>JAHHFK020001723.1:0-83227 GCA_024533555.2 Aedes koreicus
TTCTGAATCTTCCACCTGTCTGGAAATCTCCCCTCTTCTAGACAATTCTGCAACACACTCCTAAACATGTCGGGATACCTCTATAGCGCCGCTTTCAATGCCACGTTGGGAATTCCATCCGGACCGGAGCTTTGTTCACCTTCAGCCCTTTTGCCACTGACAAGAGCTCATCGTTGGAGACTCGTGTATCACCAGTTGTTGCTGCAACTTCATTGCCGTACGGTGTCGCTGGCCATGCCGTAGGGTCGTGCTGCGGGAAGAGACCATCCACGATCGTCTTCAGCTTATCCGGGCATCCTTCAACCGGTGACGCTTGACCCTTAAACTTTGCCAGCACTACTCGGTAAGCGTTGCCCCAGGGATTTGCATCGACATCTGGGCACAGTTCTTCGAAACAGCTGGACTTGTTTCTCCGTACTTCTCGTTTTAATGCGGTTCTGGCCGCCCGGAATGCCACTCTACGCTCTTCTCTATCCGCTTCCGTTTTTGGTCGCTGAACTCGCCTTCTGGCTTTGCGACAGCTAGCACGAAGGTTACTGAGTGCCTCGTTCCACTAGTATACTGGGCGCCGTTCGTTTCTTGGCTTCAACTTGGTATCACATGCCGCAGTAAACCATGCTGTCAGCTCTTCCGTGTCCGAGAGGGCACTTTCCACACGCAGTGCTTCTGTAAAGAGGTCGCTATCGAACTCCTTTGTCTTCCAGTTTCGTTCGCTCGTATTCATCCGTCGTACTGATACTGAGTTCCCTTTGCCGATTGTGTACCTTATCGTCCGATGATCGCTATTTGTGTACTCCTCGCTCACTCTCCAATTCATGTTTCTCATCAACGATGGACTGCAAAAAGTAACGTCGATAGTGGACTCACGACCATCTCTGCGAAAAGTGCTGACGGTGCCTTCATTGACCAGCTGAACCTCCAACTTTACCAGCGCTTCCAGAAGGCTGAACCCACGGGCGTTGGTACATCTGCTACACCACTCTTCTGCTCAAGCATTAAAGTCTCCTGCGATGATGACAGGTCTCCGCCCGATCAGATATACGGTGAGTTCATCCAAAATCTGGTGATATTGGTCCGCCGTCCATCGAGGTGGTGCGTAGCAACTGCATATAAAGATTCCATTGATTTTGGCTGTCATGAAACCTTCATGCTTGAAACCACTTCTTGGATAGGATATCTACCCATAACATGTATGGCAGCCATTCCTGCTCTATCTGCCACCCACTTGCCGCTATCCAAGGGTACTCGATACGGCTCTGCAATGATTGCAACGTCGCACATGGTTTCCTGTTGAAAAAGTTCGATGTCACAATGGTTCAGATTTATCTGGATTATCTCAATCATTGCAGACTCGCCCTCACTTTTTGATACACTGGGCATTTGTAGCTTCCCGTGATGTGGTCGTTGTCGTCCTCACTTGTACAGAGCATGCACCTAGTTTGCTTCTTGCAGTCGTTAGCGATATGACCCTTCTCTCCGCACCTTCGGCACCGATCCGATCTGTCAGGTCCCTTGCAGTTTCTCGACAGGTAGCCAAATCCTATAGCACCGTTCCATCTCTTTTGTGACTCTAGGGGTGACTTTTAGCCGACATACTGACCACCCAACTTTTACTTTACCTACCGCCAACAGTTTATAGCCAGACGGATCACCGCCGTCTGCATGCCACCGTATTTCTTTCTCAACCGGATTGTCATCGGCTCATCTCCTAGTTCACCCTGCACCTGCAGCGCACTTCTCACTTCGTCTACTGTCGTTGCCTCATCTAGATCCCGGCACTCAACCACCGTCTCCTGTGATAAGGCCCTAACGTTTGCACCGCCACCAAGAGACATCTCGTCGAGTGACTTGAACGTTGCGCTTTTGACCGAAGGATCTTTCTTTAACTCGAATAGCATGTCCCCCTTCTGGGTGCGCTTGGTTTTTATCACGTTTGCTCCTAGCTCCCTTAGCTCCGGATCGTCTTTAACTCTTCTGAGGATTTCAGCAAGTGTTGTTGCCCCCTTCACCTCTACAACTAAGGCATCTCCTTTCCATTTCTGCCGGTCCACTTTTCTCTTCTCTGCTTTCTTCCGAGCCTCTTCCATCTACTACTCTTCTTTCTTCTTCTCTGCCTTCTTCTTTTCTTCTTTTTTCTTCTTCTCTTGCTTCGTCTCGTTTTTAATTGGCACGATTTGCCATTTACTACCCTTGTCTTCCATTATCACCACTTCGCCGATGTCTTCTTTTTGTTTCTTGGACGCTTCTTCCTCACCTGGTGTTTCGCGATCTCTTTTACCGCCCGCACACTGTGTGTGTGTGTGTGTGTGTGTGTGTGTGTGTGTGTGTGTGTGTGTGTGTGAGCGCGCGCGCGCGTGTGTGTGTGTGTGTGTGCGTTACAAATAATGTCACATCAGTTTCTCAGCCAACCGATTTCAGTTCTGTTGACGGCTAATGAAAGCTACAACATTCACATAGAACGATATTGAATTTTTTTTCATTCGGACATTCGTTACGAAGATATGAACTAAACAGTACTTGACGGCCTATTATAATAGTAATCAAACAGTTTAGTCTCCGTTTACATACCGATTTTAGTTTTGTTGAAGTCAAATCAAAGCTATAAAGTCCTTAAATAACTGGTCAAAATATATGAGACATGACCAAAAAAATACCTGAAAGCACATAATTGTGAGATGAAAATATACTCGTTGCAGTTCAAAACCGAACAAGACCACTCTCCCCAATCGATGCCGCTTGCATTCTATTGTTCCGCATCTGGTGCGTTGTATAGCACATACAGCGACTGCCATGTAACCGTTTTTCCTGCTCTCTTACGGATTATCTCAAACACAGCGGCTTATGCGCCACTCTCCTAGGGAGAGACCACTGGTCCCGTTTTGTTAATTTGCCCGGCTATGCTTCTTCGAAGCACAAGTACAATCTACAGGGTATTCTTGAACGGTTCCTCTGGCCACAATCGAGAGCGAATGAGCTGAGGTGAAAGTATAGATGCAGTAAAGTTAACGGACAATTGCTTAAACTAACAACCTCCGTACGTGAGACCTAAGTGGACTAAATAACCACAGGGCTTGGCAAAGATAAATAAGCAACGCGTAGGTAATTTTAGATTGGTTTCATTTATGTATGTATTGTCTTCTTAATTTAATTGATAATTTGTGTCGTGTGAAAGTGTGTGTGTTGTAGTGTATGTGACATGGCCATGGTTAACGACATACCTGATCAGGGTTTATGTAGCGACTGGTAGCTGGCGGGGTCGACCGAGGGGTCTGTCGACGTCGTGTGATGTTCAGCGGCTAGGCGATGACCGGGTTGTAGTCGGGAGAGACTCGCGTGCGTAATTGGCCGATCTAGAGTTGCGGGACTGGCATCGGCTGAAAATCCGAAACTCTATCGTCTCCTCTCTTACGGAATGCCAACGTATCACCAACTGGTTTTCGCCTTTAGGACTACGCAACCACCGGGACGAAATGAAACACTCCGCAACAGATTCTCGACAGGTCGGAGGGCCTTAATTCCCGTTTGGCTACCAAAATGGCGGGCCTGCACGGTCCAGATGTAGGGAGGCCGACGCGAGCCGTAGAGCTTTAAGCCCGTACAAAAAGCGTCTTTCGGACGCTTTGAGTACTAAAACTAAGGGTACAAGAGCAGAGCCTTTGTCTCGCGAGAATGAAAAGCAAAATAGGACTAATCTTAGAAACAAAATCAAAAGAAAATCACTGCACTCTGAAACTAGCTTCTACTCTTCAGCCTCGATAAATTCTAAATGCTCGAGTAGCTTCTTTAGAATCTCCTTCATCTTCAAAAACGTTTCACTTTGTGTTCTCTAACGTATTCTTTGTACACATACCAATTCGAAAATCTTAGACGAGATTCCCTTTTCCCCATTTCCCTTCCTATAATATAATCTATAAATAAAAGCTCCATTTTTATGGCAAGCCATTTTTGAAAGGCTGTAATGAAAGTGATTCCCAAAATCACTAATCGTACCAATATCATTTCCCATAAATATGGTAACGACCAAAAACAAAACAAAACAAAAAGAACAGTATAAAAAGAAAGTAATAATAATAATGAAACTAAGAGCGGTGAACGGCGTTACATTACACCAACTATTTTTATGAAAATATAGACTGTTCCAGAAAGTATAAGCACACTTTCAAAATAACAAAAAAGTCATGTTTTTTTTTGTTTTAATAATTTTACTTGGCAAATCATATTTGTATTTGTGTTTTATATGATATTTTACTCTCGTCTAATCAACATATTTAATCATAGCCAAGACTCCTAACTTTTCCTCGAACATGACCTATTAGCTTCTGCACAGTGGTACTTCCCACCATTTTGACCACTTTTGGCCAATCTTTTTTAAATTTTTGGATGTCGTCCGCTGGTTTTATGAATTTTCGAAGCTTTGCTTTGGTTAAAGCCCAAAAAGTCTCGATTGGCCGTGCCTCCGGGCAGTTCGGCGAATTCATGTCTTTCGGCACGAAACATACATTTTGACTTTTGTACCATTCTAAAGTGTCGTTTGCGTAATGACATGACCCCAAATCAGGCCAAAACACTACTTGACCTTCGTGCTGCCTGATCATCGGCAATAATCGCTTCTGGAGACATTCCTTAACATATTTCTGAGTGTTCATCGTCTCCGTTGTGATGTACGGACTAGATGTTTTACCACACTCGCATATTGTCTGCCAAACCATAACCTTCTTACCGAATTTTTCGGTAAAAATTGCCTTCTCCGTCTCGCGGATGTCTTTGTCTTCGCTTACAGTATAGAATTGTGGTCCGGTGATTGTGAGCGTTTTGTAATCTACCTTACTCGATATCTTCCTAATTCGACGGAAATCCAGACTACCTACTTCGATCACTTCTCCCATACACATTTTCAAAATGTATCTCCTTAACTCGATAAACTCCCTAACTCGATGGTCCCTTCAATATCGAGTTAGATAGAGTTGACTGTAGTCGTGTTTTAGTTGTTCCTTGCAATACGTATTACTAAAATGCCGGGAAAATAAAAAGTAAATAACTTTTACAATTCTTTGATAACCTGCTCATCATGCCCCCGAAGGAAGGCCATGTTACCCCATGTGTAATTCTAATACATCAAAAAAGTTTGTTCAAGTTTTTTCTTAAATCAAATCTTCTATTATCCTAAAGATAAGACCTTAAATCATCACTCAATGCAAAGAACATACACAAAATACATTTAGTTCCTCTTTTAATCGTTGTTTTGCTTATGGGGCCATGTTGTCCCACTTTCCCATACTTTGCTCGTTCTTTACAAGGACTTCCTTTCCTGACATCAAAAATAAAGATATCATAAAAGACAAAAATGCTATTTATACTAATTTCAAAGGATGAATGATTAACATGGAGTTTCAAGACACAAATAAAATTACTTGACAAGGTAAAAAGCGTCTACAGTAAGTCAATACGAGAACATAATATGCGTATGTACAAAATATATCTGGCATCCACTGTATTATTTCGGAAAATAAAATAAAATTAAATATGCATTAATATTCTATGAGTCCTGGAAAAGCTGAAAACTGAATAGATCATTCCAAATATTATTGATATAATTCAATGAAAGATATTATTTTATAAGACATGTTGTTAAAACATTTCTTTATACTGTTTTAGTTACATTTAAAAGATGGCAATTGGAGTGATCGAAGAGCTTGGTTTGATTATTTATTTCTGAAATAAATGGCTTATCTAATCATTATACCACTAAAAAAGATATTTAAATATAATCCTATACTGCTTATAACCGCATGTTAGTCTTTTATGAATATAGTATTTTAAGTTCAGAAGTGCAAATTTAAAGTAAATGTTATACTGAAATGTTGAAAAACAAGTTGAGCCTTTCATCCACGTCATGTTGCTCCAGGCTCTTGATATAAATGGTTTTGGAATGCAGGGATGATGCAAAGTGTGCTGAAATTATTAATTGATATGAAGTCGCATCCCTCACTTCGCTATTGTAAAAATGACAACATTGCCCAGGCTATGCCAACCAGCCTCTCCATGTTTCAGCTGGCAGTCTTTCGTGATCATATGATTCGAGGTGGTGTGAGGTAGGAACTTGTGAGCACCAGAAGTTGGTCGCACCCTCCTTCGAAGTTGTCAACTCACCATTTGAAGCCCCAATAACTGACTTATGTTGACATGAAATATCCCATGAATTTATGCCAAACCTAGCATTCTATATGTGTGCATTTGGTCAAGCAGAAAATTATAAGTTGGGGTAAAAATGCACTATCATGGACTCCTTCTGAGTGATTGCATGGTGCTCAAACACGGCCGGCCCGGTTCGCCAACCTCTCGGCCCAATACGCGTAACGATAAAACCACCTTGCCCTCATTCTTCCTCTTCAGCTTCTGCTGCACTTTCCGGTCGCGCAACACTGTCGAGCTGCCGAAACCAGGCTTATGTTCGATGCTCTAGCCTGTCTACAGATGGGAGAGGATGCTGTAAATGCCGAATCGGCAATATCCGGCGGACACGAAATATGATGTCCAACTTCTTCGATCCGGAGCTGGCAGTGAGAACAAACCATCGACCGTAGTTGCTTGACTATTTTCACCATGGCTGCTGCAATTCAAATGACTCCATATGACGCTGTCAATTTGTTGTCTGTGCACAACAGGGTTGCTACGATTGGCGATGTATAGGTGGATTAATCACCAAGTGGCAGGGTAATTCCATGAAAAATCGATAAAATCAGTCTATTTTTTGATACTATTGTGTATAGCGGAGGAATTTGAGTTCTCTTTATACTGTATGGACTGGTTCAGCAGGATCTTTTCAATGACTTTAGGGATAGCTGGTAAGACAGCAAAGGCAGGAGGAAGGAGGTGTAGCTTTTTCGGTCAGTGTTGTTGGAACTTTAGGATGGTTAGCTGCTTGAACTGGGCGTATTCCTTAGCAATAGTCTTAAGGATCAACAGCACCTTTAAAGTGTATGACTGCTCGATCACTCCGAACAATTTTGAGAAACTACATGCATACTATCAGTTCCAAGCTTCTACCATATTTTAGAATTGAAATCATTCAGCCTACCCCACTATTTTAATGAAGCCTTTAAATGTCATATATATAATATCATCAAAACTAGTTTATAATGTTTCTGACTGCTGTGAAATAGTGAGTAAGCTGCTTCCAACTTCAATAATACTACTTATTATTTTGCTTTATTGTTACTGACTTGCAATCACTAGTCATAAGCCCAAACACACTTCAGATAATGAGAAAAGTTGGTCTGTATATGGCAACCCAAAAGGTAACGTTTGCATGTGTTCATGTGTACTTTGGAACTAGGTAGTGTTGGCTTAAAATTCTCATCAAGAACTAATAAATTGCATCTGTGTATAGGGACTGTCTATAAATGACGAAGTATAGTTTTGAACAATTTTAAACCCTCGTCTTGAGATGCTTCGCACATACAATGCAAATACATTATCCAATGCTACGTCATTTATACATTGTTCCTAGAGAGCCATGCGTATGCAATGAACTGAACCTAGGATGTGAGTTTCTAGTTTGGAGGAGTATGTAGTTGTTTGCCTGCGCGTAACTCGAGTGCTGTTCGAGTGCGGACTAAAACACACCGCCAGGATGTGCCTACGCTCCACAGAAGAAGTAGCTTCCTACCTGTACGGCGGCAGCATCTGGCTTATAAGTGAATTATTTTAGTCGATCCGAGCGGTGGAAAAGTTTTACATTTCTTGTGGATGTTTAATGAATGCCACCGGTAACGCATGAACATGGAAAGATCTCGTGCTCTCCGCTTGCGATTCCGGATGCTTAATTCGGGAAAATTGCTTTTAAAATGATAAGGAAGCTACACCATGTTCGGTGGGATAGAGTTGACATGGATTTGAATGGGTTGAATTAGGTTTAATGAAATTTAACTTCCTACGTGCCAAAGTTAATTGCTGAGTGATACCCAATGAATAGTAATGTAAACGTGTTACGTTTGTGCGCCAGTTACGTTTTATTCGACGTTTGAGAGTAAATGTTCCAAAACGGTAGGATAACATAGCTGTCAGGGATAATGTTCAGTGCTATGCTTTTTAATTTCAATGAGTTAATCTACAGTCGGGTCTCTTACCACCAACCTACCCTAATTGGGTTTTCTCTTGCAGCCAATTATCCTGATTTTCGGTTGGTAACAAGTTTACCTTTGACCCTACGAATCTACTGAATTGGTTGCAGGACAGCCGGAAAATCAGAGTTTAAGGAAGGTACCGCCTACCGTCCTATAGGAGTCCTGACTGTAGTCTTGAATGCTACTTACGAGGGAAAATGGCGTTAGGAATCCGGTTGTGAGGCCATTAGACGTGAATTATATTCACATAAACATACGCACAGATAGCAAAATTATCCTTTTCCATTCGATTCCCATCAAAATTTCAAAAGCCTGTGAAGTGTGAATTTGATTTTGGGAAAATCTGGGCTTGAATTGAAATCGCAAAATATGTCATTCTATCTAATAAAAGATGATTTGTCATCTCACGACCGTATGATTGGAGTTGGATAACATTCGGGTTTTGATTGTTTTATTTTACTGTAAATATAGTAACCCAAAGGGCCTTTGGTTGTATTGCAAAGACTTATTCGATATCGGTGATTGTGACAATGGAAAGAAAGACAGTAAACCAGCCCCGATGTTTTAGTATCATTTGTTTATTTTAATTATCCTAGGCAATTGACATGTTAGAAATTAAACACCATTAGAACTGGTTGGTGGTTTCACGAGCGATAAATCTTCACATGCTCCATTTAGAGTTCTTGTTTCTTTTTGAATTTCTATCAGGTCCAAAACGATAGGAGCTTAATAGTCAAGTTCTTAGTAGCAGTGATAAAAAAATCGATTAGGTCATACATTTTCACAATTATAAGACATGACTTTACCTTTTGCAAATTTATAATACTTTATTGCTTAATACTAATTTTTTTCAATAAAGCAACAAATTGCTAGAAAAAAGTCCAACTCAATGATGACTGAAAAAATCTAAAGATGGAGCTTTACCAACTCATAAGTACGATAGAGACCTCACCTTGTTCGCCTTGTTGATCATACAAAACATCAAGATTTAAACTCAAGAATAGTTTGGAGTACCGTAGATATTCTGAGAATACTGTAATATGTCTGCAACGGTGTTGAGATTTTCCACAGCTAAGAAGTACGGTCGAAGCACTCTAAATCTCCTCTTCGATCTTGTACAACGTCAAGATCTGAACTCAAGGACAGTTTGAATTAACTAGATCATCATTGTGTCCGTAACCATAACAGTTCAATATTTTTCCTAGTAAGAAGAGTAATTTTTGAACAAGTTTGCTGTGTAACTCTAACAGCTGATTTTTCACTGCAAATTTTAATCTTGGGTCATACACACTTTGAAAATTTGACAGTTTCCGAAATTTTTTTTACCGAACTTTCAACAGCTGAACGTTCGGTAATCCGATTTAACGGATTTCGGTAAAATTTGACAGGTTCCGGTAATTTTTTTACCGGAATACTGTAAAATTTCATCGAGATCCGGTAAGTCGAATTACCGAACGTTCAGCTGTTGAAAGTTCGGTAAAAAATTACCGAATACTGTAAAATTCCGAATACTGTAAAATACGGACCCATCCGTATTGAATCCGGTTAATAGACCTTTCTTGTAGTTTTTTTTGGCATCAACCATTCAAGCCTGTAGAGTATGTAGATCTATGTTATTTAAAACATGTAGAGTAGATCTAGTAGAGCCTTTTGCTTCACTGGAGCATCCATTTATTAGCAATTTCAGCGTTGTTTGTTTTGTATTGTTTGTGATGTTTAGTTTCAAAAATCGTGAAGTGATAATTAACCTAACTAACCTATAAATCATATGGAAAAAAGACTCCCTCCAGTTTCACCTTAAATGACCATTTCACCCCATATGCGCCCATTATTTTTACCGTGGTGAATACCCATATTGCAAGTTCTTCCGAAATCTGATGTTTCTCGTCTGTGGTGAGTTTCACGTTAATTTATTAGCTCTTCGCTCCTATGGAGAAATATCAAAATATCTGTTCGGAAGCTTAAGAAATGTCTGTATTTGTTTGTACTGATGATTTGACTAAAAATGTATTTGAAAAATTAAGTATTAAGTCGAACTTCTGCCAATACTCACTACCACATGGCGAGCAATATTCGTTTATATGGGACTGGTAGTAAACTTTTTCAAAGTGTATGAGATTTTGAGAATTAAATTCAATATTTCCGAAACGAAGAAACTTACGACTTACTGAAACTTGAACGTCAAGGTTCGTAAAATTATTGCGCTTGTCTTCGTTGAGTTCGTTTAACTTAATAAGTGATTGTTGTAAAAAAAATTGCATTTAGGAAATACATAAGGTCTGTATCCACATTAATCCGGACACCTTCAAATCATTGTAACTATTGAAATATTGCACGTAGGAATGAAAAATTTCACTGTAGTATAGCTGAGAGCCTATGATGAAAAAGACTATGATTGATGTTAACATTTCATGTTTAGTATTCAAGACGGCGACGAAAGAAAAACAAGTGTGCGAGCGAATTTTGTACGGGCGTACGGCAAATCCTGACTTGTCAATACGGGACCTTGCAAAAACATTGGATTTGCCTAAATCCACTGTTCACGATGTGCTCAAATCATTTTCGGAACGTTTGACGGTGGAGAGGAAACCGAGAAGTGACAAAAACATTGAACGAGCTGATCCTGTCATGGATCGAAAGATGAAAAGGATATTAACGAAACACCCAAATCTCTCCATTCGAACGGTGGCTCGTAAAATAGGGATGTCGCCTGGTTTTGTCCAAAAATCAAAACAACGTTTGGGACTTAAGTCGTATAAAGTAAAAACAGTTCCAAATCGCAACGACAAACAGAACTTGGCAGCAAAATAACGGGCTCGACGTTTGTACTGCGAATATTTGACGAAGTTTTCATGCGTTGTTATGGACGATGAAACTTATGTCCTGGAGGATTTCAAGCAGCTTCCAGGGCTGGCTTTTTATTCTGCTATGGCCAGAAATGCTACAGCTGAGCATTTCAGAACGAAGAAGGCATCGAAATTTCCCAGAAAATACCTTGTGTGGCAAGCAATTTGCACGTGTGGCAAAAAGAGTAAATCTTTCGTCACTACAGGCACAATCAATCAGAAAGAGTGTCTGCAGAAGCGATTGCTACCCTTTATCAAAAGTCACGAAGAAAAACCTTTGTTCTGGCCCGATTTGGCATCATGCCACTATGCTAAAACTGTGATGGAGTGGTACCAAGCAAATCAAGTGAACATTGTACCAAAAACCTCAAAACCCGCCAAATTGCCCAGAGCTACGACTAATCGAGAGATATTGGGCTCTGATGAAGCGGAAGCTTTCTGGAAAAAAGCAAGGAATCAAAGACATCAAACACTTCCAGCAAATTTGGACAAAGACGGCTTCTACGATTTCTGAAGAGTCTGTACAAACCCTAATGGACGGAATTAAGCGCAAAGTTCGAAAATTTTATGCAAATGCCGAATAACTATGTTTTGTCTTCACGAATTGTTAAAACACATCCCATGAATCTGAAATAAACAACTGCGACGGAAATATAATGCGAAATTTATGTTTTATTCATGT
Source organism: Aedes koreicus (assembly GCA_024533555.2). NCBI lineage: Eukaryota > Metazoa > Arthropoda > Insecta > Diptera > Culicidae > Aedes > Aedes koreicus. The sequence goes on from JAHHFK020001723.1 coordinate 11,655, forward strand.
TTTGAGGTGTCCGGATTATTGCGGATACAGACCTTATATACTAGAAAATTGATGAATGTTAAAAATGCAGTCAAAATTAATCCTGTAATGTCTCATCGACTTGAATATTACAGATTGACTTCCATTGTATATAATAAAATATTACATGACACTGTACACCGTGTCCAATATATTCTCATACACTTTTTCCTTGCATTGGTGTCGTGCAACTACAGAACATGCTTCACGTATGTGTTGGTGTAGTTTTGCACTATGTTTATACAAACGCTTTTAGGTTATGTCCGATTGTTTTCATTCAGTGTTTATCTTTTACCAGCGATGAAGGAGTTTCATGCTGTGGTGATAAAAAAGTTTTTGAAAGGTGAGCGCCCGGGCGCTATTTTCAGAAATTTGAAAAACCTCGGAGTAAAGCGGGATTTTGTGTACCGAACCATCCGAAGATACCGTGACACCTGCTCGTTGGATGACCGGACGAGATCCGCACAAGTTGTTAAAGGGGTCAGGTAACGGAACAGACGAAAATCACAGCGCTCTATACGTAAAATGGCCTCAGATCTGAATGTTTCGAGATCGTCAATGCACAATATACTGCAAAATGACATCGGATTCCAAGCTTTCGAGAAACGTAAGGTTCACGGAGTTTCGGAACCTTCCAAGCAGAAACGACTCGAAAGAGCACGTCTGCTTTTGTCGCGGCACGGTGGGGAAGAATTTATCTTTTCCAACGAAATGTCATTCGTCTTGCAACAACCTCACAATGTCCAGAACGACAGATTGTGGGCTCTCTCTTCGCGAACTGTTCCAGAGAGTGATTCCACGGTTGCAAAGTGCTGTGTCAGTGATGGTTTGGGAGGAATTTGCAAGCGAGGCAAATTACCACTGGTTTTCATCGAAAAAGGCGTTAAAATTATAAAACGGTAGTTTTGGAGAAAGTTGTCAAGCCATATGTACAAGAGGTGTTTGGAGATGATCACTATGTGTTTCAGCAGGACGGAGCGCCATCGCATACTGCAAATCTCGTTCAGGGCTGGTGCCGAGAAAATTTGACCGACTTTTTGGACAAGAATGAATGGCCTCTCAGTTCCCCAGATCTGAATCCCTTGGATTATTTCGTATGGTCATAGATGCTGGCGAAGGTAAATGACCACAGGGCGTCTAATATGAACCAATTCAAACCCGTAATCAAACGAGTTTGGGACGAAATGCCGATGAAAGCCGTGCGTGCCGCCTGTGACGGTTTCGAAAAACGTCTGGAGCTGGTCAAGAAGGTTAAAGGCGGTGTTATTCCAAAACATAGGTTGTAGTTGATCAGTATTAAATAGAGTTTTATTTTGTATGAGAATATATTGGACACGGTGTATATAGGGGATGCACAAAATTATCGGGAGAAGCAAATTTTTGATCAACTTTGAAGTGCTCTAACTTCATGAAATATTATCCGATTTAATTTCGCCAACAAGCATTCGACTGGAAAATTATTGCAGTTTTATATCTTGGTAACATAATTGGCCATGGCTCTCGGACACCGGAGTTGTTCCGGGTTTCCGGAGAGGCCATCTCACATGTTGAATTTGTGATGAGATATGGTACAAGATGCCGTCGTCAAACTTTTTGTTTTAGTAAACACACGAAAAAACAAAATATTTACCTAGCGATTGAAATGTCGATTACAAGAATCGGCCTTAAATTGAGCGAGATATGATAAAGGGTCCTGGATGCGGTTAACTCTTTATTTTACTCAAAACATGCCATGTGACACCTCTTTCTTCTTGGTTTTCATCAAAAACCTTATTATAAACTTAAAGTGGATCCTTTACCATATTGGCCACTCCCGGAACCACCGGAACGTTCCCGGGGGAACCTGTAGTAGGGACCAGTTAGGCATTTATCCCAAAACATCCCCGTGCGGCAGCTCTATCTTCATGATTTTTCATAAATATGATATTGATAAACTTCAGAAGGCCATTGGATACATTGGTCACTCTCGGAACCACCGGAACGTCCCCGAGGAAGCTTGTAGTAGAGGCCATTTACGATTTTACTCCAAAACATGCCGTGCGGCAGCTCTATCTTCATGATTTTTCATAAATATGATATTGATAAACTTCAAATGGCCATTGGATACATTGGCCACTCTCAGAACCACCGAAACGTCCCCGGGGGAACCTGTAGAAAAGGCCATTTACGATTTTACTCCTAAACATGCCGTACGGCAGCTCTATCTTCATGATTTTTCATAAATATGATATTAATAAACTTCAGATGGCCATTGGATACAATGGCCACTCTCAGAACCACCGGAACGTTCCCGGGGAAACCTGTAGTAGAGGCCATTTACGATTTTACTCCGAAACATGCCGTGCGGCAGCTCTATCTTCATGATTTTTTAGAATTATGATTTTGATAGACCCGAGAAAGCCATTGGCTACATTAACCACTGCTGGAACATTTTTAGGGGAACCTGTAGTAAGGATTATTAACGATTTTACCACAAAATAGGGAGAATAAGATTCACTGGCTAGCCTGATCTTGATTCCTGGTACCTCTGAGGATCAATTTATTTAGCTTTGGTTCGGATAATCAAGCAATAATTCGATTGCGTATAGAGAAGAGTGGGTTTTATTAGAAGCGAGTTGGTCCTCCAACCGCTTCCAGGCCGGCTTCAAAACCTGGGGATGGAGCTGTACAAGGTTTGAATGACGTCCAGTGGTATTTTATACAACTCGTCGATCAAAGTATTCTCTAATTCCTTCAAAGACGAAGGGGGTGGGACGACATTCCGAATTCTTGCTTGCAATGTTGACCAAAATTCAATGATGTTAATGTCCGGTAACTGAGCAGGCCACTCAAGGTGATCGAAATCACTTGCGTGGTCCTCATACCACTTTTTAATGGATTTCGCTGTATGGATTGGAGCGTTGGCATCCTGTAAGACACCATTCCCCTCTGGGAACGTGGATCGCATCATGGGAAGCACCTAGTCGTAATTTAAAAATGATAATTCTTTGTAGTTTAAGTCACCAACAGTTGAAATACCTGCTCATCCAATATGGTCCTGTAGTGCTCAGCCTTCATTTTGCCTTTTACGGCGACAATTGGACCAACTTCATGCCAGGAAATGGCACCTCAGACCATAACCGATCCCCCACCATGCTTTATAGTGGGAAGCAAGCAATCTGTGTCGTACTCCTCTCCCGGAGAACGCCACGCGTACACCCACCCGGTTGTTGGGAAGAGCGTGAAAGAAGATTCATCTGAATAGACTACATTCCTCCACTGGGCTTCTGTCCAAGCGGCATAGAGCTTACACCAGCGCTTTTTTTTTTTTTTTTTTTTTTTTTTTTTTTTTTTTTTTTTTTTTTTTCAAATGTCTGCGATAAAAATTTGAAATGTCTGGGAATGTCTAAAAAAGTCTGTAAATTTGTTTTCTGCAAAATTAGACTTCTTTTGACGAAAATACGTAATAAGAGAGCGAGCTATGTCAATTTTGCTATATGTGTGATTATGTAAACATTTCTGCATCTATTTCTTGGATTGTATGCAATCTAACACAACTGTTTCATATTTGATTGATACTTAAGCTTGAAGCATTCGCTACGATGACACAATTTTCTAAAATATATTTTTTTTCCATAACTTTCTTTCCAGTTTTGTATTTTAAAATCAAAATTTAGTTTTCATTTGATAAATTCAACAGACTTTTTCTTCTTTGTCCAAAAATAACCATTGAATTACAATGAATTACAGAGTCAATTTTCCGTTACCTAAATTAAAAAGTTGAACTGAAAATTTTTAACTTTTATTTCATTAATTAAAAAAAAATACTGTAATGAACCTTATTGTTATGAAATAAAATGTTTGGGTTTAGAGGTCCAAGTGCGGAAATCTTGCAAAGACCATTGCAAAATTCCCTATCCATCTGGGCCCGAAATTTGGGGATCGAGTTTTCACCGCAAAAAAAAACCGAATTGGTAGTGTTGACTAGAAAGCGGTTCCCTGCCAAACTGCGTCTCAAGCTGTTGGGAAGAGACATTACCCAATCTTTGACCTTCAAATACCTTGGAGTCATGTTCGATTCAAAATGCACTTGGAGTACTCACATTGCGTATTTGAAACAGAAATGTCAACAAAGGATAAATTTTTCCCATTAGTACGTCAGAGTTCTCTTCAAAGTTGACTAAACGATTGGACAAGTAATTCTCTAGGGCGGTGGTTACATTCCATTATTCCAAATGTTTCGTCGAGATCGTGGTTCAAAGGTCTGAATGTAAGTCGGTGTTTCATTCGTGTGATGTTAAGACTTATGTCCAACCACTACTCGCTAGACGCACATCTCTACAGAATTAACCTCGTTGAAAGCAATTTATGTAGGTGCGGTTATGGTGACATCGCTCACGCAGTTTGGCATTGCCCGGATAATGATGTCTCCAGAGCACGACTATTGGATACCCTAGTGGCCCGAGGTAGACAACCCTTCCGCGAGGTAAGAGATGTTTTGGGAATGCGTGATCTCCCCTACATGCAAGCGATTTACGAATTCCTTTGTTTGTCTGACCTTAATGTGTAATGTCATCACCCCCCTCCCCTCCACGCTAGTAAATTCCCCACCATTGTGCCCCAGTTATACTATCCTTTTGTCTCCGTGCTACTTGTACCTGCCCAGCAAGCTATTGGTCAACCATCTGCGCCTAGCTCCTGAAAGGGGCTATAGGAACCGAGGATTTGATGGCAGACGCAGCCATGAGCAGCATTTATTAACTGAAATAAGTTACCTGCCTAGCCCTCTCTAAATGATGATTTGACCCACTAACCTCGAGCCAGCCACGAGTAATTGGCACCCCACTTACTTACACCAAAAAGCTATGCATTGTAAATAACAATATTGATTATCGGCTCCACGAACTGTAACACACATCTGAGCCTTACAAATAAACGAACTAATTAAAAAAAAAATATTTGTGTAAAAAGTAATTTTTTTGTAGTTAAAGTCGAGGGGCTGTCAATTTGCGTATCTTCGATTTATCGATCGATTTTAAAAAGGGACATTTTATATTTTTGTTTAAATATTTTATCTACATCGTTTGGTTGAGTGTTATTTTGCGTAATAAACCCATCCACTTTGGACTTATCTAACTTTACCTTATTAGTAAGTTTATTCGTATTTTGATACGGAGGTATACATTTTTTGAAGCTTGTATTTATGGTTTAGTTGATAGATAGAGTTGATGGTTCTTGGTTAAAATACTCAGCAACCCCTTTTTTACGGTAAATTTCTCAAATATGATTTGTATTGTTGTGAAACTTGATTTTCGTTGTGATTTAATGGCAATGGACCAATATTACCAAAGCTTTGACAGTAATTTTCATGGTGACAATAGCAGTGAAGATTATTGTTTTTTTTTATGTGGTAGATGGATGGATAAGAAAATTGCATTTATAAACCCCATTTCTTAAGTATGGGATCAAACATTTCCATAAGTAGGGACTCCATTTTACCCTCGGAAAGGGCCTATACGCTGCTTATCTCCGGGCACATTGTGTCTCCTAGTGACCCACCGCTTTATTTTTTTTCTCAAGGAATACAACTTTAAAAATAAATAATACCTACTCTTTTTTAAATATTTCAACAAAGCTTCAATTTAAGTCGTCAAGCTCCTATTCGGTGGCGTGGTTTGAAAACAAACTCAGATCTCTGACTTCGTTCATCAAAATGAAAATTGACTTGTCAAGGATAAACCTATGGCTGTCATTTGAAAACAGTTTCAGTGCACCCAAATACTTCTATTTGAAATTTAAAAAATATTTCAAATGTCTGTAAAAGTCTGCAACATAAATAAAATGTCTGCTAAATGTCGTCATCGTTAAAAAAGTCTGTGACAAAAATGAAAAGTCTGCAAATTTACAGACATGTCTGTAAATATGGCATCCCTGAATATCTCAGCTGGTGCATGTACTGCTTAAACACTATTCCGCACCCTATATCAAAGAATAAAGGTTGTCATTATACAGTAATTTTTAATTATTCCTACTGGTGTTTAACATTTGTTCGCACAATCTTTAACAGCTCCTTTTTGCTTTCAAAATGTACTTAATTTTTTTGTCCAAATATGGTTCATATGGACCAGACTTTCAGCCACGGCCGGGTAGATTCTGCAAAGTATCTTAGCCCCGAATCGTATTATGAACCGCATTGGCAAGAACTCCTTCCTGCTTCGCCAATTTCCTCATCGATAAACCTGTTTCTGTACAGTATTTGGTCACAATCGTTTCTCTGCTGTCATTGCAGTACTTGAGTGAAATTTGTAGCACTTGAGGACTCGAGTTCCACTATAGCACTTGAGTGAAACAGTATTACATCAGCTGCGTTATCTTACTTCACATTGATTGTTGTTTTTGTATTCTCCCAAGCGCGGAAGTAACGATCTTTGATGAAGTTTGTCAGAAGTAGATAATTTATCATCTCCATGCGAAGCGCTAGGAGTGGACAGTAATTTATTGCTAGAACGAAATAGACATGAAGAGAAAGTGTATTGATAGTTCCGTATAGGGCAACGGCAGGCTTTGAAAATTGAAAGATCAAGTTTGAAAACGAGCGGAGGGCATTATTGAACGGTAGTATCCGAACAGGCACATAACCCTTTACCATACTACCCCATGCAGGATAGGCAAGAGGAGGAAAGCCCCTTGACTGGCAAAAGGTTATGCAACCGGTCGGGCTCTTATACTACCTATTGCTTTTTTCTAGTTCTAGCGATTTGTCCCTCTCCCAATACTGCCTAACACGGGTGATAAATTATCTCCCGCTGTTGGGTTTATTTTTAGCATGCACCGCCTATTTCACACATTTGCTCTGTGTTTACTGTGCCGAGAACACGCGTCAAATTAACGGCTTTCAAATTAAGTCATAGTCTTTTTCGCAAATCAACTTAAAGGCGAATCCGTAAAAAATAATACGGTCTCTATGTTATGACGTTAAAGTGAAGTTCAGAAAGCAATCAATACATTATAATCTCTTTTGATACTTATAACCTACCTCCAAGTCCGTCCATTACACCCCTTTTAGAATCCCACAATCATGACAAACAATTTATCAACATTATCGCTACTACACTTGACCTGCCCTGCATTCTGTTGCCACAACAGCTGCAAAGGAAGCATTTTAAACGTATGATCTGCATAAATAACGGTTTTGATTTCCATAGCAAATGAATCTTTATTTCCCCGTTTTCCATCGTCATAAAACAGGTATGAATTATCGATTCATTGCGCCTTCGTGGACAACGAAGCCAAAAAAAAAAAAATGTTCGATACAATATGCCAATTTTATTTCACATTCAAATTAAAATCAGGAACAATCAAAATATTTTATCTGCTCCGGTCCCCCGTCATTCAGCAATCCAAGGGCTGATGAGAGTGGTTTATTTTCCACGCTCTTGTTTTCGCCGATGCTTCGAGGTCCGGAAACATACGATCGGGGCCATTCACTCACATTTATCGACGCACTTTTGAAGAAGTGGTTTTGTTTTTTTTGTTTATGCAAATTGTTGTGTTAAAGTACCATTCATCAGGATCGTGTTTGAAGACCGCGTGCGCAGTGCGACGTTAATTGCATTCATAAATAATATGTTATCTCTCAACATCAATAACACCCTCAGAGGACGGCGAGGAATGTTGTTAAGAGACGAACGTTTCTATAGATTTCATCTCCACTTGAAGACGGAATTAATAAAACTTTCGTATGGATGATGTTTGGATTTTGTTTGACCTACGATTGTTTGCAAGCCTAGTAATGGAGCAAATCTTTCAAGTTGTTTAATATGTCTTTACTTACCTTCTAGAATTTCATATTTTGTTTTTTCAAAAGAACAAGAAGACTCTCTAACCGACCGCAAGACTTTTTTCCCGGGAGTTTGAAATTTAAATGATAAAAATTTGGTTATTTTTTGGTTGTTAAAGGGTGGAACGGTAAAAAAATGGTCAATCATTATTAAGTGCACACTGATTAGTTTATTATATGAATGATCAATCTTTATTTCTTGTTGAAGTTCATCGTCTACAAAACGCAGGAAAGTTATTTGATTGAGCTTCCGATTTTCCAAATTAACGTTTCACACCTTCCATCAAGTTTAGTACCGCTGTTATATCCACCTTATTTGACGCTGAACGTCAATTTGAATTGAACTGTTTTCACTTCCTACTGTTTTTTGAGTTCGCTTGAGGTTCCTTTTTACGATTGCCCAATATTTTTAAATTGGGCGCAGTTCCGGCGAGTTGTAACGTTTGGCAATTTTTGTTAATAATTATTGCTTTGTATGTTTTGTTTATTATAGATTTGTAGAATAAATAATTGAGCATAAGATTAATCTAATGATGTTTTAATAATAAATCAAAAAGCTCGCGTTGGTAAAATCGAGCTATCCATGTGCCCAATTTCGTGTCTATAGGTTTTTGATATAAAAGCTGCACTTTTATAGCAAGGTGCTGAATCTGTAATAGGCGGTTTAAATTCGCCATGCTTTCCGTCGCCATACGACTTGGACATGGTTTTTAAATAATGCTTCTAAGGAATAATTAAGAGTAGTCATTTTGAATTATTGAATAGGGCTAAGATTTGAAAAGAGGCACAGTTTCTTGGCTCAGACATTTCTTCCTTTCGATCATTTCGCTAAAGCATCGGCTGGAAGGTAGAACTGCGCAATTAAAGTTAATTACGTTTTATTTGTTTCAAGTACAATCTGTAGGTAAAGTTAGTGAGTGAGTTTATTCTGCTTGTGTTTTTTTATTTAAAATAATTCTACGAAAAAAGGTAAATATATTGAATCGAGTGAGCGATTAAACTTAATACTAACGTAGATTCATGTTGGACGTGCAGCGCACTGCGCTTTTTTCGTACGGCTGGAAATATTCATCGTTTATCAGCGACCATCCAAGGCTCCATCGTGGTGCTAATTGAATTCCGTCTAAGGATCATCGAGGCCCGTGTGTTACGTGAAGGCCCGCATCAAGAAGGCAGATAATCGGAGAATCGAGTGAAGTCGCCAAAACTAAAAGTAGCGAAGTATCTCCCATCGGTCGTCCAAAGCCGAAGGTAAGGTCTCTCTCCGTCAATTTTGTGGACCGGAGCAATCCGAGAGCTCGTGCCGTCAATTGCACGCTGAGAACCCGATCCAAACCGAAGGATAGAGGTATCACCGATCCCCGCTCGGTGGAACGGATAGGTACGCAAAGCCGGGTCGCTTTGGGTACGTGTGTCTCTATACATAAGGGCGCATCGCCCTGGGGACAGAAACGGCTTTCATACGCCACCATCACTCTCGTGGAACAAAATCGGAAGCTTCCGTTCCAGCCGCCACTCCCTCCGCATCTCTAGTTCGGCCATATTGCAAACACGGGTCCTTTCGTCATTGCGCGCTAATTCGCAGCGTGGACATCCTGGTGGCAACCATTGCATCGCCGCCATTTCGTCACTGTTTTATAAGTCTCACCCTAAGGACAATTAGAAAAACTGTTATAAAACGAAACGTAGATGAGATAGAACATAGGTTTTCTCAGCAAAGTTTCATTTAATTGAATTATCTACAATTCTCTGGGGGCAACAATTCCTCTAAATCATAAGAATAAAAAGTTAGAATTTTTATTATGAACATAAAAGGACTACCCTAGTCACCACACAAACCAAAAGATAGATCTTTTTTTAAAGATTAAATCTTCCAAACACATCATATGTCTTATTTAATGGTTTTCGAGTTATCGATTTTTGTCGTGAAATTTGGCTATTAGTACCATAGTGCGCTGTGTCAACAAATGCTTCGTGCTTTTTACAGTTCCGCGTGTGGCATTGAATACGAAGGTAGCTTTTTAAAAAGTACAAATCAGTTTCGTCGCAGAAAACAACGAAAAGATTAGTTAATTTTCAGTGTATGTACAAAATATCTGACATCCACTGGATTGTTAGTGAAAAAAAAGTTAGATATGTATTAATATCTTACTAAAGGGTGTATTCGATAAAAATGGCACACACATATATACTCATCAAAATTAAACTGATTATCGGATTTTCTTGAAATTTTCAGGGAATGAAGAACTACTAATGAGTTTTGATTTACAACATTTGTTTTGTTCAATTTCGTCTCCCATCCCGAATGCCCGCACCTTCCTTTTCACTCCACCCATCAAATTTTGTACAACCGATTTTCCCAGTGTTTCTGTTGTTTTTACCCAAATTTTCTTCAGTTCTAGCTCTGTTTTTATAGTTTTGGGATGTTTGCGAAGTTCCGTTTTCATAATTGCCCAGAATTTTTCAATTGGACGAAGTTCCGGTGAATTTGGTGGGTTCATATCCTTTGGCACAAAATTGACTCCGTTGGCTCGGTACCACTCCAATACGTTTCGAGCGTAGTGGCAGGATGCTAGATCAGGCCAAAACAGAGTTGATCCTTTGTGCTTCTTAATGAATGGCAAGAGACGCTCCTTAAGGCACTCTTCCGTGTCAATCGCACCGTTTATTGTTCCGGAAGTGATGAAGGAAGCACTTATTTCACCACATCCGCAAATCGCCTGCCAGATTAGAAACTTCTTTGCAAATTTCTATAGTTTCTTCTTTCGAATATCCTCCGGAACATCGAACTTCGACTTGGCAACGAAATATTCTTGCCCAGGAAGTTGACGGAAGTCGGCCTTGACGTATGTTTCGTCATCCATCACGATGCAACCGGATTTGGTGAGCAGCTTCGTGTAAAGTTTCCGGGCGCGGGTTTTCGCAGTGATGTTTTGTTTTTGCACTTTGTAAACATGTAACCCAGCACGTTTCATGGTTTTCTGCACAAAACCGACTGACACCTTAGACTTTTTAGCGACATCTCGAATTGACATGTTTGGACGGTTCTTGAATTGTTGTACGACTTTCCTGGCCATTTTACTGTCCATTGGACCACTTTTACGACCACTCCCTTCCTTCCTTTTGACACTCAGACGCTCCTTGAAGGTTCTTATTACACGAGACACAGTTGTATTTGCAATTCCAAGCCTTTTAGCAATCCACCGGTGGGACGCCCCTGGATTTTGATTGTGAGTGCACAAAATTTTCTCACGGACAATTTCTTGTTTCGACGACATGACTGGAACTACTGAATGTATAACTATGAAACTTGGCAGATGTAAATAATACACTATGGATAAGATCTACTCAAATTTCTAGGTTTTTTACTCATACGATTCAAAAGTTACAGAAGATTTTCTGTGTGCCATTTTTATCGAATACACCCTTTAGTCCTGAAAAAGCTGGAAACAGAATAAATCGTTCTAAATATCAAAGATAAAATTTCAATGAGAGATATTGTTTTAATAGAATATATTATAGTTCAGTGGTGCGCAGCTATTCCACTTTCGCTGGCATCGACGAATGTATGGAGTTCCACTTCCCCATCTGAAGGTCTACCGGTAGCATCTGAAGACTTGAACTTCCTCCACCTACGGCAACAGCCGCAACCAGCCTCTGCTGCCATTTTGTGAACTCACTTTCAGTTATCTCTGCGTCCCAGTGCATACCAGAGACCCATATCTCTTGCAACAGTACCTTCAAAAACATAAGGAAGTGAGCGACCCTCGGGTCCGCTGAGTACTACGGGCAGATAGCGAAATAGACCTGCACTCGATTTCGTTTGATGGGTGTTGCAGTCGTGCGCTTTTGCACCCTCCCTTGCATACCACACAGGCTTCGGGAACATGAGCCAAATGTTTTGATACTAGCGCATGGCTGCATTCTTTTGTAGCAGCACTGGAGTTCAGGGACGTAGGATGACGACTGGTTTCCGGATAGGAATCAAAATAAGTATTTAAGAATGCGACTTGATCGATGACGGGAGCTTGTTAACCAGCTGGTGAAGATGGGAAACGTTGTAAAATGTACATATAGTCATCTACTTAGTTCATACGCGTCTAACGTGGTGCAAAAGTTTTGCACATTCACTGGAAACTCGACCAATGTTTCTAGTTTGTCCTCCCGTATTGCTGGCAGGGAATTCACATTTTGAATCTGGGAGTGGCCGATGGCTTCGGGTTGACCGAATCTCATCTTCAGAGTTCGCATGATTGCCGGAACATTCGACGGATGCATCAGTAGACTCCGTGCCGTTTCATACGCCTTCGCCTCCAATGACTTCTGGAGACGAATAAGGGTTTCCCCGTTAGTGAAGCCGCACATGTTTGTTTCAACATGAAAACCGGCCGCTCTTTGAATTTGTCGGCGAATCTTAAGACATTCCTTGGCGGGAAGCTAGCTGCTGTCGGGAAAACAAACACGGCTCGAAATCTTCTTCCTGGAGTAAAGCTGGAAATCTGTTCCTTGAAGGTGTCTCCATCCTGTAGGCTGGGTTGTCCACAGGATTCAGCAAAACCTCCCCCTCTTGGTAGTGGCCGAACGTATTGATCGTGATCAGCAGCCACCTCTGCATTCCTATGAAAACTTGAACGAGGATTACTTGCAAGGCGAGTGGAACCAACTTAAGCCTGTGCAGAGTAGTTCTGCATCGAATGCCTCTGTGGATCGAAAACTTCTGCTTCCTCAACCCGAATGTCACTGGTTTCTTGAACCAATTGCATCACTCGATATGCGATCCACCACTGTACTCGGAGTCGGTCCGACTCAGAAACTGCTCAAGAATTTCATATTTCTTAGCCAGCTAGACCCGATGCTTTTCAGCTTGCTGGTGTTCGCAATCACGTTCTTTCTCCAACCTTGCAACTGCAATAGAAAGATGTCTGCTTGAAGAAGATGAAGTAATCGAACGCGCTTTTGTGTCGTGTGGAACGACGCCATGGTTACCGATCGACTTTTCCACTATCGGATCCGACCGCGTATTATAACGCGCAAGCTGACCAACTCCAAGTGTAGTTTTGTAGATGTCCTGTTTTTTCGTGGCGACTCGTTACTGTTGTCTTGTTCGCGCTTGACTTACCGATGATTGGCGAGGGTAAATTACGACAGAAGACAAAAACTGTTGGATTTCGGTTGTGGCAACACATTTGGGACAGATACATCTCCTATCTGCGATTTCTTCCGTGACCCTGACGCACACAAATTGGATCCATTTGTCACAAATGTCACATTGTACCATCTCGTTGTTATCACCCTCCTGGCAGAACGTACAATTTTGGACATTCTGATCCTCCGCTGGATCATGAACTGGATCTCAGACTGGATTATTTCCTTCCTTCTAAACCACTACCACCATATTAGGCTCACCACCATGAATCACATCTGACTTTTCTTTCGACCGCGCTTCTTTTGAATCACGTTTTTCAGCTTTCTCAACATTCCGTCCCGACATCGGACGCGTAAACAGAATTCATAACTTCCCATTTGATTTTCACCTGGCGGTTTTCACCGTAATGTGACACTCGAAATAAGGCTTTATATCAGTTCTTTTTCACGCAATCGACGCAACCTTCGGTGTTATCAAAAATTCGGAAGGAGGTGGGAGTACATTCCTCTTTACCAAAGTTATCGAAAAAAGGCCTCCTATGTTAATCCACCCCATCTTAATAAAGCTATGTCCATTTAGAATCCTGAATAATAAAATCATCTGTATCGCGGTAATGAATGGTAGCACGCGGTTTTTGAGGCATTCTTCCTTGTACAGCTTCGAGTCCATCGTCTTATTCGTCACGAACACTTCACGAACAGCTCCGCAGCTGCATATCCCTTGCCAAATCATCAGTTTTTTTCAGCAAATTTGTCCATAAAAGCAAACTTAAACTTCGCAGGAACATCTCCTCATGCCGTCGCCATGTAGAATTTTTGGCCAGGAAGCTGTCCGAAATCCATTTTGACGTAAATTTCATCGTCGATGAGCAAGCATCCTTGGTACTTCGTCAAAACCTGCTGGTACAATTTCCGAGCTCGAGTTATGGTGACGAAACTTTGCTTCAACGTTCTGTTTTGTTGCTTGCTGGCTCGATAAGAACGATATCCTTCTCGCAAACGAATTCTTCGAACGGTACTGCAAGCAGCAGCGTATTTTTGTGCGATTTCAGTATCTGATAGTCCAGGGTTTGCTCTGACGGTTCTCAACACCTTCTGGTTCAGCTTGCGGTCATATGTTCCACTACGACGCTTACCTTGAGGTACTCGATCCACTCTCTTTCGCTCCCTGAAACGTTTGAGCGCATCATACTTGGTTGATTTGGCGATTTTCAACGTTTTTGGGATTTTTATTGCGGACCACGTTGGATTATCAACGTGGGTATGCAGAATTTTTCTCTCCTCTCGATTTCCATCTGGAATAACTTTTGACTCACTGCACGAAACACCGTAAAATTGATACCACAGAAAGTGGGCGCCTAGTTAAACAAACCGCTGTAAAAGAATTCTTGGTCACTTTCCGTGCCGCTGCAACACAATAAGTGATTCCGGATTCTAACTGGACAGAACTTTATGGACCAAAACGGACATAATCTTAAAAGCAAATATAGCAAGGAGCAAGAATCAGACCGCGGTGTTCTTTGCTGACGTGGCCATGCTTCCGATTAAGCTTCTGTTAAACAGGAAAAGTCACCCAGCAGCTTTATATCCGCTCTCTCGCCTATAAACCACTATAAACAGTTGAGTCAAAGGAACAGCACTCGTATCATCTTGAACGTAATTGCGAATCACTTTAACAGTTTCAAATATTCCGAAAAATTAGAGGAGTCGAAAAATTTACAGCAAATATACACAAGCACTTCCACTCGCGAACATGCCACACTCCGACCCAAATGCTTTTATTACACCGTATTTGTGCAATGCACGAAATGAATTTCGTGCGGACCGGAAATTTGCTGCTCCACTTCTATCTTACCTGAACACGTTGGTTTTGCTTCGTCATTCTTAGCGTTTCAAGCTTATTGCTTGATCTCAGCTTGGTTTTCTTAATGCACTTTCACAGTTATTAATTGAGAGTTTTCGATGCCAGCCCAAGTAGCACACAAAACAACTTTAATATTCAATACTATGTTTTCATGTTTCATTTAAGTAAATCTGCAGTAACAAAAAGCATATTTTGTTACAGCGGAGTGTATTTCACGAATACGATGTACTAGATATTTCATTGGTGTTGCTCCAATGGTTTGCCAAGACGATTCAAAACAAACATTGGCCCAAGTAGCACCGAAAACATAAATATTTAAGTTTCATTTCCCACGTGTCATGCTGAAGATCTATAACAGTGTGATGTGACTAGTTTTGTCATGAAGATGTACGTTTGATGCAATTCAAATCTTGATTCATCTAGCTGACTAATTGATGTGTCATACATGTGTTTTATGTTTCTCAGTTAGAACATGTTTGTTTACGTCTGATACCTTGTTTGCATATTATGTTTCATAAATGTATCAAAACAAGTCTTCCGTATTTCAAAAACCAAACAAGCAAGAAAGGTTAAGAGTCGACAAAACTAGTCAGGTATGTTTTATTAGAGCCATAGTGGACGGGAAAAGACAGGTTTTCAACTTTGCTTTAGACAAATATATATCGAATATGTATTTATGTCACATAATCGTTTGCCACTGAATCATTCAAGAACTAAGTTCAATTATGCTAGAATGATGAAATATTGTAAATTTCAATTGCCATTCGATTGTATGATCGAACATCAGGATTTATATGTTGGTACTTCAAAACTTAGTCGCAATCAACCAATAATTTGGTTGAGTTCTGTTCCATTAATTAAAGTGAATGCATATTTAAGTCCCCTACTAGGTTGGTAAATAGGATGATGGTGAGGTTTAAGAGGATTCTGACAATTCTATATCTCATATGTCGAAATGGTCAGGTGGTAAGAACACCGACCTAGTACGCTTGGCGTTCATAGTATGAACCTGGTTCATGAATGCTTTTTTTTGCCGGCAAAAATTTGTCCATCTTAGGTTTTAGAATTTTTTGTTTATGACAATTGTCAGACATAAATTATGTTTCGTAAGCTCCACCTTCTGCGCTATTTCTATTCTATAGTAGTACCGGAAAAAGTTTTCAATAATTGAAATGGCAACATAATCGTTCGTCACATTGAAGCAAAAATGCATGCAATCAAACATTTCGTGTTACTTGGGATTTTATAATGATCAAAATTTGGCTCACTTGAACCGATAAACCAAATAATGCAGTCTAGATGTACAGAAGGTAGTAACACGTTATTAACTACAATTTTCAATATAGATCAATATAATGTTCAAATCGATAAAATAACAATGATGTAACGAGAAAACCGTGGACCCAATGTTAGGGACATATTTTTTTCTTTGTACTTGTTAACTATATGTTCTATTTATCTGAATAACTTAGTAAAAATGTTGTTATTGGTAAAATTTTCAATGGAAATGTATGAGTTTCAGTTGTGTATTTTCCAATTAAGCTCATCTAAACACAAACCAAAAATTACAAACCGTGTATAGAGTGAATTATTTTGTTTTTTTTTTTTATTATCGAAGGGCCTATACATCACTTATAACGATAATCTCTTAAGTGTTTCAAAGTAGTTTTAGCTTAATTTATTTTGTCAATTTTGTTGTTGGAAAAAGCGAATACAGCTGAACGTGCGTGAAATCGCGTTAAATCGGGAAAAAAAACCGTACGTAGGCTGCAGGTAATCAAAAATCGATCGAATGGGACGAGATTGCATTTCGAAAATGACTTTTTTCAAGAGAATCATAACTTTTGAATTTTCATTTCGTGCACCTTGTTTTATTGTATATTGATATATTGTGTAAAACAGTCTAAATGTTCAAGAAAAAAATATAAAATCCTATAGCGTCCTCATGTCGGACTCCATAAAAATCGCAAAGTACAAATACAATCACTGTTTTACAGTTGAAAATTTGAATTTTTATATGCCTGTATATTTTCTTCAGATTATGTTTAATTATCGTTCAATTGGTGTTTTAACATTTGAAATCAGTTTTAGTGATTCCAAAGTTATGATTTCCTGAAAAAAGGTCATTTTCGAGAAAACTTCCCAAAAAATCTATATTTGAAACTGGCCTTACATGGAAATGATCACCCTAAGGGAGAAAAAAAAATACATATTTAATATTTTGTGATAAGGAACAAAAATGCTAATTTTCACGAAATTCTGAGACCCACTATATCGGTATTTTATGGAATGGCTGTATGAGGAAAAATTAAAAACAAGCAATTTTTAACAATAAGCTGAATTTTAGATCTATAGGCCCACATTAGAGCACTTTCCCCTACTAAGATTTTATTTTATTATTCCGTTTCCGTTCCCACTCAATTGTTCTTCAGTTTTTAAGTAAAAAAAAACATGGTGTGGCTTCTGAGTTATTCTAATTCTTTGTTCCAATGAGGTGAACCCTTTTGTTGAAGGCGTATACGACATTGTTGTTTTACTTGTAATGCCAGTCAAGCATCATCTTTTCAGTACGTTATGTATATCCTTTGAACAAATAAGCAGCTATTAGTTTGATTTAACATTAAATTTATTTATATTTGATTATGTGGAATTCACTAATTTTTAATTCTAAATAAATCAGGCATACGTAAACTAAGAAAACTCACTATCAAACTACTACTGCCGCTATTGTTCAGATATCTGTGGTTTAAAGTTGTCTATATAGATAAATTTCATCGAAGAACTTCACGTGTTGAGAATGGATTCATAATTATTTTAGCCGGTTGTGTATTTGGTTTGTTCGAAGACGCCATATGCCAACATTTTGCAATACAAAATGAGATTACAAAATTTCACTCATTTCTCCACAGTTTGAACCCAACATGAACCTTTAATGACTAACGATTCGAATGATTCAGAAATCTGATTTTTACAAATGAAAACATAATTTAACATAAATTGCTCTGTTTCAAATTCTAAAACAATGCTCTATTCTCGAGGATTTATTCAAGGGCGTTAATATTTTTCGAAGTAGAACAGCAAATTGATCCATAAATCTGGAAGCGTTTAAAAAATAAACTTATTCCAACACGATTTTCAGATCATTTTACTTCTCAATATTTTTATCACGAATGTTTGGTTGATAACGATGTCCATTAAAAAAAAGTTATCCTTGCCTTCATTTAAACATCAGTATCATTTCACTTTTTGCAGCGCGATTTGCAATATTTGAAAGTCTTACAAAATGATTTTGCAATTCTGTAGAAACAATGTCAAGTTGCAAATAGGCTCCACCCTTGCGCTTTTTTTTCGTTGCTGTTGTGTATGATTTTGCGTACATAGCTAAACAAAACTATCCCTAATATGTTTCAAGAGAGATTTTCCTGCTCTATTGAAACAAGTTGTGCTACTTAGGATTTCACGGTTCATTTCAAGTCGATAAAGCAGAACTGTCAAAAAAAACTTGTCGTAGTTCATTCTACTGTTTTCGTACAATCAAGAGAGTTCTTTTTGCATTAACAAATCGTCCTTTTTATAGCGCGTACATCATCCCAAACAACGAATTCATTGGTGAGTTAGACGAAAGATTTCGTAGAATAAACGAAATTTTATTTTCAGTGTATTTATTTGCTTAATACTAGAAGCAAAATGAGTATAGTGAAATAGTTGTACGCTTAATTTTGCGAGTTACTGTACATCGTTTACTAGAACTAACAATAATTCGGCACTCATATGCAACAGCAATCCACGTTTGTATTTTAAACCCTTGCGCAGGCACTCGACACTGAAGAAGTCTGTAAGTCGCAGACGAAATAGGCCTATTTGTCAAAAGATAAGCAATCTGTAGTGGAATTCAACGGAATTTGCTTTACTAAAGCACTAGTGATAGTTTAAAAAAGTGTTTTTTTTAGAAAAAGCGATCAAGTGAAGTGTTAATTTAAGTTTCCCTAGTTTACCATTATTGTTCTACTAATACGCTCGCAAAAAGTGTTTTAAAAAGAGTGTTTAAAAAAAAAAGTGAAAGTAATATTGTTTTATTGATTTCTCTTCATAGATGATTTAAACATTACTCATTGTTTTTTTTTGTTCATATGTCTTTAACCCCCTTTCAATAACATCTTCCCTGTTTTCATAACTCAGGAGCATAACTATTAGGCCAGCAAAAATAAAAGCGGATTGCTGTTATAAAATCAGCATCAAGCAGCAAATAGTGACCATGGCAACAGTAAATTTAAATGTATAAATGTTAGTTTTGTTAAATTTTAAAAGATTCAACAAACTTTTTCAGGATACCTCAAATCAAGATTTTGGTGAATTGCTGCTATTGCTGAAAACGAACGAAAGCGTGCTTAACCAGAACTCTACACCATAACACTTTAGAACAATTCTTGTTTTTCAGGATCAACAAAATGAAGATCATATATAATAGATACGAATGCTTGTAGTATTTTTCATTTGCATAAATATATACACTATTATATTAATATTTCATGGGAATGGGAGGGACCATCAGGGCACTCAATTGAAGCACTCTGGATGGGGAGAGTGGGAATGCCAACTGCCCATTGCTAACAGTTTGTTATTAGAGGGCGGGCTCGTCTTCCCGCCCATTGGGTCAACCTTAGATGTTAGATAGCGTGCTTTTATGACTAATTGTTCAATCTTGTTGTTAAAAGGAGATTCTTTATATCCCTGTGGAAAAGTATAAGTGATTTTGCATATCGGCCCACCCAACCCCTTTTTGGCCCTTCATACAATGGCATGATTAGGATAATCAGTGATTATTAAAGCTTGGTCAAGTCTAACAGAGAGGAAAGCCCATTGCTGTCCGACTTAGTTTCCGTGCTACAATGAGTGGTAGTATATATCATACATCGTTTGTTTATTGAATTCTTCCAAATATTCGGACTATGAAACTTCAATAAAGCTGCTCCAGTCCATTTGACCGATAGACCGATATTGAATCTAGCACCGATCATAGTGCTAGATTTGATAATAACCACCATACTCAAAGAACAATAACTGGTGCCTAACTATTAAATTCCATGCCTGTCGGCTATCGAGAAGCGAAACATTTTCCTCAAATTTGTCAACTCTGGATCGGTATCATCTCTGTACAGCAGCACCTGACAAGGACACAACTCTATCCTCGGTTCGGTCAACAACAGGAAAAAAACACAACATTCGAAAAAGCAATAGAGTGACTTCCCCGATGGATAGGCGTCCTCTGCGCTTGTGATTGGACAAATGTCAAATTGATACATTTGCAGCGTGTCTTTCCTTCGCGGTTTGAGCCGATGCAGTTGAGGAACAAAGCCGAAGCCAATCCCGGATCTAGGCTAAATGAACCCGAGATGAGTGAGATTTCAATGTGCCATCCATATTTTCACCATCATCCGCACCAATCCCATGGTTAGGAAGGCAGGTGTCAACTGTCCTGCCAATGTGCCGTCGAGTAGTCAATCGCGAAATCTGAAGCAAATTGGATTGGGGCTGCTTGTCCCAATGTGTTGGTTGCGCATGGAAGATAGACAGCCGTTATTGAAAAATTGCTCGTACGAAATGTTTCCTATCATGATTCGAAACCCCCCACCAAAGCCGCTCGGGTGAAGTCTGAAGAGTTGATTATTTGCCGCGATGCTGCACTGATCCTAATCCTTTTCGGGCTCACGGTTTGGTTGAACGCGATGCTGAATAATGTATCTCTCTCTCCTGGGCAAAATCTAGGCTCTTTCCGAGGCTTAGTTTGACATGTGGCATTAATTAAATACTATCTCTGGTGCGGGAGGTGCATGGCATACATACACACCAGTCGGTTTCGAATATTGCCATATAATTGAAGCGAGCCACGACATAGGCAAGACGGCAAAAATAATTAAAACGTCTCCCGGTAAGATAAGAGATCGCTGTTACGCTGAATTAAACATTCGGCTCTCTGCGAATTAACTAGATTCCTCCGCCAGTTTGCAGGATATCAGATCAAACGGCGACGGCGTCGTTATGATGCTCCGCTGAACCGTATTGAATCACATTCGATGTCAAGTACATTCTTGCGATGGATGAGAAAAAATAAATATTGGTATGATGTTTCAAGTTTTTCCGAGTATTTGTCGTGACATGTTATTGGAATTCGGGCAAACTCAAGGCAACGTTGAGCGAGGAAATTACTTGGTCCAGACAAGGCCAAATTATTTATTCAGGTGGGTGATGTCCTCGGCAAGGCAGTTCTGGGTCTAGACAACTTGTGTTTCTTGCCTTGAAAAAGATTCGTGTCATCGGCTAAGTTGTTGGTTGGACAAAAAACATTTTGGCGGAAAGAGATATTAAGCAGATCTTGAAAATTTGCCGTCCGACACCATTTTGAAACCAAAGATGGGGAACCATCAACCAAAATGAAGGACCTACACACAAAGAAGGAAAATTGTTTCATTAAAAGTTTCGCACTTTTCTTCTGATAAGTGTTTATTTTTCATTAAATTGAAAGTAAAATTATCAACTACAAAAGTTATTTATTGGATTTGAAAGTGTATTTTTTCGGTTCAGTGTGTAAATTTAAAAGTTTTTTCTTTTACCGTGAAAGTTGTAGAACTGTCAAATCTACCAACACAAAACAAGTCATTGTCTTCGTCGTCATCGTCGTTTGGATTTGTTCGCTATTGTTGTTCCCGTTCGCGTCTACTGCGTGGTTCTTTATTGCTTCCGCTTCCGAACGCGTTTTGTGAAAATTTCGTTTCGTGAAAAAAAAATCCGTGATTCTTGGCACGATCGACGAAATACAAAAGCAACAATCTATATCTGAAAGATGGGTACGTTTCTATACATGAATGTTGAAGTTTTAATAGAATTAATCAACCCCCGACGACGAACGGCAGCAGATGCCAGAGGTTGCTCAGCCTCGACATGGATCTCTTGTGATGAAAAACATTAGTTAAAAGTTCATTTTATAATAAAAATAATTTATTTTCATTTATAATGATGTCACGGTTTCATTTTGACAGTTCTTCTATTTATCTGAAAATTAAAACTTTTAATGAAAAAAATATCTTTTATTTCAATCCAAATAGCACATTTTTATTTAAATTGCTCCACATTTTCTGGATAAATGTTGCTTTTGGAATAAACATTATTTACTTTCATTTT
This sequence comes from Aedes koreicus, assembly GCA_024533555.2. Taxonomy (NCBI): domain Eukaryota; kingdom Metazoa; phylum Arthropoda; class Insecta; order Diptera; family Culicidae; genus Aedes; species Aedes koreicus. Next base: position 33,680 of record JAHHFK020001723.1, read on the forward strand.
CAACGACGCCACACTTTCGATTTGACAGTTCTACAAATTATTTTGATAGTTTCAAAATAGTTTTTGAATTGACAGTTTGAAGGTTTTTGTTTTGAAAGCAAACCGCTTTCTACGAAAAAGAACCAACGCAACTTTTCAATTTTAGCAATGATTTTTTTAATTTTAATAATCATTATTCTTTGTGTGTATATACAAGAGGTTTTACGTTTTTAATTTGGTCAAATAAGAATACATTCAATTGATTTAAGTTTTATTATAAAAGATCAAATACATTTTTCATATTGATTGCTATAAAACATAAAAAAAAAATCTAGCTGAGATTTACCGAATCCGAATGACCTTTAGTTTAACTCCTGCCATAACATTCTGTACAGCCATCTCGTCCGCTTTGTTTGCCGCAGAATGCCAGTATTTCGTTTCGTAATTTCTTCAGTCTTTTGTAGTATAGTCCGTTGGTCTGTCATTTATGTGCTCTGAGAGTCTTTTGATGCAGTTTTCTCGAATCAAAAATAATTTGTTATTATGTCGTCGAGATATTTGAATTTTACCAATTGTAGTAATGTCTGATGATACAAGACTGGCGACACGTTCCTAGTTTTAATAAAACTTCTTCTTAATGAACCCAACAGTCGATTTCCTGCGAATGTCGATAATCTTACAAATATCCTCAATGTGTAAAAACTGATGATCCCAAACTATGGCAATACCGGCGCTGGCCCCGCCCGAATGCAGGTCAAATAAGCAAAGGGTAGGAATATGTTGACGTGATACTCGCTTAATTGGAAGCCGAAAAACCATGAGCACTTCCACGAGGAATCACTGGGATGTTGTATAACAGGATTGGGTAGCAGCAGGGTTCGTTTTGGTAAGCTGAATTCACGCGACGTCTAGTATTAGTACCGATTTTTTATTTCAACCGATAAATACCAACAGTAAGGATGCTATTGGGGCCACTCAGGAAGTGTGATGGTGGTTTTCCGTTAGGAAAAGAATTTGGTTTATGTTAACGCTTGAAAGACAATTTGAATCAATTTATACCAAGAGTAAGGATGCTGTTAGAGCCAGTCATAAAACGGGACAGTGGTTTTTTCGTACCAAGATATGGTGTCACGGCGAGTATGGCGAACCAATAGCATGGATCATAACTAATTATGATTTGGACACCGAGAACAGCTCTGCAATTCCACAAAAAACTACTGGTATGTTGGATGAAGGGTTAGGTGGCAGCATTGTTTATTTTAATGACCGATATGCTGAATACACAAGAGTAGATTATTTATACATTAGACTGATTTCCGATTTTGACCAATTTGTACCAATACACTATGGTACGAATAGACAAATCTCCCGACAAAAATCGATAACTCGAAAACCATTAACTTCAGACATATGATGTCTTTGGAAGATTTTAACTTAAAAATAAAATCTAGCTTTTGGTTTCGGTGGTGACTTGGGTGGTCCATTTATATTCATAATAAAAATTCTTACTTTTTATTCTTATGATTTAGAGGAATTTTTGCTCCTACAAAATTGTAGATAATTTAATTTAATGAAACATTGCTAAAAAAACTTAACTTCTATCTCATCTACGTATCGTTTTATAACAGTTTTTCTAACTTTCCTCAGGGTGGGACTTAAAAAAAACAGTTTTTTGCTCTAATTATTTTATTTCAATTTGAATTTGAAAAAACATGTTAGAATTCCTTTGAGAACATAAAAAGACGCACACTTTGTTATTGTATAAAAAAAGTTGTAGAAGTTGAAGAGTAAAAAATATACGTTTTTCAAGATATCTCACTCACATATTTGCAAATAATTACAAACACAATATATTTTGATTCGTTCGCTCCGTGATTGATTGTTTAATTTTTCCGATTCCAGTCTATCGATGATGGAAAATTGGCTCTGTTTGAAAGTTAATGTGGCAAAAATTCAATTACCTCAGTTAAATTCACTATAAATGACCCATGTTATCGGGAGGAAATGCTTCTGCTCAATAAATGGCATTTGTATCATGATTATTTCCACAATTCAGCATTTATAATAAACGTTTGAACCGATTTTTTTTATCTGAACCTATGCACGCCCATAGAAAGTTGAATAGTGTTACGTCATCACTCGTCATCGCTCAGCAATGCTTACATTATTTTTGCTTCCAATACAAGCAAGCAGTGCGCCCCAGACCTTATATAGACGTCATTGAAAAATCAGGGGGGTTGTGTATAACACACGACCGGTTGACGTAGACTACGTTAAGCCGTTTGATTAGTTTCGTTAGTTTCGTAGCGGATCATTACAACGCAGGTACTGTCCTAATGGAACGTTGGGTTAGCATAAGTAAGTTTGTAAGTATGTTAGAATATTCTATGATCTGCTGCTTAGAAAATATTTGGCAGCCGTGGAAAGGGATATTTGATTTGAATATTGGTATGATGAAAGGGCAACGGTTGTGCTGCCTGGCCTGTAGTGATTGTGTGTATGACCGACCAGCTGGAGACCATTATCCTTGTTGCGTTATAGATTGTTCAGGGTCTATTTGGGAATTCAAAGTAAAGTATCAATTATAGTTTTGATAGTTATCAGTCACCAGAATTCCGAACGAATCCAATTTATTGAAGCAAAAATCTCGAAAATCTATCGAGAAATGATAATGCTATTTGGGTGCAAAGTGTTTCAGTTATTTTCAAATTTTCATTTGACCCTTACCCTTGCCGTAAGGTGTAGTCTGATCAAAATAGCGTGGGTGTAGTACTCATAGATCGTTATGCCAGCATAAGATAGTAAGTATGTTAGAAAATTCTGTTGTGCACTCTTTAGAAAGTATTTGGTGGCCCTGAAAAGGGCCGTTTGGTTTCAATGATGATACGGCCACAGTTGTATTTGCTATGATGGTTGAGAGGGCCACTTTCCTGTTGGCGTAAAAGATGGTTGAGGATCTGTTAGGGAATATAAATTCATTAATCAATTATAGTTTTGCTCATTGTTATGACAACCATTATCTGTCATTACCAGGTGTTTAATGGTTGAATATCAAGGTCATTGGATGATGATTCAAGAAATATGCAAAATATCTCTTGCATTGCAAACGGAGGTCACGAGTGAATGTTAAAGCAACACAAGCTGCATCATGAGTAGGTGTTTGATGACAGTCCGAAGCCAAGTTGAGATAAAGATATTTCTTCGTGAAATCGACTAAGGCAGGGTTATCTGACTCTGGAACGTTGAATTTGCCAGTTACAATAATTGGCATACCTCGAGTGTATTTGATCAGGTTGCTTACTATAGAATATTTTGTCTGCTTGAGTGTTGGACCTGACAAAAACAACCATATTAAAAATGTATCATAAATAAAGATATATAACGTGTTGAACAACAAATCGAACAAACAAAGAAATTTAAATCATACCAGGTGAAATGAAAACCGAAAAGAGCAGCGTGGCTGTATCTCGTATCAATAACTCTGAAGCGCAGATATCACCATACTGATCGGCAATGTCCAGTTCCTTGTCATAAGATGCGTCAAGTTTGTCAATGGTGTGCGGTCTTGTGGTGATAGAAGCCGTACGCTTCTTATATATGGCCATGAAAGCGATGAAAGCGATCAGTGTACTCATCGGAATGGCAAAACAAGGCAGAGCTTAACTGAAGGAGAGCCAAGACCCTCAACCAGCAAAGGTGCCCCGACTGCAGGAAAAATAGTTGAGTAGCGATGTTAGTTACCAACGGGCTGTAGGGATTCTTGTGCTCCTGAAAGAAGTTTGCAAAACTTTATTGGTAAAATACTGCTACTATGTTATTAGCAAACTCACCGCTAGGTACTGTAAGTATTGACAGTATGGGTCGGTGGTATGAAAAGTACGAACAATATCTTTTGCTTTTTACATGCATATTGCGTGTAAATGTCAGGTCTAGGCATGTCCCACCGAGAGTGGTCGATTGAGCCGGAACGCAACATTCTCAAAAATTTTCCAACACCGATTGATGAATATGTACTCGGAAATGTACATCTTTTATTTAATTTAATTTACTTGAGTAAATAAAATGGAAATTGTAAAACCATCTAGATTAGCGCAAAAGTCTCAGCTAAAAATTTAATCAATCAAGAGACGATCGAATTATTAACAACCGGTGTTTAAATTTTTTGTGACGGCAGCCATTTGTAAATTGTGCCCAATGCTCAAGGTATTCAACGAAGAGAAAATTAAAATTGTTTCAGCCACCGCTGTCAGCCAATTGGAAAGATTTTAGAAAAATTCAATTTAAACAAACTCTCTCAAAATTGGATTGGTCGTCCTGAAAAGGACGGATTTAAAATATAATAGTCTGCATTAGAATCGAAACCTTCTCGGTCTTTTCATGAAGCAGGTAATGTCTGCCATGCACGTTGCGCTTTATATGAATGGCTGCCAAGAATATCACACACAAACACACTCAAGCGCCATATTTTGCTCCTCGTGGTGGCGTCTACCGGCTGACAAGTCATCACCGGCTTGGGCAGCCGAATGCCTAGCACAGCACAGCAAATTTAATGGCTGCCTAGCCAAGGGCTTGCTAGCAACAGCCTGCAGAGCAAGAACCTGACCACTGATTGGTCGCTAGTGCACCTTCCACATCCACATGCCGCCTTGCTGCTCCGCAATATAGGCTTCTTGCCATCGGCGTTGCCTCCAGAGTTCATGCCATCGCCAACTGCTATTTGGCAAGACAAACTTCCCAGCTCCAGCACTGCAACACTAATGAGTAAAATTTCGAAGGTGTACCAGTTTTATATCGTTCAGTGCTGCATATGAGCCCGCCCTTGCTTAAATATGAAATCTGTGATAGGAACGTACTGTGCATTTAGTAAATTTACTCTGAAAAATCGGCATTATAAGACATCACCTTATATTTTGGTTATTTTCAATAGTTTTAAATTATTAACGGATAATGTTTGATAATTGAATTGATACGCGGGAAAATTTCCAAACGATTGATCTAAACATCTTGAAAATCTATTGAGCGTTTATTAAGTTATTAGCGTTTAATTTGTAACGATATTTCGTGACGGTCGATTATTTTTAGATTTTCATTTGACACCCTACCCTTGCCGTAAGACGTAGTCTACGTCAATACTAAGTGTGTACGCGTTTAGTTTTTGTTTTGAATTCCAGAACCGGACATCTTGGCGGTTCTACTTTTTAATATTAAGGTGAAAAAAATAAAATAATAGGCCAAACAATTAAAATTTTTCCTTTTTCTGATCTCAAAAAAAAAATTAAAAGAGAAAAAAGAAAAAAGAAAATTCCAATTTGAGGGGGGTTTTCAATTTTTGCGGGGAAATTTAGTGTGTGTGTGAGCGATCACATCTTCTATAAATTTTTTTTTGTGTTTTGTTTTTTTTTAAAAAAAAAAAAAATGTTTCGTAGCACAATCTAAACATTCTTTTAACCGACAGTGATGTAAATAAATGTCACTTAATCAGCTAAAAATCAAAAGAAAACGCCTTGAGAGTTTACAAATTCTGATGTAGATTTTTGAATAATGTATTGTCTCACGTAGTGTCCTATCTCAGCACCCATAGCAAGACAATTTAAAAGGTTTCGGCTGAAAAATGCCTTCTTGTGCACTAAAAGGATGCGGACAAAAACTAAACTTGCTTTGTTATCATTCGCTTGTTTTTGGAGTTTTACGTGACTACCCGAAATCGTGGATTGTTTACTCATTTTTCGTTACAAATACCGACAAACACCATGCTCTTCACCACCTGTATAGACCTCATTGGCCTGCGACCAGCTACCAGCGACCAGCTCCGCACAGCTTCAATGCTGCCAAACGAATGAGGCAAATTTTTCCTATGTGTGCGTTTTATACCGTTCTCAGCTGCATGCGAGACGTACATGGAGAGACGAATGACATGATTGGTTAATGTCCCTCTCTAATACAAAGAAGAAGAAGATGATGCAAGACGTTCCTTGCTTCGATTTGAAAACTGTGATAGGAAATTTGGTAAATTTACTCTGCAAAATGACATTATAAGATATCACCTTATATTTGCGTTATTTTCAATAGTTTACTCTTGTTTGAGAATAATGTTTGACAATTGAATTGGAGCGCGGTAAAATTTCCGACTGATTGAGGAAGAAATCATGTAAATCTATCGTGGATTATTTGAGTTATTCGCGTACAAAACGTACGGTTTTTCGTGACGGTCGCAATATTTTAGATTTTCATTTGACACCCTACCCTTGCCGTAAGACGTAGTCTACGTCAAAAAATCTTATCGAAGCTTCATCAACTTTCAATACTCATAACATCACCTATTTTTGAATACCACTTCCTGTGCTTTACTTGCCATGATTCATTCCATCGTAGAAACATTCACTTATCACGAGCCACTAACGTGCTACGTTGCACATTTCGAATGGACCGTGTACTCACTTATTATTATTTATGGAAAGCCTCTTATAGACACCTGACTTACCACAATGAGCCATACGATGATGAGCGGGCAATAAAAACAACAGCAGCAAAACAACCATCAACTCAGAGTCAGAGCAGTGCTGCTCGTTTCTGCTCATCATCGGCGGTCTTGGTCGGCTAGCGTCGAGATGATACACATGGATGCGCTCCTGGCGGGTTCGTCTCCTGGATTCGTTTGGTTAGGTTCTTACCCCCTTTCCGCAGAGATACTTTATCTTTATCGAAGTGAAAAGATCGGCCCCCATAAGAGTCATAAATCTGTACACAAAATCACGGTAATGAACATGTTGTCAATCTGTTTTGCGTGTGGTTGAATGCTTTGCACACTTGTAGTCATTAAGATCAGCGAGGTTGCCTTCCAGCAATGTTCATGGTCTGCAGCAGTGCTAATTACTTTCATCTTGTCGATTTGTCAAGCATATCCACTGCTTTTAGATCCTCGAGTGCATACAGCAGAAAATTACCATTCGCACGTCAACTTGTTTTTGAGGGGAGAATCATACTGTGCGATAGGTAGCTTCTTGACGAGTGTAATCGAGGTATAATAGTACACTCAAATTTGTCTGTAACCTTTTAACGGTGTTAGCAAAATTCTGAAAAATTGGTTGAATGTGTGTTGTTTACGTCTGCCAATTCTCAGAACAATCTGTGAAGTACGCACGGAACAGCAAATTCTGCGTGAGTATAATTTGTACACTATGCCGGCGTCGGTGGTGTAGTGGTAAGCGTGACTGCTACTTGGCACCCCAGTGGGTCCTGGGTTCAATCCTAGCCGACGTCGGTGGTTTTTCTGAGGCGAAAAAATCTCGTCACGCCTTCCTTCGGAAGGGAAGTAAAAGCCGTTGGTCCCGGCTCATATTCATGAGTCGATAGGCAGGTCGTCTTCCTGTGTTTGTCGGTGTTTGTCACCATGTGAGGAAATAGGCCGACGTAAAAAAAAAAGAAAAAAAAAATAATGTGTACACTCATACCGCCAAAACAAATGCACCCCATAGACTTATTATTATTTTCAACCACGAAATCAGCTGTCAGGTTGCTTCGAACAAAATTTTACGTGGAACCTGCAGGACTCAGTTAACGACTTACCGACTGGAACACAGACGGCAAATCACATTATCTTTGGGTGTTCAACTGATTCGACGGAAGAACGTGCTTCAGATTTCATTTCGTCTGAGAACCAGCAAAAAAGACACGATGTATTAACCACAGACAAACAGACGTACCGTGAATTCGGTTGATATTGATCACTTTTGCCTTTTTTTTTTTTGGAATTCTTTCCAGTAGAACAATATTTTAGTAGGCAATCTTATTTTTAAATAAGTACTGTAGTATATACTAGACGCCCATTATAGTTCAACCATGTACGAATGAATATTTTTAAAGTACAACTAATTTATTTCATTATAATACAAATATTCTATTCGGGGTGAAATTGATGACTTAGAAATCAAGACGACATTATTGATAAACTATATTCTTTTGCTTGATTTCAATTAATTTTCCGTCCGAGACCAAACATCAACGATAGGGTGATGACTTCATCTGGATCCTTGGATGGAGTTATGTACATGTTCTTTTAATGATCTCGTCGAAGAAGTTTTAATAAAAAATTAAAAGAGTAAAAAAATGAAAAAACGCAATATTAAAAAAAACCTATGCCTGGCATAACAGCGTTAGTTTTGATAGGCTCTATTTAAATAGCAAAATTTGGTATCTTTTTATTGGTCATCACTGATCAATTTCACCCGAATTGATTCCCATCGTCCACCTAAAGAAACGGTAAATTTGAATACAAATAGTTGGCCAAGCCACCACTCACAGCGCTCGCATCGAGAATTATGACATCTTCCTGCTGAGTGATTTCCTTGCACTAGCGTCGCTTGCAAGTGTGAGTGTGTTCCGAAATGTTTTGTTTTTTTTTCGTCATAACATGGGACGCAAATGTGAATTTTTATTTTGCTATAATCAGGAAGGTAAAGACTGTGGAAAATCCTTCACCTTCATCTTAATATTACTATTAAATAGAATTTAATTTTAACATCAAGTAGATACGCGCTGTGGATAAAATTTTGCCAGTCAAGGGAGCTTGTGGTGGTGTTTAATGGAGGCGGACAAAAGGCGGTCGAAAATGCGGAAACTATGCTCCGAGCATTTCAACTCTACAGCTTATAGAAACAGTTAAGAGAAAGGGCAAAGGGTAAGGCTGTTTTTTCCGCCGGAATAATTTCCAAACTACTCTGAATTTACGAATTTTTACTAACTTTCCACTAATTTTCGCTTTTCTACGAACCTGCTTCGCTTGCTTCGAAACAAAAGATTGATAATCAAGCGAGCCTGACGTAGTGTGCGTGTGTTTCATGAGCGCGCTCGTTGGCAGCTGTTGCAGAAGGCAAGACAATCAAACATGGTTACACTGAAATGGGCAGAGCGGCCGTCAGATAGCGCTAGTGTTTTAACGTATCTAAATTTAAATTTAAGACGATGTATTGTAAGGCAATTTGTTCTTAGTATTACGTCTGTTTGTCTGTGTATTAACTGTGGATGGAAATATTGATTTGGAACCGCCTGGAAGTAAGCAAGACCCATGTGATCCTTTGTTGGAGGGATATGCTGATCTCTCTGGCTTGAATCAGATCGAGATTCAGACAATCCAAATTGAATCAGGGACTGAATTTGAGACTTGTCAAGCGTATGCTTGAATATGGAGAAGATTTGGAAACGAATCTGACTAAAGATTGGACTCGGAAAAAATGCGACACTCTGTTTTGGGTGTAACTTTTTATCGCGTGGGTAAAAATAATGAAATTTTGGGCAATACTAGTTTAGAGTGTTATGTTCTATCAGTCAAGTTATCTTTCAAGTAGTTTTCAAGATGCATTCGAAACAAGAAGAGCTACCCAAACAAACATCGGTGTTGAATTAGAGCTTGTTCAAACAAATTTGGAGAAGCTATTCAACTATTCTAGAAGAAACAGCTGAATAGCTTCTCCAAATTTGCTTGAACAAGCTTTAATTCAACACCGATGTTTGTTGGGACGCCAGCAAATCTTGGGCGCGGTGATCGATAATCCTGGTCAGTCACACAGATGGATCGGCAAAAGGCTTGGAATCCACCATTCCACCGTGTCCCGCGTTGTGAAGATGTTCCAGGAGACGAAGACCATCGAGTGGCGCGCTGGAAGCGGCCGAAAACCTAAAACGGAATACCCAGAGAAGGCGCGGAAGATAAGGCAGTACTTTAAGAATAATCCGAACCTTTCCACCCGAGACGTGGCTAAAAAGGTCAATTCGTCGAAGTGGTTCGTCCAGCAGACCATGGCTGGGCTACGTGTTTTTAAGGTCAGGAAGGCGCCAAACCGGACTGACAAGCAAAACACGGTGGCCAAATTGCGTGCGCGGAAGCTGTACCGTGAGTGGCTGGTCAAGCCAGGCTGTCTCGTCATGGACGACGAGACATATATCAAGGCGGACACCAAACAAATCCCCGGCCTCGAGTTTTTTTGTCGGTACGTCCCGCATGGAGGTTCCGGAAAAGTTCCGGAAGAGAAAGATGGACAAATTCGCGAAGAAGTACCTGTTGTGGCAGGCGATCTGCGAGTGCGGACGGTACAGCAAGCCGTTCGTTACAACCGGCACCATAAACGGGCAGATTTATCGAGAGGTTTGCTTGCAGAAGCGCTTGCTGCCCTTTCTCCGCTCTCACCATGGTCCCACGCTGTTCTGGCTGGATCTCGCTTCGTGCCATTACGCCAAGCCTGTAATGGATTGGTACGAAGCGAAGGGCGTTAATGTGGTCCCGAAGGAGGCGAACCCGTCAAATACACCAGAATTTCGTCCGATCGAAAAGACATGACACGAATTGTCTTTGTCTGAGAGTAGAGAGCAAGAGAGAATTTCATCCCAATTACGATGGTAGCCGATGGTCGTTGTAGAATAGGCAGATGAAGAACAGTTCAATTTTTTGTAAATAGTCAGTATCGAAGTACACATCAAATTAACAACACACTCTGTATTATTGTTTTCTTGTGGTCATTTGATGACAAGCGGTTTTTACTTTGGCTTTCCCAGACTTGTGCGCGTGTGATCTCGATTGGGAAATCGGCAAGGTTCGCCCTTAAAAAGGGACTTTGATCATTTTTGTGGGACGTTGGTATATTTTCCACGAGTGAAACCTTTTCGGGGCTAGTTGAAACTAGCGAAGAAAGACCTTCGAACACGGCAAAGCGAGTATCGCCATCCATCGTAAAATCGTTAAATGTGCCAAAATCAACTGTTGCAGATGTGATTAAACGTTATAAAGAGGGTCTTACCAAAGAAGAATGCTAAGATGGAACAGTTGGTTCAAATATTTTTTTCATTTCAGTGTCCTCTTCAAAAATTAATAACGGGCCTTTTCGAATGAGCACTCCCCAGTAAACGGGTTGACAGATCTGGTTAAACTCATGCCGTTCCCTCGTTGTGCACACAAAGACCCAAGTATCTTGAAAACAAGGTGAATTATATTGCCAGCTGTCATATTATTCTCTCACACACGCTCATTCAAGCTTACGTAGTGTTGAGTAACTTTTACTCAATTTTATAAATATATCTAAAACGTCAAACGCCGAGTAACATTTTATGAATTTGATTTATTGTTTTTCAAAACGCAAGAAAACTGTGCCAAACTCAATTTTGTGATAGCTACATATTATTTTTTTCAATAATATAAAAGGGGTCGGATAAAGTCTTTGTCAATTTGCGCTTGTGTTAATTTAAAATCTTAATCGTATTCGAAAATTAATAAACAGTGGCGACATGGAGCAGATAGCAGTTATTGTAGATGCGGAAGCGTACCTTAAAAAAGCTAAGCTGTTTTATCTTGACAGGGATTTGATGTTTTTAACAGTATATTACATTACAGATAGACCAAAACGTGTTGAAAATGGTAAACAGGCAGGTTTATTTTCAAAAGGACTTCCATGATTTTTGCAGCATCTTTTCCGGAGGCGAAATAAAAAAATACTCATTTTCATAAATTTTTGTCTTAATGTTTATGAGTAAGTTCAACTCAAAACTAAATAAATTTAAGGATTAGGGGATATTTTTATTATCGTTTAGGTTTGGTCCGAAGGGTCTCAAATTGTTACGAAACTTTTTCCACTCGTAGAGTTCATGGATAAACGAATAAAATGGGTTTTTTTTTTTCTAAATTCCGGGTTGCCAGTTTTTCTTGAAAAACGCAATTGAAGTATTGGGGGGCCGATTTTCGGAAAAAAAATAATTTAAAAAAACCTGCAAAATTTTACAGAAGAGGAGAAAATTTGTTGAGAAGAGAGGAAGCAGAGAGGAATTATTATTATGAAAGGAGAGACGGCGAGAAGCACCCCTTATGGGTAAAAGGGATTGTTTTTGTAATGTCATTTGTAGGGAGGAAATATCTATCGACAACGAACGCCCCTTATGGGAGAGGCGACCGGTAAAATAAAAAAAAAAAAAAAGGAGAAAAAAAAAAAAAAAAAAAAACGTAAGAAGACGTATCGAAAATAAGCTATCCACAAACTTTCTTTCAAATTTTGTTGAAAACCGATATTTTATTCATACAAAAAATTGATCCTTCATTGTACGAGGTTAAACTTGAACATAATGAAGACCGGATGAAATTTAAGTTATTCCTTCCCGAATTTTCGAACTTTGGATCGAATGCTCTTCATCAAATTCCGGACAAGTGTTGAATCGCATTTTTTGGACGCTTGAGTCCAAATTTTTTTGAACTCCTGCATGTTTCCAGCTGTCTTACCAGTCTTCTTGAAGACCCTCTTCACGATTGCCCAGTAACGTTCGATGGGTCGAAGCTGAGGGCAATTTGGCGGATTGATATTTTTCTCAACGAAATCTATACCCTTTTCCGCAAGCCAATTGAGAGTGGTTTTGGCATAGTGAGCCAACGCTAAATCCGGCCAAAACAGTGGAGGTGTACTATGCTTCTTATATAAAGGCAACAATCTCTTCTGGAGACACTCAGATCGATAGATTTCCGCATTTATAGTTCCGGTAGTGTAAAAAATGGTTGACTTCAAACCACAGGAACATATTGCTTGCCATACCAGTACCTTTCGACCGAATTTCTCCACTTGAATCGACCTGTCCGCATCGCTCACATCCTCCCCAACGACGGCAGTAAAGTATTGTGGACCTGGAATGGTTTTTGAGTCCTCCCTTACATAGGTCTCATCGTCCATCAAGACGCATGCATCCGGACGCTGCAAAAGACGCGAATACAATTTCCGGGCCCTTGTTGCTGCTCGCTTCTTCTGTTCTGCACTTTGTTTCGAGATTTTCTGCTTCTTCTGTAGGTCTTCAGGTGGTTTCGCCTCTTGATACGCTGGATCATTCCGACACTCGTTCCTGCTTTTTTGTCCAAATCACGTATTGACATTGATTTGTTCTTCATGATTAGAGATACCACTTTCTGCTCCAGTTTCGAGTTGGAAGAACCGGGTTTTCTGCCTCTTCCTGGTAGCTCATCCAAAGAATAGTGTTCCCCAAACTTATTAATGATGGTTTTAACACTCGCATGATGAATTCCAAACCGCTTCGCCAATTTTCGCATTGTAATACCCTTCTCACTTAGCCATGTGTCCAGAACCTTAATTTTTACTTCCTTTTCAATACGCGACATTTTGAAAACGCAGAATTTGAACCGCACAAACAAGTAAACAAAAGAAAGCTGACAGTCAAACGCACAGCATGCAGTGTTCAGAGCATAAAAAACCATCACAAATGCATGCGTACAACGCAAATCTATGTGGATAGCTTATATTCGATTCACTCCTTAGCATCCCAAGTAACAATTTCAGTTCTATTCCAGCCGTATAGCACTCCCCGGGTTGGTGGATAAAATACATTCAAACCTGTTTGCCCCCACCCCCCCTCTGTTTTTAAACCTTTTAACAAGGTGCCCCGGGGTGGTGAAAAAATTAAAACCTTCTAAGACCATAAAGATTTTGGAAAGGTTTTGGTGAAAATAACTGGGGAACTAAAAAACCGTGGCAAAGGAGAGGGTGCCTAAACTCGGGAGGTAGGGGTTTTTTTATGTTGTTTTGCTTTGTTGCTCTTTTGTTTTAAAAATAAAATGGCTAAGAAAAAAGTTCTACTGTTGCGGGAAATTATGATTGGTAGCAAAATATACAAAACAAATTGAGTTTTTTTTATAGCGTATCATGCTCCAAATCATATGCGCATTAAATTTTATGGTGAATATTGGCACGATAAGAGCTGAAAAATTAATGCGCCTTGGAAATTATGCGAGTTTACAACAACAAAAACAAAATTGAAAGAAATATATTCGGTAAATTATTCATGAAACTCCTGAGAATTGATGCAATTCAATAAGGTTATCTATACAAATACCGAAGTTTGTCTCAGATCTACAGTTCAATTGTATTACATTTAAAATTTGGTGTATTTATTTTTTCACATTTCAATTATTTCATATATTTCAATATGGCGATTGCAAGAAATCACAGTTTTGCAAAAAAGCCAATTTATCTTAGTATTGGCTACTATAAAACTATCTGGTCGCGTGGTAGCTTTCTTCAATGCCAGTTAGCCGTATAATGCATTTACTGGAGGCAAAATGGTTTTAAAATGCTTTTTCAGCTGACCATAATATGATAATATTAATGAGTCCTAAAACGGCATTTCAAAACAGCATTTTATGAGTTAATAAAGTCAAAATAAAACCTTTGATAGGAGTAAAAGGAATTTTAGAAGTCAAGGTTTTAAGATCGTTGTAAAGAAGCTGTGTAGGTTCTCATAAACCTGAAACCTAAAACATGAAACCTATTGGCATCTCTTGCTGCCATAATAAAGCCGAATTGATTTCTAGTGGCTTTCATAAAACTTTAGTAAAACTTAATAAAGCTGGATGGTTTTGGCAATGTTACTTGGGATAGGACAAGTAATGGTCAAGAAGCGCTTTTACTGTCGGGATTTCTAACCTTGAATGCAGTAACGTCTGCTCATGTAAATTAAATGGGTCTGTCTCTATTTCTCGTGGAATAAAGTTGCGTTCGATTATTTCGCAAGAAAGATTGACATTTCACCCATACTGGAGCAGTTGTCAAAATTACTTTCGGTAAAAATCGCAAAAATTACTTCTGTTCGTTACTTGCCAGCTGCATACTGGGCTATATTCCGGAAAAAAACATTTTGTTAGTTATGGAAAATATTGAAAAAAATATTTTCTTGTTCATTAATTCATAACATTTTTTCGAATAATGCTCAATAAAAAAAAGAATGGGTCCGTCACTCATTATCATACCAAAATTAATAACAAAGGGATTTCTCAAAATTGAGTTGTCGCAATGAAACTCAACTAAGGGTACGTTCGGTTTCAACGTTTTTGAGTTAAAGTTACTCATATGTGAGTGAAACCGGATGGCAAACAAAAATCCATGTTTGTTATGAAAAACCGCGAAATTCCTTCTAGTTGTATAAATTTTATATAATTTTCGAATTTAGATTGTTTTGGATCTTCCTGAAACAGTGATTCTGACCAGGTTTAAAGTGAAATTGAACAATATGTTCTAACGATAATGATAATCATAAAAAATAAATTCTTAATTTTTTGCGTACCCATGCATATTTCATTAAAATAATAAAATTGGACTACTTTAACTTTATTTAAAAAAAATTAAGCTTTTTCGTAAAATTAATCAGAAACAATGCCTGAATAAGTGTGATACTCGAAATTGGGAAACTACCATCATCGCGTTTTCGAACACCTCAAATATCAGCGCTAATTGACTCATGAATATTCAGTAATAACGTATTCCTCCATTCAATTCGTATACTTAAGTAACGCACAAGACTTCCTTAATACCTACATGCAATAATCAAGCAAACAAGTTGAGTTTGGCTGACTACATTGAATCAAAATTGCTTAAATTTCATGCATTTCATAATTCACATTTCATAACTATTTTTTGCTTTTGTCTTTTTCGTACCACTACAGAAACATTGCAGCGAATATAATACCTCATGCTTAAACAGATATCACACTGACGTTTCTCTTGACAATTCAAGATATGTTCAAGAATTACGATACATGAAATGAAAGGAACCGAGGGACGATCACAAATTACGTTTGCGATTTCTGAAAAGCACACGAGTATGTAATCGTTTGTCGTTGGTCTTACTGTCGAAAAGAAAGCCGGAAGTTGTGGTGAACATGGACGAAGCAAAACAAGGCAGGATAACAGAGTCCTTGCTGCTCTTCAGGCAAACCCGAAGGTGTCAACAAGGACAGTTGCGAAAAAAGTGCAAATGTCAACCGGTTTTGTGCAAAATGTGAAGTCTAAGGCTGGATTGAGATCATCCAAAGCTCATACATACCCAGATCGTAACGCAAAGCAACAAAAATCGGTCAAAGCACGCTCCAGAGAGAAAGCTCTATGAACAACTTTTCATAAAATTTCATTATGTTGTCGTGGATGGCGAAACATACTGCTTCAAAAAATTCAAATATCTTTCGGGAACGGAATTTTACACTGCAACTAGTTGGAAAGAGTCAGATTTTCGTAACCACAGGTACCGAAAATGCTGAGATTTACCGGCAAAAATGTCTCAAAAGGCGGCTCTTACTTTTCCTGGAAAACATGCGACTCAATCCTTGTTCTGGCCAAATTTGGCCAGCTGTCATTACGCTTTGGTATGAGCAAAATAACGTTATTTACGTTCCCAAGGATTGCAATCCACCAAATTGTCCACAGCTCCGCCTAATTGAAACATACTGGTCAATGGTCAAGGGAAACCTCAAAAAGCTTGGAGGAGAGGTATCAACGATTCAAGAATTTCGTTATAAGTGGCTTACTGCTTCGAAGAAATAAATCCATATTATGGAAATAAATCCATATAAATCTATATGCAGTTGTGTTGAGTATCACGTTTATCTATAAAGGTTGTATGGAATCCAATTGCACCACTTTTTGATGGCTGCAACTTTTTACCCGTTGAGTATTTTCTATTGAAATTTTGGGTGGAATTAGTTCAATCTGTATTTGTTTACGCTGTATGCAGATGCGCAGTCGTTGGGAAGATGGAGTCGGAAGAACAGCAGCGGCGCAAAGAAATTTTGCGCATGTACCTCGAAAATCCGGATCTTTCTCATCGTGCCATCAGCAGAAAACTGGGAATGGTACATTCTACAGTATCTCGTGTTATAAATCGGTACCACGAACGTTTGACCATCGATCGGAAAGAAAGAAGTGGCCAAAATGGATCTCCGTATAGTGTTAAGGATCACAAGCAGTTAGTTCAAGCTTTCAAGAGGAATCCCAATAGTTCAGTTCGAGATGTGGCGAAGAAACTGAATCTAACCAAAACTTTCGTTCGAAAAAACGTGAAGGACTACACCCGTACAAAGTCCAAAAGGCGCCTAATAGCGATGAACGGAAGAATAAAGATTGTGCACACCAAAAAGTAGTCGTCGGAAATGCAGTCTTCTCCGTGTACTCTTTGCTAATCCGATCACTACTACATGAATATTAATGTATGTGTGCTATGATGAAGACGTCGTTTGGCTACAGTAACCTTTATTCAGTAAAATGGCGTCGAATCAAGAACGCGTGCGCGAAGAAATTTTGCACAAAAGAGTGGAAAATCCAGATATGTCGCACGGCGATATTGCCAAGTCATTAAAAATCGCAAAATCGACGGTTACTAAAGTGCTAAAAAACTTTCAGCAGCGCTTAACTTTAAAGAGAAAGGTCGGTTCCGGAGGTAACCATGATTCTCGTTTCGTCGCGGAGAGGAAGAAAGTGATTAAAGAATTTAAGAAGAAACCGAATATCTCCGTTCGTGATGTGGCGAAAAAAGTGAAAATGTCTCCATCGTTCGTCCAGAAAGTGAAGAAAAGTGCAGGTTTGAAATATTTCAAAGTAGGTGTTGCTCCAAATCGTAACGACAGCCAGAACAAGAGCGCAAAATCTCGATCGAGAAAATTATATGACACTATGCTGAAGGAATACGACTGCATAATATTGGACGACGAAACATATTGCAAAGCTGACTTTAAGCAGATACCGGGACTACAGTTTTATACCTCGTTGCAAAGAGGAAATGTTGCTGATCGTTTTAAGCAAACAAAATTGTCGAAGTTCCCAAAAAAATACCTCGTATGGCAGGCAATATGTGGATGCGGTCTCAGAAGCGACATCTTCATCACGACTGGCACTCTAAATGGACAAATTTACGTAAAAGAGTGTCTAAATAAACGACTGTTGCCGTTCATTCGGGAACACAACGGTTCGGTGCTGTTCTGGCCTGACCTGGCATCTTGCCACTATGGAAAACTGGCTAAGGATTGGTACATTGCTAATGGTGTAAATATTGTCCCAAATTATTGCAATCCGCCAAATTCGCCAGAACTCCGTCCGATCGAAAAGTATTGGGCTCTGGTCAAGAGGAATCTTCGAAAAACGAATAGCGTAGCAATTGATGAGAAAAGCTTCAGGCGTAACTGGCAGAAAGCTGCAAAATTGGTGAAGGATGACACTGTGCAAAAACTGATGGAAGGTGTCAAACGAAAGGTGCGGGCATTTGGATATAACAGGTCAAATTGACTTAACTGTATATGTTTTATATTTGTATTTTTATGAAGTCTTAAATAAATGATTTACTTTTGATTTTCTCATATTTTCCATTTATTACCACTAATTTCCCGTTGAGTTCTTTTTGGTGTGCACATTCTTTACGGTAGGTAAAACACGTGCACGGAAGCTCTACACCCAGATGTTGACGAAACCACAATGCCTCGTTATGGAAGATGAGACGTATGTAAAAGCAGACTTCCGGCAGCTTCCGGGGCTCCAGTTTTTCACTGCTCATCATAAATTCGATGTCCCTGAGAAGGTTAGAAAGCAGAAGATGTCAAAGTTTGCCAAAAAAATATGATTTGGCAAGCAATTTTCTCGTGTGGAAAGCGGAGCACCCCATTCGTGACAACTGGAACGGCCTCCAAAAGCATCTACTTCCTCTTCTGAGGTCACACGATGGTCCAACGATTTTCTGGCCGGATTTAGCCTCGTACCATTACTCGAAAGAGGTTTTGGAGTGGTACAAGGCTAAGGAGGTCAATTTCGTGCCGAAGCTTCTCAACCCCCCGAATGCACCGGAACTGCGGTAAATTGAAAAGTACTGGGCCATCATGAAGCAGGCACTTTGGAAGCATCCTAAGGAAGTGAAATCGGAGGAAGAAAAGAAGAAAAAATGGATTGCCACGCAAAAAAAAGTTGGTCCAAATGTTGTCTAGGACATTATGAGTAGTGTAAAGAAGAAGGTTCGTGCATTTGGATATGGAATTGAAATTGAATAAAACAAACATGGGAAAATATTCATAGCATGTTTTATTTTACTCCCTGAAAGTTTGAAGATGATTGAACGGGCGAATTTTGCCGAGTATTTGTGTGTGTCGCAATTTGATTCCGTACACCCTTAAAAATGAAATAAATAATATGAATCTAAAACATGCTGTTGTTTCTCTAAAATATATTTTGTTTGTCCGGATTTTGGTGTTAGCGGCCTTTATTTTTTAACGGAAAGGAAGGATCTGAACTGTAAGGTAAATTGACCCGTGGTAAGATTCGAAGACAACCGAGGGTGTTTTAAGAGGATGCAGAAAACCTTGAATCGAAACGTGTCAAGCACATCGACATAAAACACTATTTTGTTCGAGAAAACAAGCAAAACGATTGCTAGCAGGAATTATCCTGATGAAACCATTAAGCACCATTGACCAACATGCGGATATATTCACGAAAATTCTGCCCGGTTCCAGATTCTAAGATCGATAATTGGAGTCATCGATTGAGGATAGAATTGAGGAATCAAGGCAATCGCTGATTTTCAGTACTCCTCACAGCAACCAATGAAGATGATAAGCTCTCGTCCAAGAAGGATTTGTTCAAACCTAAATAACAAACTGTAAATTACCGTTCATGTCGAGTTATAATATGTCGGACCTCAAATATACACCAACAAATGTTTACATCGCAATTAAAATCAATTTTTTTCTGCTACAGGAAACATCCCATAATGACCACATTCACTCTTTAAGATTGATCCGCTGCTGACCTGCCCGCCCGGTGGTGGACTGCTGTTGGGGGTATTGATCGAAAGCGGCGAACATTCGTCGGTCAGCCGGATAAGCCGGATCATCTTCCGCTTTCCATTCCTCCCACACCGGTTTGGCAGGATGGTGGTTCTTTTATCGCCACATCTAAATGAACAATGGAGAACAAGAATGGATAGTGGGTTAGCGAGGTACCGTGAAAGATGTTTGCGCAAAGCCGATTGATTTCTATGTTTACTAGCTTACCATATAGACACAGACACAGGGGGAGGACAAGAGCGAGAGAACGGTGGGTTAAAGTCGAAAAGGAAAAGCGAAGGCAAGTGCCCACGTACCTACACCTGTGCTGTGCTGCGCGGTTTGAGCTGGCAGAGGCCGCCGTGTTTGCGCACGCATTTTATTTTGTGGGCAATCATGGGTATAATGGTGAATCAATAATCACTCAATTTGTTGAACTTCTGCGGTAATTTTTGTATTATACCCGTGGATGGAAGGAAGCAGAACAAATTGCAGCCGGGGGATATTATAGTAATTTCTATCGATAATTCGGGGCTTAATGAGCTTCCTGCTAAAATGTAGCAAGCAACAGCAGCGGAGTGTGCGTCAAAGGGTCGAGAAAACAGAAATGCCCGTCTGGATTTATTGAACTGAGATGTACTTATGCTGCATCAACTCGTGGCTTACAATTGGAAAACTCCATGCTGGACGTGCGAGAACTTCAAACGATAAAACTTCTACAGCCATGTTTCGTGAGTTCACCTTATTTGTAAGTCAAATTCATAAAGATCTGGCTCCCCTTTCATAAAGTCAACGAAGCGAATCTCCGGTCTTGATTTTTCACCTTCTCCACGTTCTTTTTCTGCTTCAGATCAACTGACGGTGAACTGTTTTCATGTTTATGTTGGAATTTAGTAATGAATGTGCTTATCTGTAATTTATAAGAACATTGCAGGTTAATTTGGTGGAAAGTTTACACTCCTATCTACCGTCCGTAGCGATATCGGTACAGCTCAGTACAATACGATTGTATTAGGTTTGACGAGCATTATAAAATTATAATTTCACAATACGTTTTGTAACACACGTTCTCCATATAACGTATGCATTAAAAAAATGACAGACTGATGTTATTTTTCATGCGATAATCCTTCCACCTTGTGGTGAATCAACCTATGCATCGTCAATCGACGTAACCCTGTTGTGTACACAGAAACAAATTTGATAGTCAATTTTACCATTATTGGGGGGTAGAACAAGTATTGCAGTATAGTGATTTTGAACCGGCTATGGTCATGGTTTAAACACCCATTAAAAGCTATGATCATAGTCAAGTCCTTGTTACCATGATCATAGTCAAGAATGCCATGTACGTGGTGAATTCGTCCATTTTCATGGTTATTGTTACCATTATATGCAATAGTCATCTTGACCATGATTTAATTGTAGGTATAACGAAAGAATTTTTCTCACAGTATAGAAAAAAATAATGCACAAGGTACACTCAGCGAAATGAATTTTCGATATTCATAAGAATGCATTATGATTATTTGCCACAAGAAATCATTATGAACCTTATGAAATATAGCCAAAAGAAATCATTATTATAATCATATGAAATATAATGATGTTGCAAAAATAAAAATATGGAGCAACCTGGATTCGAACCTTGAACGTTGATGTTATGGGTCCGTGACTTGACCACTACTATATATCAATACATGTAAAATGGAAAGCATAAAGGCGTACAAGAACAACGTCGTGTTAAACCGAATGCATTCATATGTTAGGCTTATGTAATTCCAAAGCATCGTTCATACACAGAAAAAATCTTGTAGTAGAAACTACCATTTTACCCGACTATGCCTATCTTCAAAACTACCATGAAATTTCAGTCAAATTTACTACGTTTATGGTAAAACCTTCAACATTTGTGGTATATTTGACAGACCTCATATTGATATCAACCGCACCATGGTTGATCTAATCGCAGGCATGGTAAAATCAAACGCATTTATAGTCAGGTGAAAATTGTTGGTGTTTGGGCTTAATTTAACCGTCGAAATGGTAGTTTCTACGGCGGTTTTTTTTGCGTATAAGTTGAGCCTTATGAAATTCTTAAGTTTATTTGCCTGAGTGTACGACTGCATGGTTGACGTAGAATAACGTTACGATTTCAGTCGATTTATTATTTTATCTATATTTATAAAAATGAATTTCTGTCTATCTGTCTGTCTGCCTGTCTATCTGTCTGTCTGTCTGAACTTTATAGACTCGGAAACTACTGAACTGATCAGCGTGAAAATTTGTATGCAGGCGTTTTTAGGGCTGAGAAAGGTTCATATCATGGTTTGAGATCCCTCCGCATCTGAATAGGGGGGCTTTCATACAAATGAAACACAAATTTCTGCATAACTCGAGAACTAATCAAGCAAATGGAACGAAATTAGGCAGGTTGAGGTTTTTGAAGGTAAAAAATGTTTCTATGGTGGTTTGAGACCCCTCTGCCTCCTGAAAGAGGGAGGCTCCCATACAAATGATACACAAATTTCTGTATGACTCGAGAACTAATCAAGCAAATGTAGCCTAATTTGGCAAGTGGAGGTTTTTGAAGACATGAAATGTTTTTTAGGTGACTAGAACCCCTCCCTTTTCTGAAAGGGGTGGTTCCCATACAAATAAAACACCAATTTTTGAATAACTTGAGAACTATCCAAGCAAATGGAACCAAATTAGGCAGGTGGAGGTTTTCGAAGGCAAGAAATGTTTCTATGGTGGTTTGAAATCCCTCCGCTTTCTGGAAGAGGGAGGCTCCCATACAAATGAAACACAAATTTCTGCATATCTCGTGAACTAACCAAGCAAATGGAACGAAATTTGGCAAGTGGAGGTTTTTAGAGGCTAGAAATGTTTCTATGGTAGTTCAAGATCCTTCCTCCTCTTGAAGGGGGGGGGGGGGGGGGGGGGCGTGTGTATACAAGTTAAATAAACACAAATTTCTTCATTACTCGAGATTTATTCACGAAACCACATTTGTTATGTTGGAGTTGTTGGAGCCTGGATTTCTATATATATATATATATATATATATATATATATATATATATATATATATATATATATATATATATATATATATATATATATATATATATATATATATATATATATATATATATATATATATATATATAATATATATATATATATATATATATATATATATATATATATATATATATATATATATATATATATATATATATATATATATATATATATATATAAATGAATTTCTGTCTGTCTGTCTGACCCTTATAGGCTCGGACACAACTGAACCGATCGGCGTGAAAATTTGTCATTTCTCATTTCTCAATGGTAATCAAACCAGTAAACAGTTAGAAACTGAATTTAATGACATTCGATTTTACACTTATTCTATTCATTATATATAATGTCGGAAGTAAAGCGCTACATAGCGCATCCGACGTGCTATACAGTACACTACGTCAGATACTATGTATAATTTAAGGACCGATGGTGAAATCAATCGTCGCTAGCGACTTACTACGGATTTTAACTAAAACGATAACAGTAATTTATTAAGCAAAACGTAATGAAAAAAAAAAAACATTTTAATTTCAATTTGCACATATACATTGCAAATTCATAAATTAAGGGTTTTTGTTTCAACCAATGGGTTTCCAACAGAATTGATTACTTGTAACTTCCCCCAAAATCCCTCTGATTACTCCGTGCTTACAAACATTATTGTGATTACTCATGAATACGCATGATTACATGATGATTAGTTATGATTACTAGAAAATAAGAAGAATGATTAGTAATTTCCATTTAATTCCAACTACCTTTATTGCTTATCTTGACAGATACGCGTATTTTGTCTACAATGTGCAGACTTCTTCAGTGTCGTGTACTAATACTCGACTGGCACTCGACACGACACTGAAGAAGTCTGCACATTGTAGACGAAATACGCGTATCTGTCAAGATAAGCAATAAAGGTAGTTGGAATTAAATAGAAATTACTAATCATTCTTCTTATTTTTTAGTTACAGGTATTCCACTAAACAGCTCACACTCTCAATAATTCATTTAGTTATGATTACTTGCGTGATTGTTTGATTACACAGTGATTACAAAGGTCATTGCATTAACAGATGGTTACTTATGATTACTCATGGTTACTCATAATTACTTCATGATTACTTATGATTACATGCGTGATTCTTGATTACTTCCCTTACATACGTTTTCGACCCCAACTGGTCCCAAAAATCCATTTTTTAATCGATTCCAATTGTGTTGGTATCAAATGATAGACACAAATATCCAGTCTTAAAATACGTACAGAAAAACCGGATTTGGAATTTTTTTAGCAGATTGAAGCATGCAACTGATACCGATCCTATTCTTGTGCTGCAGATTTTAACACCGAATAAGAGACGAACCAGCCACCGGTTGAAATTCTCTCTAATAAAGATATTTAATCTAATCATTTACATCAAACTTCTCTGAAGTATACAAAACAATACCAGCACTCGTTTCCAATGACCACTGATCAGGTTTGATACCCATGGCTTCGATTCCAGGGTACCCCAAAGGAGGTCAATTTTGGTAAAGGTGATGAACTCCCTTCATTCTTTTTACCAAAACCAAGTGATCGACAGCTCATTATTCCTTGATTTTTATGCAGGTGGTTATTTTAACTCGGAAATTAATCACTCATCATCGGAAATTAATCAGCTTGGTCTTCAATGGCCACCGGAATGTCCTCCGGAGAGACCCGTAATATCGACTATTTAGTTTTTGCACCAAAGCCATGCTTTCGACGGCTCAATCTTCGTGATTGGTCGTGCTTAATATTATTTTAGGTCGGAAACAACCAGGTAAAAACTGTTGGAGCAAGTTCCTCATGGCCATATTGACAAAATCCGTTTTTTCTGTACGTTTTTTTAAACTGGATATTTGTACCTATCATTTGATAGCAGCACAATCGGAATCGATCAAAAATTGGATTTTTGGGACCAGTTGGAGCCGAAAACGTATGTAAGGGAAGTAATCAAGAATCACGCATGTAATCATAAGTAATCATGAAGTAATCATGAGTGGCCATGAGTAATCAGAAGTAATCTTCAGTAATCACAAAAATCTTTGTAATCATTGAGTAATCAAAGTAATTCTGGGGGAAGTGACAAGTAATCAATGCTGTTGGAAACCCCTTGGTCTGAAGGAATGTTCAACATGGGGGCTGAGGCATTGAACTTTCGTCCGATTCGTTGCAGTTGCAAAATCAAAACGAAGAGAAACGTCACCAATTCTTAAGGAAACGTAACTTCCATTAAATTCCATCTTTTATAAAGTATGCATTTTCGAGGAAACTAGGATTTCCAAGGGGATTATTCATTAGAGGAGTGTATTGCATTTAGTTATTTATGAGAATACTGCGTATATGTCAAATAGGGCATACCTTTTACTCATTTTTATAATGTTAAAAACGCGTTATTTGCACACCCGTGGCAAAACGCGTTTAAAATACTTCAAATATGATGGCAATATTGGCGCAGGTGTTTTAAAAAATGCCTAACGGAATTATTAGCTTGATTAAAGAATAAGTTTACATTCAAAAAATAATACAGTTTGGATGCTGGTTTGGATAAAACTAGTATTGTATCCTGATATTGCTTCATTGAAATGGGTAAAAGTTTTTCTCTACTAGGAGTGAAAAAAAGACACATTTTGACGTATTGGCGTTATTCTGAAAAGGGAGCAAACAAGACTCATAAAAAGAATATATTAATTTTACAGTGGATACACGTTAAGATTTGTCCACCGGTGAAGGTTACACTACAAGACGATGCTAATGACTATTTGTGGATCCATCTTTCTGCATTCCACCCCTGCACATCAGAAGCGGAAATTGCGTCACTTACTAACGATTGCTTGAACATGGAAACAGATGTAAAACCAAAAGTAATTAAATTGATCCCAAAAGGAAAACCGTACCGCTTCCGAGAATTTGAAATCAATTCTGCAACGAACTAAGATGTAACAATTGTGTATTATTAGTAACATTATGCTATTCTTACCCGTAATTGCAACAAAAATTATCAAGAACATTTTTTGGTTTACAATTTTTTCTTGACTGTCACTTGTTCAAATTCGAATGCAACCACTATGAAAACATGCGTGTTTTTGAGCCCATAATGGCACAGCGGGAAAAGTAAAGAAAAATCATGAAAATAATGTTGTTATAGTTTTATTTGGTTCAAAGAAATAGTATTTAAGGTAATGACGAGCAAAAAAATGAAATTCATTTCAAATAATATCAATTTTAACCGTTAATAAAAAAATGATGTTGCGTATGAAAACATAAGAAATTTAGTAGATTAATTTCACTTATTTTAAGAACTATATTTTAAAGTATTAGGTGCGCAACTAAGTTCTCGCTGTTTTTTTGGTGAAAAAGGAACTTTATTTTGAAAACAAAGGTTACAAACGAATTATTCAAAGTATTGCCCATCACTAGCTACGACTTTTTCCCATCTTTCTGGTAGAACATGAATACCATTTCGATAGAACTGTTCGTCTTTTGATGCTATCCAAGAATCAAGCCATTTTGAGATGTCATCATATGAGTGGAATTGCTGACCAGTGAGACCATGTGCCATCGAACGGAACAAGTAATAATCGGACGGTGCAATATCAGGAGAATATGGCGGGTGGGGCAGGACTTCCCATTTGTTCTTTCGACTCCATTTCCGCGAGTTTTGATCACAGGACTTTAAAACTTGCAGGATGTAAATAATGCACTATGAACTAAATCCACTAAAATTTTCATTAAATTCTACCCAACGGTTAAAAAGTTAGAGCAATTTCATAGTGTGGCAATTTCATCGTGGACACCCTTTAAATCGCCAATGATACATAACAGGTTTGAAAAATGAACCATAAACTTCTAAAAATGGTCCATAAAAATCAATTTTGTGCACCTAAAATAATATGTATGATCCATAAATTATGCCGGAAATATTCCAATTTTGGGTTAAATTTTTTTTTAATTTTAACCACAAAGAAATCGATCGTGACTGCACTACTACTCAGATTTATTAACATGTCCGTTCCTTTAGCTATGCAGCTTAAATATTGCTGTAAACGAAGGATCACTTTGGAGTAGATTTTCAATTTTCAGAAAGCTGACTTACTTTTGCGATCTCACGTTCTTTTACGACCGCAACTGCGTAACATGCTTCCCAATAAATTTGGTCAAGAGCACTCGTGCACGTAAAGAACTACGGCAGCCCTAAGACTATGGCAGCCCTAAGTTTGCACCTTTAAAACTGAAGAAATGATCCACGAAAAAATGAAAATCGTTCTATAAAAACGCATTCTTGACCCATAAGACTCTGGTGAGAATCCACAAAAAAAATAGAAATGATCCCTAAAATTCAAAATGATGAATTTACTTTTAGCAAAATTTAGCAATAAAATGTGAAAAATTAACCGTTATATATCAAGGGAATGACATATTTATCTTTCTTCTTGATTTTTCATCACAAACCTTATTATAAACTTAAACTCCTTGACCCTATTGGCCACTCTCAGAACCACCGGAACGTAAAATAAAATCGTAATTGTTCCTTACTACAGGTTCCCCAAAAAATGTCCCGTGAGTGGCCAATGTAGCCAATAGCTTTCTCAAGTCTATCAAAATCATAATTATGAAAAATCATGAAGATAGATCTGCCGCACGGCATGTTTTGGAGTAAATGGCCTCTACTACATGTTCCCCTGGGCACTTTCAGGTGGTTCCGGGAGTAGCCAATATGGTCAAGGACCCACTTTGAGTTTACAGTAAGGTTTGTGATGAAAAACCAAGAAAAAGGGGCGGTCACATGGCATGTTTTGAGTAAAGAGTAATAAAGAGTTAACCGCATCCAGGACCCTTCATCAGAACCTGTTTCACGGGAATGGCCATATCTCAGTCAATTTAAGGGCGATTCCTATAATCAACATTTCATTCGCTTGAAAAATATTTTGTCTTTACGTGCGTTTACAGAAAAAAAAAATTGACAACGGTATCTTGTACAAACACTCATCACAAATTCGACATGTGAGATAGCCTCTCCGGAAACCCGGAAAAACTCCGGTGTCTAGGGGCCGTGGCCAATTATATTACCGAGATATAAAATTACATTAATTTTACAGTCAAATGCTTCTTGGCGAAATTATATCGGATAATATTTCATGAAGTTCATGAAGAGCACTACAAAGTTGATCAAAAATTTGCCTGTCTCGATCATTTTGTCTATCCCCTGTATAATTGTTTGGATTTCCCATTAACATATTGCAAATGATACTTAAAAGGTTCAATAACATTCTTTAAACTTGCAAAATTGATCCACAGAATGTAACGTTTTTGCACTAACATATGTGCATATCATCCGTAAAATATTGAAAATGTTCCATACATAAATTGCCAATGAATATGTATAACAAATCGTAATCTTCAAAAAATGATTCATAACAAACCAAATTTGTGCACTCAACATTATTTGATCTCCCCGCAACTGCGACACATGTTTGTCAAGAAATTTGGTAAAGAGCTCTCCTGCACATAAAGAACTACAGGTCAAATTTATGACTTGATTAAACTCTTGTTTCAGAAAATTTGATTTAAATTATGCCGGGCAGACGGTGGCTGTCCAACTCGCTATCGCTCGTCGGACCTAACTACAAAAAACATCCTCCGTTTGCATCGCACCGGGAAAATGCTTAAATCAGTCGTTTTCCTGTAATCTAATCTACGCTATGTTAACACTTCGGATGTCGGAAACATCGACCGCTTTCTGGCGCCTTAGTTCTACAATCTTCAATACAGTTCCGCAAAAACTCCGTAATCCTTCTTTTGTAGCAATATTTTATCCGGATACCTGAAAGAACGGACATGTAACTAAATCTGAGTTGTAACGCAGTTACGGATCAATTTTACATTTTCTTTATGGATCAATGGATCTATTGATTTTACAATTTTCTTTATGGATCAAAATTAACAAAAAATAGTGCCCCAACCTGCAAAAATGCAGGCATAATTTATGGATCATACCATATAGTAAAGCGAACAAAACTGATTTACTATGCATCATTTTTATGAGCTTATGGTTCATTATTAATCATTTTATGGATCATTGGCAATTTATTTATGTAAAATATCAAATAATTTATGGGACATGCGAATATATTTTAATGCACAAAGGTTACATTCTATGGATCAATGTTACAAGTTTGAGGAAAGTTATTGAACCTTTTATGGATCATTTGCAATATGTTTATGGGTAATCCGTACATTTTCAACGAGCATGCCCGGTATGAAACGGTACATTTTTGACATTATTGCCCAAAATCTCTCGATGGGCCGGAACTGCGGGCAGTTGGGTGGATTTATGTTTTTATCGATGAAATCTACGTTATAATCGCGGTACCACTGGATGACTTCCCGGCTGTAGTGGCAACTCGCCAAAATCTGGCCAAAACTTCACGCTGCCTTTATGCGCTCTAATGAAAGTTAGTACGCGGTTTTTGAGGCATTCGTCCTTGTGCAGCTTCGAGTCCATCGTTTT
Organism: Aedes koreicus; assembly: GCA_024533555.2. Taxonomy (NCBI): domain Eukaryota; kingdom Metazoa; phylum Arthropoda; class Insecta; order Diptera; family Culicidae; genus Aedes; species Aedes koreicus. The sequence goes on from JAHHFK020001723.1 coordinate 62,888, forward strand.
ATTCGTCACGAACACTTTGGTCTTTGCTCCGCAGCTGTATATCCCTTGCCAAATCATCAGTTTTTTTTTGGCAAATTTGTCCTTAAAAGCAAACTCAAACATCGCAGGAACATCTCCTCGTGCCGTCTCCATGTAGAATTTTTGGCCAGGAAGCTGTCCGAAATTCATTTTGACGTAGGTTTCATCGTCGATGAGCAGGCATCCTTGGTACTTCGTCAAAACCTGCTGGTACAATTTCCGAGCTCGAGTTTTGGTGACGAAATTTTGCTTCAACGTTCAGTTTGGTTGCTGCTGGCTCGATATCCTGCTCGCAAACGAATTCTTCGAACGGTACTGCGAGCAGCAGCGTATTTTTGTGCGATTTCATTATCTGATAGTCCAGGGTTTGCTCTGAAGGCTCTCAACACCTTCTGGTTCAGCTTGCGGTCATATGTTCAACTATGACGCTTACCTTGAGGCACTCGATCCACGCTCTTTCGCTCCCTGAAACGTTTGAGCACATCATACATGGTTGATTTTTTTTATTTTCAACGTTTTTGCGGTTTTTATAGCGGACCACGTTGGATTATCAACGTGGGTGTGCAGAATTTTTACTCTAACTGGACAGAACTTTATGTAACTTGCTTCAAATTGTTTAGAAGCGTAGCTTCTTTTCAGAAATCCGGATCTTTGATTCAAGCTTACATTTTCCACATACATACATACATACATACATACAGAGTGTCGCATCAAATCATTAAATTCGGCCCAAGTAATTAACAAAAGACCTGTGTATATTCAAGGATGAATTCATGAATGTTCGTGACAATAAACGAAAGATGGGAGATAACGAATTCTTTTCCCCAACTATGACGACGACGACGACGACGATGGCGCATGGTTGCTTCTTAATTGGTCTCGCTTCGGTAGTCACCTCTAGTTATCTTCCATACCCATAGCAGGTACATATCTACTCTACGGTGATGATAAAATGCTTTTGGGGGTGCTGGTTGGCTGCTTGACTGGCCGAGTTCATCAATTGTTCCATTGAGAGGGATGATAATGACTGATGCCTATGGCATAAAAGCACCAAGCACCACTGTGATTCGCACTGGTGAGCTTTATGAGGTGATTGCCTGCTGAGGCCAATGGCGTCTGTTTTTTTTTTTTCAAAAAAAAAAATCCATTGCATTTGTTAGGTGGTTTGGATTCGAGATTTTTGCTTTAATGGAGACTAATGTTTCACTCAAACGGTGGTATGGTTTTTCCTTCGAAAGTCTCCAACCTATGCATCATCGACGCTTACCGCTGGGTTTATAAAATGTGAGCTATTATAATAGCATGATTTGAGCAATCTGTAATCAATCTGATCATTGAGATAACAAAACGCTTGCTCTATCCTCAAACCATTTTCCACTCGCTTGGATTCATACGATTATTACATTTTCCCACGAATCCAACGATTGCCTTCCAAAAGTTCATAAATTTCCCCTATTATCATCGCACAAAGCAAAGTAAAGCATGAATCTTTATCAACTGATCGAAGCTGTTAACAGTTAGCGCTCCGTACAGCAAATAATCAATCGACTTTGATTGAGGTCAAATTTTTAATTGCTCACTTGATTAATTTTTTGTAGGATACCATATTCGATGCCAACTCATTATGCGTGCATTGTCGGTTCCGTTATCCTCATCATCTCACTATTGGACTCGAGTTTGCCCGTGGCTCAAAATTAAATCTACAAACAACTGCGGCTGCCCAGCAGCAGCACGCAGAGATCATTTAGAGAACGAAAAAAGTTACACGTGTTGTTTAATTGGATTTCTCCGGCGATAAGCGTGAGCCACAATCGATCGCGTAATTTGATTCGGGCCAGCCTAAATCAATTTTAAACCGTGCCGTTGCGAATCATATCGCACTGTTTTGATTGGAGTTTCTCACCAACTGGAGAACTGGAGTTTTTTTTGGGGAAATTGAAGATTGCCTTTATTTTTTGTCATCATTTCTAGATTGATATAAACTGGCAGCATAACCACGTAAGTGGACCAGGTGGCGATTTTGTGACTTAGGTATTTCATTTTGACGTGCAATATGAAGCTTGTGAAGCATAGCTCCAATTATAATATTATAATCTAGGTCAGGTTTTAAAGATTGAAAATAAGATTGATCACTTTCTGCAATCAAATAAGATTCTTGTTTTGTTCGATGGCATAGTTTGAGGTTTAGCAGAAATTCAATATCAGCCAGATAAAATAAAATTCCAGATCTTAAACACAGTTTAGGTAAATTATTTGTTTATTTGTTTACTTGTTGTTGACGTCAACAGGCTCAATGTAGCGCCAATGATGCTGAAAATAAGTTAAGTTAAAGCGTAGGGTCAAATAATAAAATACATGTACATAAATACGATCATATAGTTTTTCAACACCGGAAGCACCATTGAAAAACGTAGTAAAACGCCGACGCAGCATCTGGCGTGAAAGGTGAAAGTCGAACAGAGGAGTGGCCCGGTTGAATACTCGCTGTAATCCACCGATAGCACCGTTCATGCTGTAGTTAGTACGGCGGAGAGGTAGCCTCAGCATCTTATTGTTTCCGAACGTTCTAGGTTGGACGTAAACATTTATTTGCTCCAGGATTGCAGAGCAGTCCATTCTGCCCTGTAATGTATCTGCAATAAAAAGCGTCCTCGAGGTTTCTCTTCTGGTACGGAGAAGCTCCAGATCGATCAGCTGGAAATGATTTTCATAGCTGGGCAGATGAAACTGGTTCCTCCACGAAAGGTTCCTTAGAGCAAATCGAAGAAGGCGTCGTTGAACGGACTCGACTCTCTCAGCACCATTGTTGTAATTTGGGTTCCAAACTGTAGAACAGTACTCCAATGTGGATCGCACCAGTGAACATTACAGTGATTTGAGGCAGTAGATGCCTTATCAACCACATACGATATGTGTTGCTTGTATGAAAGTTGAGAGTCCGGAATAATTCCCAAATCTTTTACTTGATTTACACGATCTATTGTTGATCCTTCGAGTCTGTAGGTAAAAATGATCGGTTCTTTCTTCCGAGAAAACGTGATTACCGAACACTTCACTGGGGTATCTACCATTCTGTTTAAATTGCACCAGCTGGCAAAAGCTTCGAATTGACGTTGGAGGAAGATTCAACCATCGGTCGCACGATTCCGAAAGTAGATTTTAAGATCGTCTGCATACGATAGTCGTGGGCCTTCGATGACCAAATTCACATCGTTGAAATAAATTAGGAAGATCAACGGTCCCAGGTGACTTCCTTGAGGTATCCCTGACGTGGCTGGATAAATGCCGGATTGGCAGTTCCCAATAGGGACTATCAGCTATAGATCGGTCAGATATGAGCGAAATCATCGCAGAAACTTGCTACTAACCTCAAGTTTTTCTAGTTTTGCAATCGCAATGGCGTGGTTCAGCTTGTCGAATGCTGCTGACAAGTCGATATATATGACATCAGTTTTAGCTCGTTCAGCCATACTATCCGTGATATACGATGAGATACAGTAGATTAGTAGTGGTGGAACGACCGGAAGTGAAACCGTGTTGATCACAACTTAGATATTGCTTGCTATGAGAAAGTAGAGGCTCCATAACGACTAACTCAAATAGCTTCGAGATCGCGCTCAACGAAGTGATTCCACGATAATTATTCATGTCTCCCTTGCTTCCTTTCTTGTGGACCGGAAACATATGTGCAAATTTCTAGCAGGATGGGAACACTCCTCTTGCGATGGACATTTGAAATAGACGCAGCAACGGTGTCAGTAAGCAGGTAATGTGTCTCTTCAAGAATACGGACGGAACACCATTGGGTCCAGGATTGAAGGTCGACTTGAGTTGTTTTGCGGCGGTTGTAATCATGTCGACGTTGATATCGATTGTACCCAGAGCTTGACCATTTTGTTAGCTGCTCATGTAACGTGTTCATCAGTCAATCTCCCGCCGGAGAAAACACTTTTCGGAAAACAGGCGGCATATCTCCTGGGGGGATGAAGTGACTTCTCCGTTTAGCACCATTGAAGATGGTAGGCCAGACTCTCTGCGCTGTTCGTTTACGTGCTTCCAAAAAGACTTCGGATGCGACCTGAGTTTGGACTAAATGCCTCGTAAATATGACGAGTAGCATCGACGGCTGACTCGCTTGAACTTATAACACTAGTCGGCAGTGTTTCACTCCCTTCAAGTATATATGTTGAATTTTATAGATTTCGCCACGCTCAATTCAAATATGGGCTCAGAAATGCTGTAACACGTGCAGTTTTTGAGAAAAATGTGATTAAAATTCACAAAAACACGTATTTCCGTAGCAATATGATCTACCTCATCAGCAACCAGAATATTGGCTCTGCCCTTTGCAAGTTGGACTTGGATTTTATGGAATGGACTTCCCTGAATCCATTCGTTAACACAGATTTTCCGCAACACGTAAGATTGATGAAATAAACCGGGTTTTCATTCACAAAATTACGAATTTTCATGAAAATCAAGATTTGATGTCAGTCAGTCAGTCAGTCAGTCAGTCAGTCAGTCAGTCAGTCAGTCAGTCAGTCAGTCAGTCAGTCAGTCAGTCAGTCAGTCAGTCAGTCAGTCAGTCAGTCAGTCAGTCAGTCAGTCAGTCAGTCAGTCAGTCAGTCAGTCAGTCAGTCAGTCAGTCAGTCAGTCAGTCAGTCAGTCAGTCAGTCAGTCAGTCAGTCAGTCAGTCAGTCAGTCAGTCAGTCAGTCAGTCAGTCAGTCAGTCAGTCAGTCAGTCAGTCAGTCAGTCAGTCAGTCAGTCAGTCAGTCAGTCAGTCAGTCAGTCAGTCAGTCAGTCAGTCAGTCAGTCAGTGGGTAATGCGACCTGAGTTTGGACTAAATGCCTCGTAAATATGACGAGTAGCATCGACGGCTGACTCGCTTGAACTTATAACACTAGTCGGCAGTGTTTCACTCCCTTCAAGTATATATGTTGAATTTTATAGATTTCGCCACGCTCAATTCAAATATGGGCTCAGAAATGCTGTAACACGTGCAGTTTTTGAGAAAAATGTGATTAAAATTCACAAAAACACGTATTTCCGTAGCAATATGATCTACCTCATCAGCAACCAGAATATTGGCTCTGCCCTTTGCAAGTTGGACTTGGATTTTATGGAATGGACTTCCCTGAATCCATTCGTTAACACAGATTTTCCGCAACACGTAAGATTGATGAAATAAACCGGGTTTTCATTCACAAAATTACGAATTTTCATGAAAATCAAGATTTGATGTCAGTCAGTCAGTCAGTCAGTCAGTCAGTCAGTCAGTCAGTCAGTCAGTCAGTCAGTCAGTCAGTCAGTCAGTCAGTCAGTCAGTCAGTCAGTCAGTCAGTCAGTCAGTCAGTCAGTCAGTCAGTCAGTCAGTCAGTCAGTCAGTCAGTCAGTCAGTCAGTCAGTCAGTCAGTCAGTCAGTCAGTCAGTCAGTCAGTCAGTCAGTCAGTCAGTCAGTCAGTCAGTCAGTCAGTCAGTCAGTCAGTCAGTCAGTCAGTCAGTCAGTCAGTCAGTCAGTCAGTCAGTCAGTCAGTCAGTCAGTCAGTCAGTCAGTCAGTCAGTCAGTCAGTCAGTCAGTCAGTCAGTCAGTCAGTCAGTCAGTCAGTCAGTCAGTCAGTCAGTCAGTCAGTCAGTCAGTCAGTCAGTCAGTCAGTCAGTCAGTCAGTCAGTCAGTCAGTCAGTCAGTCAGTCAGTCAGTCAGTCAGTCAGTCAGTCAGTCAGTCAGTCAGTCAGTCAGTCAGTCAGTCAGTCAGTCAGTCAGTCAGTCAGTCAGTCAGTCAGTCAGTCAGTCAGTCAGTCAGTCAGTCAGTCAGTCAGTCAGTCAGTCAGTCAGTCAGTCAGTCAGTCAGTCAGTCAGTCAGTCAGTCAGTCAGTCAGTCAGTCAGTCAGTCAGTCAGTCAGTCAGTCAGTCAGTCAGTCAGTCAGTCAGTCAGTCAGTCTTGATGAAATCGTTCTCCATGTTCATCTGAGACGGCTCCCATATTCTCTGGGAAGAAGTCCAGATGAGATTGCAAAAAGTGCAATTTAGGTAAGTGACATATTACATCCCAGTGCAGCATACGAATCAACCAGCTCTTGAACGATGTGTAAATAATCCGGAGACTTTTCATTTCTCAAGAAGTGACCACAAATCTTTTTGAACGCATTCCACGCTCGTAACTCTGTCGCGTTAAGAGTTTGCTGAAAATTGTCGTCTTTAAGGAGTTTCCTAATTTGAGGGCCAACAAATACTCCTTCTTTCATATTGGCTTCGCTCAATCTCGGAAACTTTTTCCTCAAAAAACAATATGGTTCTCCTTGAATATCCAGCTTTTTGACAAAATTTTTGATCAACCCAAGCTTAATATGTAGCGGAGGTAGTAAAATTTTGTCCCTGTCGACAAGAGGATTTGATGGATTTGACACATTTGGATTTGACATTTGGATTTGACACATTTTTCTTCCCAGGTACCATCTAGGTACGTGCTGGCCAATGCTGCTGGTGGTAATGTTTATCCCTCGCACGACTGTCCCATTCGCAGAGGAAACAACAATGCTTTGTGTAGCCTCCTTGAAGCCCAGTGAGCAATGCCACTACCTTAAGGTCTGCGCAGAGATTCCACTGTTGTTCCGAATATTTAATCTTTTCCAAAAGTGTTTGTATGTTCTCATAAGTTTCCTTCATGTGAGCTGCAAATGCAACTGGCACTGAAGAATACTTATTTCCATTGTGCAGTAACACTGCCTTCAAGCTTTTGCTTGAAGCGTCGATGAAGAGCCTCCAGTCAGTTGCGTGATACTCTAACTGTAGCTCTTCCATTAAACCTTCGATTTTGTTGCAAAAGACAAGATCACCGTCCATCGAAAAATATTTAATGTTATCTGAATGTCTCTTCCTATAAGATGACACCTTTACATCTTTTTCCAGGACATTTCACTGATTTAGCCTTGAAGCTAACAGCTGCGCTTTGGTCTTGGGTAGCTCCAAATCTCGAATCAAATCGTTCAGCTCCTCTTGGGTTATAACATGCGGTTCCTCAGACTCCGACGGTAAAAAATCTGGATCATCCTGAAAGTTTTTCTCAGATTCGCCTGGTTCCGAATCCAACTCAACTTGGAACTGGCATTGCTTCGGAGTGCAATGTTGGCCTTGATGGGTATTCGATTTTATGCTTCAAAGCTTTGGAAAATCCATGAATTTTTGTCAAACAAAAGTAACAATCGCTCATGTGATTGGTTGGATTAGTCCACACCATAGGTTTGTGCGTACCTTTCATCCAACCAAGCAATGTTCGGTAGCATGAGCAACAGGAGTATGTTGGAACTCATGGAAACTCACGATTTTGAAGCTCCTTGTCATAATACAGCTGATATGCTGTCTCCAACAAAGGTGTAAACCCCTTTCTCTGTTCCTTCAATATCACGTCTCCACAAATGCAACAAAATTTTTGCGGATCGTTCAGACAAATTCGCGACATTTTTACAAAAATAAAAAAACGCGTCCGTAACACTCAAATAGCTAGCTTTGAATGAATAAAAAATGATTGTGCAAGGCTGAAGAGAGTCAACATGAGCATTAATTGACGCCAAAGCAAGACAGCAATAATGACCCAAATTTTGTGCCGCAAATACGTCAATAGACCTTTTCGACATTTAATCGTCTTTCTTTGTCTAACATGCGGGGATTAATGCACGGTTTGGTTTCCCACAACTTCGTTGACTTCTCACTCGCACTGCTTCGATTCAAATCTTGCAGTAGTGTGCGCAAATTAAACGTCAAAAAGCTCTATAAAATGCCGCATTAATAAATGTACTATTATAATTGAGCCTGACGTAGTGCTTTTTCAGCGCAAGCGTACAATATTTGGTGAAATTTCTCAAAGCCGCTCTCTTAGTCGATTTCAGTTTCCGAAATTCGCAAGTTTGGCAAACTGATGCGACGAAAGATGCGACTCTTTTTGGTGGACTCTTTTCGGAACGTGCCTGTCAATGACATATGCCAAGACGTTTAAAATTGCGCAGCGAAATTGACGTATTCAGGATCGAGGATACTTTCCCAGGCTATGTTAGACAGCACGCCGACGATTAAAGATTGAACTCGGAAAAAATGCGACACTTTGTATTGGGTGTAACTTTTTATCGCGTGGGTAAAATTTAATGAAATTTTGGGTAATACTCGTTTGGAGTTTATGTGTGCAACATTTTATTGCGATCTGTCAAGTAGTTTTCAAGATGCATTCGAAACAAGAAGAGCTACGCCAGCAAATCTTGGGCGCGGTGATCGATAATCCTGGTCAGTCGTACAAATGGATCGGCAAAAGGCTTGGAATCTACCATTCCACCGTGTCCCGCGTTGTGGAGATGCCAAAAAGGTCAATTCGTCGAAGTGGTTCGTCCAGCAGACCATGAAGCGGGCTGGGCTACGTGTTCTTAAGGTCAGGAAGGCGCCAAACCGGACTGACAAGCAAAACACGGTGGCCAAATTGCTTGCGCGGAATCTGTACCGTGAGTGGCTGGTCAAGCCAGGCTGTCTCGTCATGGACGATGAGACATATATCAAGGCGGACACCAAACAAATCCCCGCCTTCAAGTTTTTTGTCGGTACGTTCCGCATGGAGGTTCCGGAAAAGTTCCGGAAGAGAAAGATGAACAAATTCGCGAAGAAGTACCTGTTGTGGCAGGCGATCTGCGAGTGCGGACGGTACAGCAAGCCGTTCGTTACAACCGGCACCATAAACGGGCAGATTTATCGAGAGGAATGCTTGCAGAAGCGCTTGCTGCCCTTCCTCCGCTCTCACCATGGTCCTACGATGTTCTGGCCGGATCTCGCTTCGTGCAATTACACCAAGCCTGTAATGGATTGGTACGAAGCGAAGGGCGTTAATGTGGTCCCGAAGGAGGTGAACCCGCCAAATACACCAGATTTTCGTCTGATCGAATAGTTTTGGGCGATAATGAAGAAGAAGTTGAAAAAAAAAGCGGAAAAACATTCAAAACCAATGAAGCTTTGAAGAAAAACTAGGAGAAATTGTGTATGGAAGATGGACAAAGCCTCGCCCAAGATCTCATGAGCAGTGTTAAGAGAAATGTACGAGCATTCAGCTTGGGGGAGGAAATTCAATAAATAAATTATGCCAAAACATAGCTAATATTTAATTATTTAATCCCTTTAAATTTAAGAATTATCCGATTTAAAATGAATTTTTGGTCTTTATCTTCATTTTTTCTAGCTTTCAATAAAGCAAAGTCCATTGGATTCAAGTTCGGCGAATTCACTGGCCACGCCGTGCTAGGGATAAATCCTGGACAATGTTCAGCAATCCACAGTTTAGTCTGTTTCGCTTTATGAGCCGGTGTGGAGTCCTGTTGGGAAACTCAAGGTCGACACTGTTTTTGTATTCACGAAATCTGCCAACATAACATAAGGAAGAATACAAATTTAAACTTTTTTTTATTATTGGTAAGCTAGGAAAATTTCAATTAACACGTAACTTGATCAATAAAAAACTGAAACACTTTTTCAAACTATTACTAGCCAACGCGAGCAAATTCCTTTGAATTCCAGAAAAAGCTTATCCTTTGATAGATAAGGACTATGTCGATAAATATGGGTACAGGGAAAAACTGTTTTTTTGGACCTTGTATATCTTTTTTGGAGTGTAAATTACAAAATCAATGTTTCTTAGTTATACAATGATCAAACAACAGTAATATTTATTCAGTTATTCGTTGACTTCACCAGGTCCACACTTTCTTCTTAATGTTCTTCATTAGGTTATGGACAACTTTTCCATCGATGTTTCTGCTCAAATTTACACAATCCTTTTTGAATTTGTCGACATCAACGGTTGCTGTACCTGAAGTTTTGCTTTCATCAAAGCCCACAACTTTTCAATGGGCCTTATACCTTCGCAAGGTCAATAAGACACGCTATGGATCTCAGCTGAATTCCAAGTCAGCGTATCTCTCCGATCAAACCAACATTCATCAAAGAATCGACAAGCTAACTTTGAACGATACCGTGAACAATCCAATCAACCGGTCCTGCGAAGAGACTTCTTTTTTTGAAGTCTTAGACGAAATCAATAGTTCTATTGCATATATTCCGGACAAATTTGTTGTTGGATCCAACAAGCGTGTGCATATCATCTCCAGTCGTTCAGCTGCCTCAGAAAGCTCGAGAATAGCAACACCACGAATCGACATCTCGACACCAGCTGTTTCTACACGTCCCTCAAACACTTTGAAGAGTGGAAACATCAACCCTGAATCCGAACGCCCACCATTGAGAGTAGCTACCGGTTCTCAGCACTCTAACGACGTTGAGTCTTTCTACGTCACCCCGTTTGAGCCAAATCAAAGAGAAGACGAAGTTAAGAAGCATGTTATGGACATCTCTAACGCACACCCAGCCCTTGTTAAAGTTACTAAACTCGTTCCTCGCGGAAAGCAGATCGAAGATCTTTCGTTCGTGTCGTTCAAAGAAACCGTATGCAAAACAGTATCGAGTGTGGTTGGTGACCCATGGTACTGGCCTTCGGGGATTTCGGTACAACTGTTCGAGCCAAACCAAAAAAACGGATCAGCTGTACGTCTTCCGAACTCGCAGTAATACATCACGTTTCATCTCCACACCCGGGACGCACAGGACTCAGCACTATGGAAGCCCCGGAGCCCCCATCACAGTCCAGACCATCCAGCCTGCGCTCATCAGTCGTCCCGGCCCTGTGTTTGGGTCTGGAGAAAGGGGCTTCCAACCTGTGCTCTCAGGCAAGTACACGCAATTTGAGAACTTTATTCGCTCTGATGATGTCCAATCCAACAGCTCAAGGAATCTTATCGGCCATTGCATCACATCATCCACTCAGCATCAACACCAAGCTTCGTCGTCATCGGTATCCTGCGTTCAGCACCCGGGATACACGCCTGCTAGTCACCCGGACTAGCCCCCTTATCTGAGTCGTGCCATTCTTGCCAGCGTTCAACAGTCATCCCGGTCCTGGGTTTGAGTGTGGTGAAGGGGTCTTCCAAACCGTCGTCACAGGCAACTACACAATGAACAATATTGTACCTGAAAAGTCCCACGTTCCCAGTCAACTACTGCATGCTGATCTTTCACCAATGGAAACAACCATCATAGCGAGCCCAGTTGCTGCTGCTGCCGGGATGCAAAGACAATCTTCTGAACCCTTAAGTTCTGTGTACTACCAGAATGTTAGCTTCTTTCCAGCTGTAACAACGATATAATAATCTTCACCGAGGCTTGACTTGGAGCAGATATCGATAGTGCGGAAATTTCGCCCGACTATACGTTTTACCATTGCGATTGTAGTGCATTGACTAGTCGGCATTCTCGTGGTGGAGGAGTGCTTATCGCTGTTAAATCTCACCCTAACTGTGAAGTTATTCCACTGTTGAATTGCGACCATCTCGTGCAAATTGCAGTCTGTGTAAGATTGCTATCCAGGTCTTTTTACATTGTCGCTATTTACCTTCCTCCAAACTCACGTGTCGACCATTATTCTGCTCATACCAACGCAGTGCACCATGTAACAAATTTAGCATCATCAGCAGATATTATTATGTCTGTGTGTGACTTCAACTTGCCAAACTTGCATTGGCAACTTGATGAGGACGTCAATGGTTTCATTCCCCTGAATGTTTCTTCCGAGCATGACCGGGTTGAGTAGAAGCACTAGTGTTCGCCCCCTCAATTTTTTTTTTTCGAAATCAAGATTATATTTACAGGTTTTCTCTATCACAACTATTGTTTTGCATAAATGCCTTCTAAATGTATTGACTGAAAACAGCACTAAAATCTTAAAAAATAATGATATTCTGAATCACACTATGTTTTAAATTTCGTCCCCCCAAATTTAATCTTCGCCCCACCCCCTTTGCGCTAAATTTCACCCCCTCCCCTTTTTAAATCACACATTTATATTAATTAATTTTTGAATTCTATTGAAAGACTGAATACTAAAGATGAGGTATTATCCATCAATGACTTAATGTTGAGCAGTTCCATATCATTTCAGCAACGAGTAATTTTCATATTTTGACGTAGGACTTACGTCTCTCTTTTCTATTCCTGTATAGGGGCGCCGTTCTAAAATTTCTTAAATCGCAAGCGTTACGCGGGTTGTGAGACTTTGAACGATAATATCTCCTCTCTGGCCCACAGACATTTTACGATAAGTATTTCATTCGCAAGGTAGAACATCAACTGTTGCCTGAACATCAACCTGTTGCAAACTTAATTCATAATGGTAAACTAAACTAATTAAAATGTACTTAACAGAAAAATTTCTAAACGCACAACGCTATTGGTCGAAAATGACATCATGTTTGCGCCTCGCTCTGATTGGTTCATACTGCCACAGTTACCGTGCCAGCGAATTTCAAACATGTGGGAACGACTGACCATCATCAGTTCTCGCTGTGCATTCGTATGCGACAGACTTGTCTGCGGAGCACGTTGGTAGAAAACGCCACCCGTGAAAACAAGAAGACCAGAATCATCCCACGTCACCTGCAGCTAGCCATCCGCAACGACGAGGAGCTGAACAAACTTTTCTCCGATGTGACCATTTCACAGAGTGGTGTCCTGCAGCCCAAGAAGACTGAAGAAAATTTCAATCGCGAACCATGTTATCAACTAAAATCCGTCCTTTTCAGGACGATCAAATCAAGTTGCCAACTAAAGAGTATGTTTGATTGAAATTTATCTTGAGCTCATCGAAATTTTCATTACCACGCACCGGCTCAATATGGCGTTGAAAAAGCCGCGTATCGGAGAAAATGGCCAAATCAATCGCCCACATCATCTTCGTGGTCAAGTGGTTAGCGGCGTCGCCCGTCGTTCATTGCCATGAAGTGAGGGTTCGATTCCCGCTCCAGCCTGTGGAACTTTTTGCAAAGCGAAAATGTCCAGTTTAATCCACTGGGTGTTAGGTTAAGTTGTTCGTTGTAATTCGCTCTATGGTCAATATTCAGTGTGTACACTCTCGAGTGAAAGACGTTGCAAATGCCAAACACTCAGGCCATCCTGCTGCCCAGGAAGACCGAGAAGAAAAATTCAATCGCGAACCATGTTCCCTCCGTTAACAACTAAAACCCTGTATTTTCAGGACGAACAAATAAATTTGCCAACTAAAGAGTATGTTGAAATTTCTCTTGAGCTCATTGAAATGTTCATTACCACGCACCGGCTCAACATGGCGTTGCTTGAAAAGCCACGTTTTGGAGAAAATGAGCAACATTTTTAATTAGTATCCATATATAAATCTCTATTTGCCATATTAAAACTAGCAAGCACGTTGTACATTCAACAAACGAAATATTAACAGTTAATTTGAGTGGAACTGCAGCACGGCAGACCAATTATGTGTTTCACATATTCAGTGTAGGGGGTAGGTTAGCTTCATTTTAGTTCTTGTTGTACATAGGTTCAAAGTGGATTAGGTGCAGATAATAGATTAGGTTAGTTGCAGGTAGTTTTAAAATGTGAGTTATAATTTTTCTGGCCAATATTACAAACTATTGTTTGTATTGTTACTATTGTTATGCAGTTTCAGAAGCAAGTGTGTTTAAATCTCAACTCTCTTGGGATAGGGTTCTGAGGCCCTGACAAGGGCCGTTTTTCTGTTGCCTGAGTAGAAAAGATGCGAATTTAACCTCCGAAACCCCTGTCGCTCTAATGAAAACTAATGATTTTATTTCCACGCTGCTGTCTGGCGTAACAATTGAGGCCCGTCCCCTTTTGTAAAAAATTTGATTTGCATTGCCTTCGTTGAGAACCCCCTTCTTGTCATGTTATGATATATGCCATTATATAAAACAGGCCTGGCATAGTAATCATTCGTTATTGGGTCATCGACACGTTCAGACGATGTTCCGAGTTTTTGGCCCTGATGCTGGAAATCGAGTAGACGCTGATGTGGCGCCTGACGTGGCTGGCACGTCCGCTAGACGAGGCAAGCGGAAGAAGCCCGACGTCGACGCTGACGTAAATCATCCCTCCGTAAACAACTAAAATCTGTCCTTTTCAGGACGACCAAATCAATTTACCGACTAATGAGTATGTTTGATTGAAATTTCTCTTGCGCTCATCGAAATGTTCATTACCACGCACCGGCTCAACATGGCGTTGCTTAAACTGCCGCGTCCCGGAGAAAATGGCCAAATCAATCGCGCACATCATCTTCGTGGTCAAGTGGTTAGCGGCGTCGCCCGTCGTTCAAGCGGTTGTTGTCATGAAGTTGAGGGTTCGATTCCCGCTCCAGTCAGTGGAACTTTTTGCAAAACGAAAATGTCTAAACTGGTCTACTTGGTGTTAGGTTAGTTGTTCGTAATTCGCTCTACACCCAAACTAAAAAAGTAAGATTGTTATACAATTTCGCTTGATTTTGTTCCATTTTTGCTATTGATCGTAAGTTGGATGAAAAATCTAACATTAGTTGTGGGCAAAACAGCAACAGCAATTTGCAATGAAAAATTGAACGTGTGCGTGAGATTGTTCGCAGTGATATTTAGTTGATGAGTAAGAGATGAGTGTCCGAAAGTCAGATGGCTCACAAAAATAAAATGTGAACATCAAGATCGAGATACAGACCAGGACCGCTAGCGTGGCGGCTCTTGATGGCAACCAATTAGCCACTTTGACAAGGTAAGAATGTGGGAATAGAAACCCAACAGTTGGTTCACTTGGCGAGGAATTCAGGGTGCAGCAATGAAGCAAATGGACATATTTTCCACCAAGCTATGTGCAACCTGTCGCTAACAAACTTGCATGGCATGGCATTGTTTATTTCATAAAACGCTTTGTCGATGATCAGTGAGAACAAACATAGAACACTTGACGGCGGCAATACAACAGTGGCCAATAGCGTTGCGGCATTTTGTGATATCGACTCATCCATATTGTATATTGATATGTTGATGATGATTGAATAAGGATCCTACAGCGATAAATTTGTTTCGAGCTATTTTTGCTTGCCAGTCGCTTGTACACTTTAGCATGGCTTCATTTGTACCATTAAACGCTTTGTGGAACCAAATTGGCAAAATTGCCTTTTCTGAATCATGCGGATGTCTCAAGATATCATAGTATAAACTGCAATTGCATTTTTTACCACCTTTTCAACTTTTGGGTATATGTTCAATCTTCAGTCTGTACAATCTCGAGTTAGAAACGGTGTAAATGCCTATTTTTATCGTAGTATCACGTGCCGCCAAACACTCAGGCTGTCTTGCAGCCAAGAAAACTGATAAGAACATTTTAATCGCGAACCATGTTCCCTCCGTAAACACAGGATCCATTTCATACTTACAAGCACGTTGGACATTTTAGTGCCAACATTTGATTAGGGCGTATCTGCTTTTGTAAACAAACACTTTGTCTGCTAATTTATCGGAAGTTGAATACAATTCCTTCAAATTGAATATATCAGCGGATAGAAATAAAGCTCTTCTTCCTTAAAGAGTGCTTAATTTGTATTTGTGCAGTCGCGCACTAAACGCCAGGTAGGAAGCAATATACGTTCCCGACTAGCTACTACCCATTCTGCAGCTGTTAACAACGATCAGCAAAGAACAAATTCCTACCAAACCGTCGGTAGAAACAGCGGACAGGTTTTTCCATCCGCAACTGTAACTTCAAACGCTCAACGAGGAGTAAATACTATTTCGATACCTGCAGGTACCAACAGGGCTCAATCTTCAAACCCTACATTCTTACCCAACCGTGTTGTTAACAATGTTCAACATGTAAATGGACCTACCTACGCTGCCGTTGCAGCGGGTAGAAACCAAAACCAAAATTCCCACGGGACTTCTGATGAATTTGATTTAGGTAACATATCCGCTCCTAAATTAGAATTTTTACAGCAATCGTTAATCGACATGATAACCGATATGCTAAAAACTAATTCCATGTTTGAAGCTATCCAAACTGGTATTAAATTTGCCAATAATATTGTCATGACATTGAAGTTCAGTAATGGATTTTAAGTCATTAAACATTTTGAATTGGAATGCTCGATCCATCAGAGATAACGAGGATGAGCTATTTAATTTTTTAAGAGTTCATAACGTGCATATTGCTGTTATAACTGAGACTTATCTCAAACCTGCCCATAAGGTCAAAAGAGATCCAAATTATTTTGTCTACAGAAATGATCGCATTAATGGAGCTGGTGGTGGCGTTGCCATCATTGTCCATAGGCGTATCAAACATCACATTCTTTCTTCATTTGAAACCAAAGTTTTTGAAACTTTGGGGGTTTCAGTTGAAACAAAATTTGGCCAATTTACTTTTATAGCTGCCTATTTGCCTTTCCAATGCACTGGTCAGCAAAAAAACTGGCTCAAGGGTGACCTCCAAAAATTTCCCCCCTAAATGGTCTAATTCTTTGTTATTGGTGATTTCAATGCAAAACACCGCTCATGGAATAATTCGCAAAGCAATGCCAATGGTAATATACTTTTTGATCATTGTTCTGCAGGCTACTACACTATTCAATACCCAAACAGTCCAACTTGCTTTTCTTCAGCCAGAAATCCCTCAACTATTGATTTGGTCCTAACTGATTCATGTCAACTTTGTAGTCAATTGATTACCCATGCTGACTTTGGTTCTGATCACCTTCCAGTTACATTTGAAATATCTCAAGAAATCATTTCTAATTCCATCAGTTCTACTTTCAACTACCATAGAGCTAATTGGGATCAATATCGAACATTTATGGAATACAACTTTGATCCTAATGTTCCATTGCAAACAAAAAATGAAATTAATAATGCTCTTGAATCTCTGGCTTTCTCAATAAATAGAGCAAGAGCTGCTTCAGTGCCAAAATGCGAGGTTAAATTCGATTCAGTTATAATTGATGACGATCTTCAGCTCTTGATTCGTCTGAAAAATGTACGTAGGCGTCAATATCAAAGAACACGTGATCCCGCTATGAAAGTCATATGGCGAGATTTACAAAAACAAATTAAAAAACGCTTCTCTGCCCTGAGGAACAAACATTTTGAAAATAATGTGTCAAAATTAGATCCGAGTTCCAAACCTTTCTGGAAACTCTCTAAAATATTGAAAAAACCTCAAAAGCCTATACCAGCGCTTAAGGAAGGTGATAAAATTTTGCTCACAAATGCGGAAAAAGCTCAAAAACTTGTTAAGCAGTTTGAGAGCTCCCATAATTTCAGTTTGGGTCTTACAAGTCCTATTGAGGATCAAGTTTCCAGGGAGTATCTGAATATTTTCTCACAAGAAAATATTTTTGATGATTCTTGGGGAACTGATTTGGATGAAGTAAAAACTATAACTAAAAAATTTCAAAATATGAAAGCACCAGGTGATGATGGAATTTTCTATATCCTAATCAAAAAACTCCCCGAGAGTACTTTGTCTTTCTTGGTAAAACTATTTAACAGATGTTTTCATCTGGCATACTTTCCAGATAAATGGAAAAATGCAAAAGTCGTACCTATCTTGAAGCCAGACAAAAATCCGGCTGAAGCTTCTAGCTACCGACCAATCAGTTTGCTTTCTTCAATAAGTAAGCTTTTTGAAAAAATAATTTTGAATAGAATGATGCTTCACATCAATACAAACTCAATTTTTGCTGATGAACAGTTTGGATTTCGCCATGGGCATTCAACTACGCATCAACTTTTGAGAGTTACAAATTTAATTCGTTCAAACAAAGCTGAAGGCTGCTCCACTGGAGTTGCTCTTCTAGACATAGAAAAAGCATTCGACAGTGTTTGGCATGAAGGTTTGATTGCGAAACTGAAAAAGTTCAATTTTCCGCTTTATATCATGAAATTAGTTCAAAACTACTTAACTGATAGAACTTTGCAAGTAAATTATCAGAATTC
The DNA here is from genome assembly GCA_024533555.2 of Aedes koreicus. NCBI lineage: Eukaryota > Metazoa > Arthropoda > Insecta > Diptera > Culicidae > Aedes > Aedes koreicus. The sequence continues at coordinate 80,773 of JAHHFK020001723.1, forward strand.
TAAATCTGATCAATTGCCTGTCAGAGCTGGTGTTCCTCAAGGTAGCATTCTTGGGCCAATACTTTATAACATTTTCACTTCAGATCTCCCTGATTTACCTCAGGGCTGTCAAAAATCTTGCTTTGCTGATGACACAGGCATTTCCGCTAAAGGAAAAAGTCTTCGTGTTATATCCAGGAGGCTACAAAAAAGCTTGGACATTTTTACAGATTATTTTCAAAAATGGAAGATTTCTCCTAATGCTTCCAAAACTCAACTTATAATATTCCCACACAAGCCTAGAGCTGCATTTTTGAAACCAAGTAATAGTCATATGGTCACTATGAACGGAGTTCCAATTTCTTGGTCAAATCAAGTAAAATATCTTGGACTGATACTTGATCAAAAATTAACTTTTAAAGATCACATTGAGGGCATTCAAGCCAAATGTAATAAATATATAAAATGTTTATATCCTCTTATAAACAGAAAATCCAAACTTTGTTTGAAGAACAAACTTCTAATATTCAAACAAATTTTTAGACCGGCCATGCTTTATGCTGTGCCAATATGGTCTAGTTGTTGTGCTACTAGGAAAAAAGCACTTCAAAGGATTCAGAACAAAGTTCTGAAAATGATTTTGAAGCTGCCACCCTGGTTCAGTACTATTGAATTACATAGAATTTCAAACGTTGAGACTCTAGAAGAAATGTCCAACAAAATAATTCATAATTTTAGACAAAAATCATTGCAGTCTTCAATTGCAATGATCAATTCTCTCTATAGATAAGAACTAGTTTTAAGAAATCAATAATTATTCTTACACGCAGGCAAAAGGAACCCTGTTAAAAATACTGAATAGACAAGGTAAAAATAATATTAACACAATTAGATATAAATGATAGCATATAAGGTTGAAATGTTAATTACTTAGCAGGATCACCTAGGTTAATATATGAATGTAAAATAATGTAAAATTTGGAATAAATAAAGAGTTAAAAAAAAAAATAAGCCATTAAATACATTGAACATTATTTAAACACAATAAAAAAAATAATTAAGAATGTTGCAATAAACTAAATTTTACTTTTAAAAAAACCTGTAAACAGTAGAAAAGCTCGCATTAATATTTATGCCTGAATATTTTTTATATATATTTTAAATTTTTAATTGTTAAAACTTTGAACGCCATTTTATAATTTTCGGTGTTTTTTTCTACTTTTTTAGCTCAAGTTAAGTAATTAATATTGTTTATATCGCTACTAGAATCTTCGTTTTGGTTTGGATTCGCTGTATTATTTTGACAGAATATTTGAGGGATTGTTCGTTGTGAGTTATGTTTTTAGGGGTTGTTCATAAAGTTTGGGCTAATGTGCTGGTACTTCCTGAGACCATGATGATTCATGATTGATTTTTTTAAGTTAATTAGTAAATATTATGGTCTTATGCATTACATGAAAATTTCTCGCAACAGTAGTTCGAAAGGTTTGTTGAAATGCTCCTTTACGTTGAATCGTCTTGGTTTTGATACAACTAGTGAGACAAATTTTTCGAATTCGCTTAACGTTTTAACATTTGAAACTTACGTACAGATAACTGCAGGGCAGCCTATGATAGCAAAAAAAACTTTGAAAAGTGTTCGGAATTATGGACCAAGTGTTCGTACTTTGATGCATTACGATTCATTTGAATAACTTTACTGATAACTTGTTTCAGAAGCTAAATTTATATATGTGAAGTAGGATCAAATTGTAGCTCTTGACAAATTTTACAACATTATGTAATACCACATTCAGACAACAAGCTATTTTACGTGATCATGAGTTTGTTGAACTCAAATGTCAAACATATTATTTCCAGTGAAAACTAGATGCATGAATGTTGATAAAAAGAAAAGCTATATCAAGTCATAAAGTTGTATTGTGAACGAATTATAACAGTGCATTGCCTAATTGGTAGATAAAAAGAAGCATATTCACTGTCAAATCCAAATAATACTCCATAATGATTTTTTTATATATATCGCTATTTCACTCTTACGTCTTAGATTTTAAAGTAAGAGCAATACATTGTGAGACCAATTTAGGATCAATAATAATCAATAATAATGCTTGATGATAATAAAACTCAATAACATCACACGTGATATTTTGATCGAACATTCTAATTTATTTTTAAAAACCCCAAATTAAAGTGAAAATTCTAAAATCTGTGCACAACCTTAACAAAACTTATCTCTATAAAAAGGTTTTTGATAGAAAAAGCCTCATTACAGGGCAAAAATTGACCTAACAGTGCCAAGATGCGAAAGATTATGGTTATAAGTATCCTTATATCGTAAAAGTTATGTTAATTCTAGTTACGTTGTACGTGTGACCTAATAATGCGCGGCCTATTGGCGTTCGATCTAATAGCAGTTGGCCTAATGACCCATCACTAAATTAACAGCAAAAGTCACTGAAACTTGACTCAGTTA
>JAHHFK020001724.1:0-39054 GCA_024533555.2 Aedes koreicus
GTAGGTATTATTTTTCAAGCCATAACAGTGGATATCATACAATGGGAAAATTCCCAAATCATTCACACTTCACATCAAGCAGCCCAGCAACTCTTTTGCACCTCTCAATGGATCTCCTTTTCAACTCACTGATATCAATTTCTTCGGATTCATTGAACTTTTCCCCCACGGTCACATCAGGAAAGCATAAAGCACATTCCTTCGATACTCCAGATTGTCACGCAACCATATGGATAAACGTCGTGGAAATGATAATGGAATTCCTCTGATTCACCACACACACACGATATGAAAATAGCAACAACACTGCAGCCCCTCTAACACCGAAAGTTCACATCCGACGCGTAATTTAACAATTGGTGTCGAGGGAAACAAAAACTATTCAAAACACAGATCATGATCGTCGTCGCGTGTTGAACGAGATGAGCGCGAAAGGTGAAAGAAATACAAACAATCTCACTTCCGAAACGATAATAGCTCTCCTTCAGACGCAGAACTGACAGAACTTTCAAAATCGAAACGAAAACAATGCACGCGAAGAGAACCGGCACCGTTGGCACGAAGAAGTATGGCCAAGAGCTTGAACGCGATGTTGTCGGACGCGCGAGACGAAGCATAATAGCGGCGCGTGGTGCTGCAGTTGTAAACAAAAGCGAAGTTGGGCTGATTCGAATGCAGCTCTCACTCGCGCCGCGGTCGTGCTCTTTCTCTTCTCGACTTTGATTGGCCAGCTGCTAGTGCAAAAGCTTCGCGTCTGGAGTTCATTTTGACTTACAGTCGGCAATGAACAGAGCAGAGCTGAGCTTTTGATAATGAATTTTATTCGCTTAGAAGAGATATCATGCAGTTTCGGAGTAATTTTTCGGATGATAAAATTGATTTGGATGCTTCGCTATAAGCACATTTGATTGATTGATTGAGATGGATTGTTTTTTCTACTACCATGTGGAGTGAAATAGTGCTGTATGTTGAATTCATTGTTCAAAGCCTTTTGTCGAATATTGAATTTGCTAACGATTTGTTCAAGTGTCACGAATATGTTCCGCGAACAAACCAATTATCAACATGCCTCCAAGCCAATTGACCTTTCTGAAGAGGTTGTGACCGATTACCGAACACACTTTCATAAAAGTCAAGCCTCCATTTTTCCCTTTGTGGCTTTTTTCCGAGAAGAGTGTTGTCATTGTCTCTTTGAAAAGATGCTCTTTTGATAGTATTTCAGGTAGCAAGGTAGCTGATCCTACCTCCCTGCTTCGAAATAAAATTTCACCTCAACACTTTATCGAAGCGTTGCATGGGACACGCTGAAAAAAGAGCTTTGTAGATTTGCAGGGTTGTTACGAGAAATCTGATAATAAATCCGCACCAAATCCGCGCAAGTTCAAAATAAAATCCGCGCCAAATCAGCGCCTTAATATGAGTGGAGAACGGCTTCATCAGTAGGAGAATCTTATTCAAACACGGCGTAAACAGCAACATGTAACGCTCATTTTTGGCAGGATGATGTTTCATATAAAAAAAGTAAATTTTTGTTTATTTTTCTTCGGAAAAACCGCAAAAGGGAAAGGGGGCCCGGGGGGGGAGAAGGCGGGGCCCCCCACGGTGTTTCGTTGGTTGGTTAGCCAGTTGGATTGTTGGTAAGATGATTGTTTTGGGGTTTTTTTTGGGGGGGCAGGGGTGGTTTTTTTAGTTTTTTGTGGTGTAAGTTTCGGGGTGAAAAACCAATTTTTGGGAGGGGGGGGCTTTTTTTTTTGAAAATTTTTTTGGGGGTTTAGGGGGGGGGGTTTTTTTTTTAATAATCATTTATTTGTACAGGCTCAATCGAATCAACTTTACAGAGCCAAATTTTCATATTTTTATACATCATTTATCTTAAAACTAAAGTTAGGAGGATAGAGCCGATTACTCGCGGCCGTCTCGAGGTTAATAGGAATTACAAATTACGGATGGGAAAGAGGGTGGGAATTTAAAGTATGGTTTACATAACACATTAAATTTAAATTCTAAATTATCTAAACACTTATAACTATACAATTTATGGTTTTCTTTTGACTTGGACATTTTTTGAAAAAAAAAAAAAAAAAACACACACATACACAGATAAAAAAAAAACTTATAGTAAACATACAGGTTAAACTAACTACAATCTAAGGCTAATGTTAGTCAAAAACACATAAATGAGTTTCAAGTACTCCAAATCACGTACAGCCAAAATATCTCGAATTGGCATATTGGGTTGTCTACCTCGAGCCCGAAGGGAATCATAAAGCTCCGATCTGACTCCACGATGCTCAGCACAAGACCAAACAACGTGATCTGCGTCCTGATAGCCTTGTCCACACTCGCAGAGATTGCTGTCGCTCAGCCCAACCCGGTATAAATGAGCGTTCAAAGAATAATGATTGGACATGAGGCGAGACATGACACGAATGAAGTCTCGACCCACATCCATCCCCCTAAACCAAGATTTCTTCGACACCTTTGGGATGATAGAATGTTGCCATCGCCCCAAATCTCCTTTACTCCATTTATACTGCCAGCTGACGAGTGACTGTTGACGAAAAATAGGAAAAAAATCGATGAAGGCGATTTGTCGATCATAAATATCGCCTTCCATAGCGCCCACCTTTGCAAGCGAGTCCGCTTTCTCATTGCCCGGAATTGAACAATGAGATGGGACCCATACAAAGGTGATGATAAAATAACGCGAAGATAAAGCACTTAGAAGCTCCTGTATTTTCATGAGAAAATACGAGGAGTGCTTTACCGGCCTCAATGAGCGAATAGCCTCTATAGAACTGAGACTATCCGTGAAAATGAAGTACTGATCCGGTGTTAATGAGGCAACAATTTCTAGCGTAAAGTGTATTGCCGCTAATTCAGCGACATATACGGAACAAGGAGCTTGAAGTTTACGATTGGCGCTATAAATTTCATTAAATATACCAAAGCCTGCTGACTCCTCTATCAAAGATCCGTCAGTGAAGAACGATTTAGTGGAATCAACTTGGCCAAACTTTGCAGCAAATATTACCGGAGCAATCATAGGACGATGATGCTCTGGGATTCCATGAAGCTCCTGCTTCATGGATAAATCAAAATGAACCGAATTGTCGAAATCGGAGAAGCAAACACGATTGGAAATGTTCGGCGAAGGGCTGACATCCTGTGTTATGTACAAATGGTACAAGGTCATGAAGCGGGTTTGAGTATTCAACTCAAGGAGCTTCTCAAAATTTTCGATCACCTGGGGGTTCATAACTTCACACCTGGTGAGGAGCCGGAGAGATAATTCTGAAAACCGATCCGAGAGTGGCAACATGCCAGCCAGCACTTCAAGACTCATGGTGTGAGTCGAGTGCATGCAACCTAACGCGATACGAAGACACCGATACTGAATACGTTCCAGTTTAATGAAGTGCGACCGAGCCGCTGACTGAAAACAAAAACTACCGTATTCCATAACCGACAAAATCGTTGTCCGGTACAACGTTAGAAGATCTTGTGGATGAGCTCCCCACCAGGTCCCGGTAATTGTGCAGAGAAAATTGACCCTTTGCTGGCACTTTCGCTTCAGATACTCAATATGGGATCTCCAGGTGCACTTTGAATCGAACCAGACCCCAAGATATTTAAAGGACATAGAATGAGTTATCGGTGTACCCCAAATTTGAAGCTTCGGTTGTGCAGGGTTATGCTTCCTAGAAAAAACTACCAACTCAGTTTTCTCCGTAGAGAATTCGATACCTAGCTCTAGAGCCCAAGTAGACAAATTGTCTAAGGTATCCTGTAAGGGTCCTTGCAGATCGACCCCATTGGGTCCCGTGACAGACACTACGCCGTCATCTGCAAGTTGTCTCAACGTACAGTTGTCACTTAGACAACCGTCAATGTCTTTGACATAAAAATTATACAAAAGGGGGCTTAAACATGATCCCTGGGGGAGACCCATGTAGCTAAATCGTGAAGCTGTAGAGGTTCCATGAGAGAAGCTCATATGTTTCTCTGACAGCAAATTGTACAAAAAATTATTCATTAATGGTGAAAAGCCACAAGCGTGGAGTTTATCTGAAAGAACTTCAACAGATACTGAATCAAAAGCCCCCTTTATGTCCAAGAATACAGAAGCCATTTGCTCTTTTTTAGCAAAAGCTAACTGAATATCTGTGGAAAGCAACGCGAGACAGTCGTTCGTTCCCTTACCCCTACGGAAACCATATTGAGTATCTGAAAGCAGGTTGTTCGTCTCAACCCATTTGTCCAGACGGAAGAGGATCATTTTCTCCAACAACTTTCGAATACAAGATAACATCGCGATGGGTCGATAGGAGTTGTGGTCGGACGCGGGTTTACCAGGTTTTTGAATGGCAATAACTCTCACCCGCCTCCAATCATCCGGTACAATGTTGAGCTCCAGAAACTGATTAAACAAGTTCAACATGCGCCTCTTAGCGACGTCTGGAAGGTTCTTAAGCAAGTTGAACTTGATTCTATCAGCTCCTGGAGCCGTATTGCCACACGAAAGGAGCGCGAGAGAGAGTTCTACCATTGAAAAAGGTTGGCTGATCTCATCTATCGGATTCTCGGTTTCGCGAGGAATGATCCGTGCCGGCACAGAATCTGGACAAATTTTTCGCGCGAACTTGAGGATCCATTGGTCCGAGTACTCCTCGCTCTCGTTGTTCGTAGTTCGGTTACGCAATCTTCGCGCCGTGTTCCAAAGAGTACTCATCGACGTCTCGCGCGATAGCCCGTCCACGAATCTTCGCCAGTATCCGCGTTTCTTGGCCTTGATGAGGCTCTTAAGTTCGCGTTCGAGAGCCGTGTATACTTCGAAGTGCTCAGGTGTTCCACGTCTACGGAAAACTTTAAACGCGTCGGACTTTTTACGGTAAACCTCGGTGCATTGCTGATCCCACCATGGAGAAGGAGGTTTCCTGCGAAATGACGTCCCTGGAACTGGTCGAGTTTGAGCTTGAAGCGCGCTGTCTAAGATCAGGTTGGAGAGGAAGTTATATTCTTCCAGCGGTGAAAGCCTTTCTACCGTCGTTACGGCTTCATCTACTGCTGTCCTAAACTTTGTCCAATCGATGTGACGGGTAAGATCATACGTGACGTTGACAGATTTCGACGGATTGAACCCGGTGGCAACCGAAATTTTTATGGGCAAGTGATCACTACCGTGGGGATCTTGAATCACATTCCATGTGCAATCCAACGATAATGAATTCGAACAAAGTGTGAGGTCTAATCTACTGCCAACTGAGGATGTACCAGCCAAACGTGTTACTTCTCCATTGTTAAGAACTGTCATATTGAAGTTGTCACAGAGGTCATATATCAGGGAAGACCGGTTGTCATCGTACAGTTCTCCCCAGCCTGTACCGTGAGAGTTAAAATCTCCCATGATCAACCGTGGAGAAGGAAGGACCGAACAAATATCTGAAAGTTGTTTTCGGTTAATTGAAGCTCTAGGAGGAATATATACAGAAGCAATGCAAAGGCTTTTATTTTTAATAACAGCCTGACATGCGACAACTTCAATACCTGGAGTTTGAGGAAAATTCACTCTATAGAAGGAGTAGCACTTTTTGATCCCCAAAAGTACTCCCCCTCCACGCGAATCCTCACGATCAAGACGAATAATATTGAAATCATGAAACGGAAGATTGATTTCGGAAGAGAGCCATGTTTCACAAAGAGCGAATGCATCACAACCGGTAGTGTGAGCTAAAAATTTAAAAGATTCCAATTTAGGAACAAGACTTCGACAATTCCACTGCAGAACAGTGATCAAATCCCCGACCTCTTTTGGAAAATTATCCATCGAAGGAGATGATTGCTGCAAGGAGGGGCCACTTGATTGTCAATTGCTTTAAAAAAGTCTTCACTGTGGGAAGCATTGCCAAAACAATGCTTTTGAGGGGGTCAGAAATTTCGAGGTACTTGAAGATACCTTCCACAATAAAATCGAATGAGAAAAGCCCAGTTGAGGAAGGGGCTTTTTTTTTTAAAATCGGGGCATCAGGGGTTTTGGATGTCCCCGGAAGAGATGGAAAGTCCTGGGTGTAGTTAGTACTACGAAAACCAGGAGGAATTGGATTTTCCCTTTTTCCACCTTTTTTTGAAATGGGCAAGCTGGTCTCGGGATTCTTTTCAGCAACTTTCCGTGGGCGGATGCGTCTTCGCTTCCTTGAAGCACCTTCCGGAAAAGTGAACGATGTTCCCGCTTCAGCCGAATCAAAGTCAGACTCGTCATCTGACAGAGGAGCAAATGGATTTGTATTGGCATCGGGTGATGGTGAGGCTTGTTTCACCATTTCGGCGAAAGATTGCCTGGAACGCTGTTTTAGCGAGCGTTCCAATTGTTCCCCGCGTTGTTTGTACGCCGGGCACGACGAGAGAGCATGAGGAGGAGTACCCTTACAGAAAGCGCATTTTGGTGTGCTGTCTGCGCAGGCACCATCCTCGTGTTTCTCCCCACAATTAGAGCAGCGTGCCTTATTGCTGCAATGGGAGGTCGTATGTCCCATCTGCTTGCATTTTTCGCAGATCATTACCCGAGGTGCAAACAACCGCACAGGTAGTCGAAGTTTTCCCAACTCGACGTATTGAGGGAGGGCTGAACCAGAAAAAGTCACACGAAACGAGTCTGAGTGGGTAAATTTCTTTTCACCCTTAGTGATCGATACTGTGCCTAGTTTTCGCACATCAAGTATCTTGACTGAAGGAAGCAGAGGGTTCTTAAAGCGACCAACCCCCTGCTTCAACAGGATCTCAGGGGTCAAGTTCGCTTCGGTGACCACCCCTTCAATCCCAATACCTCGAGCTGTACACTAAATACTCCAGTGTAAAAAAACTGAGAGACAGCAATTTCGTTAGCTTTTTTAAGGTTGGACACAACAACTTTTAGTTTATTGGGTCTCACCTTAATTATCTCGGTCACGGCCGAGAATCGTTTCGTCAGATCGTTTGAAATCTGGTTTCGTTTTGGGCCGAAAATAGACAACCCAAGGACCAGCTGAACTATCTGGATAAGCACGCGATCGGGTAACTTTAAGAGCTACCCCATCATTTGGCGCCATGGATGTTTCTTCTTCCGATAAATCTCCCGGGGGCGGTGGGGGGGCTTGTGGCCCCCCCCCCCCGACCCTTTTTTCTACAAACAAAAAAAAAAAAAAAAAAAAAAACCAAACACCCCCCCCCCCCCCCCCCCCCCCCCACTCCCACACAAAAAAAAAAAATATATTTAGAAAAAAGAAAAAAAAAACTTTTTTTTTTTTGGGGGGGGGGGGGGGGTGGGGGGGCGGGGGGGGGGGGGGGCGGGAGTGGGGAGAATAGGGGGGGTGGGGGGGGGGGGGGGGGGGGGAGGGCCATAGGCGTAGCCAGGGGGGGGGGGGGGGGGGGGGCCGTTGCCCCCCCCCCCTAAGTTTTGATTTTATTTTTAGAATTTTATTATTTGTTTCAATATATTATTATTTATTTTTTATCTCTAGAAGGTTGCAAGGTAACTTGTTGCAATACAGTTGATGTTACTCCAATACTACTCAATTAAGTCACAATCAAGTCACTGTAACCAAATATGACGATTTTGTGATGCTTGGGATGTTTGTCAGATTGCTCCTTTGCCTAAATAAAAAAGCCAAATTACGCGAAGTTGCCTCGATTTTGTAAAAAGTTGTAGCAAAAAAGCGTAAAAAATTGACATCCATGAGAAAAAAGTTGTAATTATATAATAGTTTTTAAATAGTAACGAGTAACAATTTTATTACAATATTTTTCCTTTAACCTAGAACCCAACCTATGTAGCCTAAAGTATCTAAAAACCCCAAGCAGCACACAACAGTCAAAACTGGTTTCAGCAGCTCTATTGTGACTTAATTGAGTCACAGAGCAGTCACCTTTACTGGGTTGAAACAAATGTGCTACTAGGGAAATATCTCTTAATCTGTAATGTTAGCTATTAGATAAGCATTGATTGATTTTTTTCTCCGCTAGCTGAAAGTTGAACAAGCTATGCTCAATGTTCAGTTCTAGGTTAATCAAAAAACTGAATATTCAAACCTATGCTATAGCTTTCAGAAGCCAAATAATACTAGATTAAGAAACACAGTTGATAGTTAGAAAAAGTATCAACGAAAAATATTTATTTTAACTATTCATGGCATGGGTCAAACCGCCCCGTTACCCCGCTTTCCCCGTTTTAGGGTACTGTAGTTTCATATTATTGAGAATATATGTTGATCATATCTTACAGTTTCAGTCAGCGTGTGAGAAGCAGAACAGCAAGCTAGTCAGGGCGAGAAGTTGCAGTTGTCTTATCCTATTCAAATAATTTATCCGTTTTTATGAGCATGAGCAGGATAATGAGAATGATTGACCGCCCGAAGTTGTTATTCCGTTACTGCCAGTTCAGCTGTTATTACTCAGAAGATCAACAGATGATGCAAACATGCTCAATGTGTAAAACTGGTGATCCCAAACTAAGGCAATACCGGCGCTGGCCTCGCCCGAATGCAGGTCAAATAAGGAAAGGGTAGGAATGCGTTAACGTTTATTTGGACGTTTTATTGGAAGCCGAGACCACCGCCGCACTTCCACGAGAAATCACTGGGATTTTGGATGACAAGATTGGGTGGCAGCAGGGTTCGTTTTGGTAAACGATTAGCTGAGTTCACGCTTCGCTTAGTGAAATATATTTTTTATATTAGTATCGATTTGAACCGATTAATACCAACAGTAAGGATGCTATTGGGGCCACACACAAAGTGTAATGGTGGTTTTTCATTGAAAAAACAAGGTGATTTTTTAGTAATGCTGGAAATCCGATTTGATCCGAGTTAAACCAATAATAAGGATGCTATTGGAGCCACTCACAAAGTGTGATGGTGGTTTTCCGTTTTGAAAACTAGGTTAATTTTATTTACGCTTGAGAGACGCTTTGTTCTTCTCTTACTGTGCTCACACGATCACTCGTTACACCGAATTATAGATAACCGAAACAACACGAAACGCGCCATACTCGATGGGAAAATAGTGCGTAATAAAGCATCGACACAACCTTTCACAGCCGATGCTCGAACCAAACTCTTTTTTCGTAACTTACAATTTTTACTACTGTATTCTACAATCAATTGCACTGCTGTAACTAATAACTGTATCAATCAAGTTGAAGTGTCTAATGAACAATCTATGCTAATCCATTAAAAATTGAAATTGAGGGATTTCGTAAAAATAAGAGTCCGTAGATGCATTTTGTGCCTTCTGGAAACTTTATGTTTCTATTGATATCCATGCTCATCGGTTTAATACCAACCGGGAGAGACTTGGCCTTATACAAGTGAATTTCATCATCTCCAGTCCGCTCAACCAATCGCAACGTTTTGTGATAGATTGGACGGATTATTATAATTTGAGATAACTCCATGCAGATGTCTTCCAAGTTTGGCAGATCGACAAGCAATCGGTGGAGAGTTTAGAGGAAGACCGGAAGAATAAGCGATGGTTCTGCGCGGGTTTATAAACAGAAGAACCTTCATAACAAAACGAATCACCGGGTAAAATACATACGGTTTTTTTTTTAATTATAAGCAGTCTAAAGCAGTTATTTGATTCATTTTATCCAGAAGTACCATAAATGGACATTCGAAAGTTTTTCAAAAGTAAGTATAATATTTTCCAGCATGTAATTAAAAAAAAACAAGCAAACAAAACAAAACGAATTTTTTTTCATGCAGCTGAAATAACCACGAATAGAAAAAATACAAAATGGTTGTATTTCTCGAATGTGAACAACAATTTTAATGTAATTCAATGATACATCGTTTTGGTTTCATACTACTCAGATACACATGATTGCTACATATACCGTGTTTCGACAGAACGTGTTTCAGTTGGATCATATCAGATAAATCGGTTCAAATTTCAAAACGCAGATGCAGATGTGTATATAAATTATTTTTAAAATATTGAGGAATAGCTGTTGGAACGCATATGAATTTCTTTTCGTCATTGATGAATAAAATTTCTTAAATTATTTACTAACTACTCGTGTGTTGAGAATGCAAGTAGCAACAATTCAGCACAAAAAACACAGCTTGCTTACATTTGTTACTTACGTCGTTTTAAAAGATTATGTTTGATGTTCCTGTTTAGAAAATATCAGATAAAATAATTATACTAAAGGTGAGCAAAGGGGACACAAACCATAAGCTATAAACCACCAAAACTCAAAATGCATGTTTGTTAAAAGCTAATCACTTATTATTTGAACAACCATTAAAAAAATATAATCTATTCAAACGGTGTGAGCATGGTGAGTAAAAAACGGTGTTTCTTCTGTGTTGCTTTGGTTGAGAGGGTCGCGGATGAAAAGTACATTTTCAGTACAAACTGCAAACAAATTCGGTGGTTATTCTATACAAAAATCCAACATGACCCGTTAAATGTTTGGCATTCAATGTGGTTTGATTTAAAAACATGGGAAATATCGAAAGTTTTTAAAATCGTTTTTTTTTATTCCAGAACAAGCCTAGAATTGTTTAATCTTGTTGCAAGAAACGGACGGGTATTGTCAAATACTTTGGGTGAGAGTAGAGAAGATAATCCACCCGCATCCAGGCGTAATGTCACATAAATGGGGCTCCATTCCCGCTCCATCTGTCGGAACATGAAAATGACCCTACTCTACTGGTCCACCGGGCGTTGTATTGTCCGTTAAGTGTCCGTTAATGTTAATTGTTCAGTATGTTCAACCACTGGTTGGAGACGATGTAATTCTCTCTCTCTCTCTCTCTCTCTCTCTCTCTCTCTCTCTCTCTCTAAAAAAAACTCGCCCCCCCTATTTGAAATCCTGGCTACGCCTATGGGGGTGTGTTTGATGGTGGCAATTGCGCAGCTTAGATTGAAACGTATGATCAGGGAAGAATGATTTGTTTATGGACCGCAAGCTTATTTTTGGTCGATAGGGTGGACTTTCTGTTGATCAGCGGATACAGAGATCTTAATAGGTTCTACACTTGTTTGATGTTTTGTCTACATGCGATCGAACAACATCTTGCTATCTAGGTGGACCAAGGTAGACTACTTCCCCGGACCAATCGATCGGAGTGTTACAGAGGTGGACTTTGACATCTCGTGGCGGAAAGAGTCGAGGTGACTTCGAATGCGGAAACAGAATCATCTGGGTTTTAGCTGCATTGATACAAATCTTCCAGCTGTTTAAGTAATCGGACAGAACATTGAGGCCCTCCTGAAGTTTTCTAGTCAGTGCACGAATCACTCGACCCTTGTAGATGATGGAAGTGTCGTCCGCAAACATCGACAAAATACCACCACCCAGTAGGGGAGGAACATCTGACGTGAAGATATTGAATAGGATAGGGCCTAAGAGGCTACCCTGGGGAACACCAGCATCAACGTTGAACGTTTCAGAATGGGAATTGTTCAGGAAGACCCGGAATGATCTGTCCAATAGATAGTTCTTGATGATCTTAACAAGATAGATCGGGATGTTGTATCGATGCAGCTTAAACACCAGACCATCGTGCCAGACATTGTCGAACGCCTTTCCGACGTTAAACAATGCCATGGCAGATGTCTTTTCAACGGACCTGTTCCGTTTGAGGATGTTAGTAGCTCGCGTCATTTGGTGGATGGTAGAGTGACATTTCCTGAACCCAAATTGTTCCTGAAGGAAGATGTTATTCTGGTTTGCGAAATCCAGTAAACGGCTGAGGATCAGCTTTTCGAACAGCTTCGAGATGGAGGACAAAAGGCTGATGGGGCGATAGCTTTTAGCGCTGGTAGGATCTTTACCAGGCTTGCGAATAGGGATAACTTTAGCTATTTTCCAGCTAGATGGAAAGTAGCCAAGTTCCTAACATCTGTTAAAAACCGCTGCAAGGTGTCGGAAGAAATCAACACTCAAGTTTTTCAACTCGAGGTTGATGACGCCGTCGACACCAGCGGCTTTCATGTTTTTGGTTCGCTTGATGGCAGCTATCACCTCATCAGCCGAAATACTACAATCGTCAGGGACAACTATGGGTATTTCGGCGACTCTAGACATTGCCTCCGTAACAGTAGGCTCATGTGGGCTCACAATAGATTGGCCAAGGTTGTGTGAGTTCACAAAGTGTTGACCTAGTGCGTTGGCCTTTTCAACAGGGGTGATAAGTTGAGATGGAACCGAATTCTGGTCGAGCGGACTAAGCGGCGGAATTGGTCTTGGCTTATTTTTCAGGATTTTGGTCAACTTCCAAAAGGGTTTTGCGCGATTTGGGAGATAGCGGATTTTAACTTCGAAGTGCCTATTTTTGAGATCCATCACCCTGGCTTGAATTATTTTGGTAAGGCGGTTTAAATTGGTCTTAAGGTGGGGTAGACCGGTGCGTTGAAATTGTCTACGGACCGAGTTACGGATTCCGATAATGTACTTAGTAGTCCTGTCAAGGTTCAGAGAATCACTCACCTGGTTTACTGAAGGAACATGATGCTCTCGGGCCCGAGAGATTGCTTCGTCGATGGCACGCAGTTGTCGGTCGATGTCTTCGGGCGTCTCGGGGAGTGCATCGTAATCGACAGAGTCGTCGACACATCGTTGGAACAGTTCCCAGTTGACTCGGTGATAGTTGCGCCGGGTGATAGGGTGCCGATTGACCGAGGAGCCAACTTCGGCCACCACCGGATAGTGGTCCGAGCTGAGCTCCTGGTATACGACCGGTTGAGCGATGTTGTTTGCCATGTTCGTGAGGAAAATGTCGAGGGTTGAGTGAGTCCCGGCTTGACTTAAACGGGTAGGAGAATCCGGACTCAGCAAAGTGTAGTGGCCCTCCTCCAGGTCGTGTTGGATGATGGATCCGTTGGTGTTCCGACGAGTGTTTCCCCAGCCTTCATGTCTTGCGTTTAGGTCGCCAGCGATGATGAATTGCCCCTGCCGCCGAGTTAGTTTGACGATGTCTTGCCGTAGGACCGCAGCCGCTTGTTTGGGGCAGTAGGCCGCAATGATGACGATTGATCCGACGGTGGTGTCTACCTCCACACCGATGGCTTCGATTGCTTTGAGCTGAAAACTCGGCAGCAGGCGGCAGTTGATGTTGTATCGCAAAGCAATGGCAACACCCCCTCCTCTTGAATTGGTCCGATCGAGTCTGATGAGCCGAAAGTCAGGAATATAAACATTAACGTCTGGCTTGAGGTGCGTTTCGGTGATGATGGCGATGTCGATTCCCTTATCGTTGAGGAAATCGGTTAGTTCAATGTTTTTGTTCCGGACGGAACAAGCATTCCAGTTAAGAATCTTGATGGTGGCTTCACGGTCCATATTTGTTGATGAAGTTCATCAGCACCATGCTGGCAGCGTTAATTTGTTGCTCCTTGGAACGGCAACGGCGCAGTTGTTGATGCAGGTTCTGTATGAACTCCATCATTTGTTCCGGCGTGTAGAGGTCATCATCAGACTGATGGGTAGCTGGGTTACATGTTGCCTGGTTTCCCCAAATTGGAGGAGGGGCATGTTGTACTGGTGGGGCTGTCGCGGCGGCTACAAGTCGGTGTTGGACTGTGGTGGTCGGTTGGCGGTTTCGCTGTCGATGGTTTATTTCGAGAGGCTGTAAATTTGGTACGTTGTACCGTAGCTGCGGGAAGTGTTCCTCTGTCACCGGTGGAGGCGGTCGTCGCTGATTTTTTTTTGCTAGTTTTGGTTGTTGCTTGCTTGCGGATTTCAACGTATTCCGATCGCTTTGGGCACGATCGGTTATTTCCTTCGTGGTTGGCACCACAGTTGACGCACTTCGGCTCAGCACCTTCGTCCATTTGGCTGCACTCAGCTGTGACATGCGCTCCAGTACATTTGCCACAACGCGATTTCATGTGGCAGTTCCTGGTACCGTGCCCGAAGGATAGGCAGTTTCCGCACTGCGTGACGTCGTTCTTGAGCGGACGGTAGCGCTCCCATTCAACAACGATGTTGAAGAGGGCCTTGATTTTCTGGAGATCATCCAGACGGGTGGAGTCCTTCTCCAGATGGACCAAGTACAACTTGTCCCGATAGTTTTCGGATCCCTTGCGCCCGAAGGGAAACACTTTGATCGGCTTCAGTTTTACCGATTTAAGCTCGGAAATTATTTCCTCCGGGTCGTAATCTGGGAGACCACGAATAACTACCTTCAGCGGCTTGCTGTCGGGAGCATCGTGAGTGAAGAACTCCATTTTTTCCGTCGCCAGGAATTTTCCTACGGCTTGAAAGTCTTCCTCTGTAGAGCACATAATTTTAGTGCCCATGCTACACAGCTTGAAGAGCGGGTGAATTTGAGCTGAAGCCAGCTTATTCCGAAGCACCGCGACATCCTTCGAGGTGGTGAAAAGCGGGGGAATTTTCGCTTTCTTCGGCACGTGTTGTACCGGCAACGCAGCAAACTTATTGTTTGCCAGTAGTCTGGCATTGAGGTCCGACGGTCCGGCTAATGCATCATCGGTTCGCAGTCGCTTGGTGCCGACGGCTTGTTTGTTAGCGGCAGCCATTGCTGCTCGCTGTTCTGCAGCGTCGTTTTTGCTGCGCGTCATTGCCACAGCAATCGGTCGCGGGGGGTTCTTCGCAATATTTTGCAGTTCAGATTTGAACCTTGCCACCTCGAGTAAATGGCCAAACGCAGGAGAAAAATCACACCGTGGGACGAACAACGTCGCGAGAAAGCACTGTGCTTCAAGCACAACTGAATTAAAACGGAAAACCGAGCAGAAAAGAATACGTCTGTCGCACACGAATGCACAGCGAGAATGATACTGCACAGCCCTAAATCAAAATGCGAAGGTGTACCCCTTAAATAAATTTGGGTGGGGAGTTATTTAAATAGAGTGGGGGGGGAATGTTTTGGAAATTTATAAAAAATATAGAAATTTTTTTTTTTGTTTTTTTTTTTTGAAAAAAAATATTTAAATTGGAAAAGGGATGAATGGGGTGGTTTTTTTGGAAGGGGGAGGGGGGATGCCGCGAAATTCATGGAAGAAGTTATTGTTTACGTTTGTCAGTTAGGCCCTAATGAAAAATCTATGATGATTTAATCAAAAACCTCAGCGTGAAATAAAACCTGTAAAGAGGGAAACATAACCCTAATAAAAATCATATTGAAAATACGAGATAATCTATTGCAAATATACAGTGAAATGAATGATTGATACAATAGATTCTATTTCTTTCGACGATAAAATAACAGTCAAAATTATTGTTTTCCACTATAGAATTGTGGATGGCAATTTTATAATCTAAATGAACGTTTGTTATATATCTTAACAATAACATAAAATGTCTTGAATAATTTCAAATGAAAACATTCATTTTATTGTTTTTCTATTATCAAAATGTTGACTACAATAGACTTTATTGTCCTAGTACAATTCGACAAAAGATTATGGGCGCTGTCGTGGAAAATCCAGGCCAATCCCACAAATGAAACGCGAAACAGACCCAGACGGCCCAGCGGCGAGCTGGCAGCGGAAATAAAGCAAAGAAGACCGACCGAATCTGGTAAATGCAAGGAAGGTGAGGGATTACTTCAAGCGCAATCCGAACCATTCGATTCAGGGCGAGGCCAAGAAGGTCAATTATTCCGTCAGGTTCGTTCAGTAGACACTGAAGCGTGTCGGACTTCATGTCTCCAAGGTAAGGAAGGCGCCTAACCGAACCGATAAACAAAATACGATGGCCAAATCCCGTGCCAGGAAGCTTTACCGCGAGTGGTTGGTGCAACCGAAATACATCGTAATGGACGACGAGACGTACATCAAAGCGGACGTCAAGTAGATCCCCGGCCTGGAAGTCTTCGTCGGCAAGTACCCCCTGGATGTTCCGGAGAAATGCTACAAGACGATGGTCGACAAATTTGCAAAGAAATACTTGGTGTGGCAGGCGATCTTTTGTTGCGGTAAATCCAATAAGCCGTACATAACGATCGGGAACATAAAAAATACCTCCAGAAGCCCCTGTTGCCCTTCTTCCGGCCCCACGATGGTACATTCTCTTTTGGCCGGATCTGCTATCGTGCCATAAGGCGAAACCGTTGATAAAGTGGTACGAAGCCAACGATGTTGTTTTTGTGCCGAAGGAGGCAAATCCACAAAATTCGCTGGAACTTCACCCAATAGAAAAATTCTGGGCTCCGGAAAACTGGGAAGGCCTTTAAAAAAGACAAGTAACGACTGTTCCAGAAAGTATAAGCACACCTTATTTTAACGGTCACTTTGAATATAATGAAATATTTTAACATGTTTTGGCTGCGTCCTTTTGTTTGCACATTTCTGAATGACATAGCATCAAAAAGTGCTCAGTTTTGTGTTACCTATCAAAATGCGCGGTCTTACTCCGGAACAACGAAAAAGTATCGTGCACAAATGGTGCACTGTGAGCGGACTCTCCTTGAGAAAATTGGCCAAGGAAGAGGGTGTAAGCGTCGGAGCGGTACGATCTGCAATTCGAAAATATAGAGAACAGTGTACACACTTAGAAGTATATGCCGAGTCTCGGCTTTCTGAAACTGAGATCCGCACAGCCGACCTCTCGGTTTCGATCTCGGCTTTTTTATGTTAACCGATAATCTCGGTTTGGGTCAAACTGAAAACTCGTTTAGTTAGCTGGGAATCTCGGCATGAGCAAACTGATGTATCGGTTAAAATTCGAAACAAACAGAAATGAGGTTAACCGAGATTTCGGTTAAATTGTGTGTAAATATTCGAATTAGAATTAGGTTTGTATGTATGTAGGCAATACCAAATGCGTTTCATGGTGTTAGGGGCGGGAGAGGGGTTTGTCGAGGGGAGGTGGTGCGAGCCTGAAGGCTCAAACGCAGTGATAACAGAAACGGAACGGCGACGGCAGCAATAGAGTCCAATCTGACTGAACTTGCTTGTCGGATAAAAAAACTGATTAGATCCAAGTTTATTCCAATTGGACATACGACTACTGTCAAACTTGCCTTTTCCGTTCCGTTTCCGTCCATATTGCGTTTGGGACTCCTCGACGTTTATACAGATCTCACTGTCTGCTGAAATTGAAATTCTTTTGTGAAATACCCTAAATTATAACATAACATAACATAACATAGTCTGTAATAACTGACAATTTTGACAAAGGTAACATTATTTTATTATTATTAAACGTATTTTACAACGTTTCTTAACCGTTTTGTATTTTGATAACACCTACTGCAAACGGATCACGGAAATTGATTTGAAAGTAGGTTTTTTCGTCCTTATAAGGCTATGGCTATAGGCTATGCCCAATTCGCGAATTAATTTTAATTTTCGATTAAACTTGACGTCGAAAACTTTAAATGCTTTTCAAAGAATAACAAATGCGCCAAGAAGATCTTTTCCGACGGGAATCGCAATTTGCTTCCAGATAACGTAGCAGTCACCAAGTTCAAAATGCTCCTCTGCAACGATGATAAGCGGGACATCTGGCGTGGGAAGTTCTACCTCGAGCTGAAAATGAATAACAATAATATGTATTTGGATATGAATTAACTCTGAAACGATATACTAAATAAATTATTTAGGATGCTTTAGATCAAGCAACTACTGACAATATTTTATATGAAACTTATTATAGGATATCAACTCACACCAATCCATTCAACTATGCCATTGAGTTTACGTGCTTCTTTTTCTTTCTGGCCCTTCTCACGTGGTCGTTTGGCGCCTCGAGTTGGATTTGTCTCTCGAACCACTGCCAACGCTTAGATGATATCGTTCCTGATGTAGCGATACGCGTCGCGATATTGGTCCAATATTTTTGATTGAATAACAGGCCACATGTCGTCAAACGAAGCAGCAGTTGGCTTCATCAGTTCGAACTCGACGGAAATCTGATAAAATAAAAATTTTACTCTGTAAAGTATTTGGATATTAACAAATATGTTACCAACTTTCCTCCAAATGCTAAAACCACAGGAAAGTCAATCATAAACTGCAAAAATGTGTCCTCAGTGCGCTTTTCGTTGCAGTATTTCAAAGTCTGCTTCCACAAGTCTTTGATTTTTGATTTGGTCTGTTCCGAGGGCACAACATATTGCAGTTCATGCAGCTCATGGCACAACACATTGCAGCTCATGCAGCTCATGATGATGGTTTCAGTTGGCTTAATTCCTTCAGCTAGGTACTCCTGAATTTTGCGTCCGTCTTCGGTTTGTGAGAACAGTAGATCAACGTTAATTTCCTTTTGAATCAAAATACAAAAATGGCTATGATTATGAAATATGATTTGTATTGCAAATATATATGTACCTTTTTAAAATTGAGCGAGCAAGTACTAGTAGAAGGCGACGGCGACATTGTCACAGCATTGGTGTCCTGTGTCGTCACGTTTTGAGTTTGTTCTTCCAAATCGTTTTCCAAAAGTTTTTGATATTTTTTTATAATTTTTACCATTTTGGTAGTTAACTGAAGTCTGGTAAAATCGTTATTATTGAGCATTGAAAATGTTTCGACATCCGTTATCTCTTCTCTGACTGCAAAATGTTAATTATAAATCATAAAATTAAAAAAAAATTATTAAATAACAATATTACATTTGCTAATAGTCTTGACAATAGCTTCGCCTGGACACAAACTTAAGACTGCTACCATACGGTGTCCAAAGGGAAAACGTAGTGTGCGAGTAAATTTGATCAAATGGAAACAGATCTTCACTTGAACCAACTGCTACTTCGTACGCCTCCAAAAAACTATCATATGTCGTAGTGTCGCATATTTGCAACAGAAAATGGATTCAATGTTTTGGGTACCGGCGCATCCATATGACGGTCTAAACTGTCCAATACGGCGGAAGTGGATGGGGGTGTCGCTGAACAATGTGCCTTTTCAGGGACTTGAAATGGCTATATCTTGAACGGCATTTTGGAACCGTGCAGTCGTGGAACACTCTATCCGGTTCAAAATATTGATTCCGGGTGTGGTTGTTAAAATGCTGCTGCAGCTCTTCTACATAGCCCCCAACTACTTCTCGACAGAAGAAAGATTGTATGCTCGACTTTTCAAGCTAAAATGAAACAGAAAAGTAAATTAATTTGTACTTACTAAAAATATCGTGCAGTCTTTCATCCTCCTGCTGCATTTTATCGAGAAGTTGCTCCATTTCACTGTTTTTTCCCCGTTCCACAAACAACATGAGCCTTTATCCACTTGCGAATGAAAACAATATGGCGCATGGCGGTTGACAGATAAAAAGCCGAACTTCGGTTTACAACACGGCTAAACCGATATTTCGGCATGATATTTAGCTGAGGTCGGTTGAAGTTTGGTTAACGTTTGTGCTCGGCTCCTAGTGTTACCGAGAATCGGTTTAATAATAAAGCTACCCGATATTTCAGTTTCAAGTGATGCTAAGACTCGGCATCGTTCATTTTTTTGCCGAATTATCAGTTAAATATGAAAATGCCGAGTGAATTCAGCTAAATGTTTAACCGGGCCCGTGAATATTTTTTAAGTGCACAGATAAAAAGAAACATTGAATTTTATGCGTGATCTAATGCACATAAAGGGAATGCTAGATTTGGCAGAAAATAATGGGAGATTTCATGTAAATTGTAGCCTGATAACGCCTGAATCTAGTCTGTTGTATGAAAGAATGCAAACATTGTTGTATGGCGCATGAAATATTGCAAACAATTTCGTTGTTTACGCCTCCTTTGGCTTGAAATTAAACGAGGGGAAATTTTACGCGCTTGTTAAAATTCATTATTTTTTTCTGTGTGTGTGTGTTTGAAGGTGCGCCGAAGGGGGGTGGGAAAGCGGTGGTGGTAGGGGGGGTGATAAAAAAAAAGAGGAGGGTACAAAAAAAAAAAAACAAAAAAAAAAAAACAAAAAAAAAAAAAAAAAAAAAAAAAAAAAAAAGGGGGGGGGGGGAAGGGCGGGCGTGTACAAGTTGTATTTTGTGTATATTTAGGTGTGTTGGGGTAATGAGAAAATTACAAAACGCTTCCCGGACCACAATTCTATACTGTAAGCGAAGACAAAGACATCCCCGAAACGGAGAAGACCATTTTTACCGAAAAAATCGGTAAGAAGGTTATGGTTTGGCAGGATCAGGATGCGGAATGGATCATGCCGTCGTTGACACCTCGAGTTGCATCCAGTACTCCGTTATCGATTGCTGACCCAGGAGTCGAAAGGCCAAGAAGAGAAGTAAAAAGCCCCCTTCGTTTTCGAAACCACGAGATGGATTGAACTTTAGCTGGAGTAAATTGTTAACCGAGAGAAAATGGGGAAAGTTATGTTAACAATAAATGATACTGGCAACACGGGAGGATAAATAGTTTCAAAGAAGTGAAGGACAAGGAGGGGAGGAAGAAGTTTAGAAGTGAATAAACGATCAAGTGAAATAGACGCGCTGAGTTATACTGAATTCATTCGATTCCGAAACCAATTTACATAGGTAACAATAAAAATTCATTGTTTCAAATTTTCAACTATAAATCATAACAGTTCCCCCCACCCTCCTAGCATCAAATATAAAATAATTCAATTTTAGACCACTCGTTTAAAAATCTTGTCAACCACCATCGTTTCAACAACATTCACTCAACTCATTCTTTTGTGATGATTTCAACGAAATCTTACGCGATGAACCGTTAGGTGGCTTGGTAGGTACCAGTATTTTTGCATCACCTCATTAAAGCGTGACACATTTAAATTTTCGTCTCCCGGTTCGCTTGGGTTCGTTGCCCGTCGTCGATCTATATGAAAGCAAACGAGCACCACTTACCACTTACCACTAACGCAGTGAACATATTTTCTCTACAACGTTGCCAACTACCTACCTACAGGAAAAGGTTAACGAAACGAACTAACGATAATTACAAGTGAGGCCTATCGTTAAACGAACTAAAGGGGCACAACATCGGAAAACAATGGACATACATTCTAACGAACTGTCAAGTCAATTAATAAAACTACGCTCACAGCACGACAGATCTATTACATTTCACCTATTTAATAACGTATTTTCGGCAGCATTGCTGAGGATAAACGTAAATTGTTCTGAAAAGCACATCTACTGTTTATGAGTCGCAGTATATTCGTATCGCCCCATGAGTTAAAGGTTCGCCAATGTGA
The DNA here is from genome assembly GCA_024533555.2 of Aedes koreicus. Lineage (NCBI taxonomy): Eukaryota > Metazoa > Arthropoda > Insecta > Diptera > Culicidae > Aedes > Aedes koreicus. Next base: position 21,109 of record JAHHFK020001724.1, read on the forward strand.
GAGTTTTTTGACATTCAATGGATGACTCAAAAACTCTTAGGGCAGTGCATGATCAGTTATAGGAAGAAGAGAAGAAGAGAAACTGCGATCCAGCAATTTAATCTCATAACAGGAAACATTCGAATTTGTCTTCGACGGCGTTCACAAACTGGGTCACGCTCGAGTTGCCGCCGGGCAGGTTCTGTTGTTATGTTTTGATCTGATGAACGAAAATGCTTCATCACCTGTGCACGAGTTACCGGATCGGCATCACGCGGTACTGTTTAAATGTTTAAAACAATTAAGAAAGGCTATTACTTTTCAGTCGTGCTGTGCCGAACGACAATTGTTTGTTCCATTCGAGCTGCAAGTGTTGCATTTTGAAAGACGAATAAATGCTGACAAAAGCATACTCAAACAATTGTTCACGATGCTTAAGTGTGCCCACCTTCTTCACTGAATGGGGAACATTGTTTGGTTGAATGAAAAACAAATACGTTTGCTGTTGACAGACAGCTTTCAAGTTGGGGCAAGTATGAACGGATTTACAAATGCCAAGAGAGGCCATCTCGAAATCTTCAGTAAGTGATTCAAATAATAAACAGTGATGAATGAATTATTAAGATTATATGAAGATATTCATATAAAATTCTGAAGTTTAGCCAACTGTCCCTCATCTCCGAATGCACGACGGGAGCCATTAATCGTTGGTTATAATTGGAGTTATTGATATTACCGATTACTATTACATATTCATGGGCTTGAAATGTGTAGTTGATGGTGTACTGGAAACATTCGATGTCTGTATTTTTGCTTCCTCATCTTTCATGGCATTTCAAGCTTATTATAGCTTATTGCTTGCTCTCAATTTAATGTTCTAATTGCATTTCCACAATTATAAAAAGCGAGTTTTCAATGCCAGGTACCATTGTTGGCATAGAGTATTATTATGTGGCAAGTACTTTTCATTATGAAAATTCCAAGACCAGTCCGGGAATCGAACCCAGTCACGTCTAGCATGGTTCTCTTTTTAGCTGCGAACTTATCGACTGAGGTAAAGGAGGAACTAATTCTGCATACGTTGGATTATTGTGTTGCATGGCAAGAACAGGCACAATTTATGCCGAGGGGGTCGAGAAAAAAATAAATATTGACGTTATAATGTGCCTTGCCAAACGTAACTCTCTCATTTTCGGATGTGTTGAAGCGACGCCAAAAAGTAGGAGAAAAATGAAGTCCTAAAATATCTCTATACCCTTTGTACCTAGGCCTTTCGGACTGAGCAAACAGAGAACCCATTATTTAAACTGGAGCAAAATTAGTGATTTCTTCTATCAGCAACTTTGGAGCATTCCTTGTATTGAGTAAATGAAACTTAATTTTGTGGTTTTTGTTATTTCCGTGAATACACATCATCACATAAGTATGCAACCGGTGTAACATGAGCACTAAATTTTTTGGTCTGCTGAATGATCGCTGAATACAACATAACGGAAGGGCAACTAAGAACCATTCAATGTGAAAAAAAAATGCAAACATTTGTCGTTGAAAAAGAATTCCGATTTTATTTGTTTTTACTCATTCTATTTTAACCGTTGTATGTCCTACAATAAAAACCAACTATAAGAGGCCGGGAGGGAACGTTTTTACCACAGAACTAAAATGACCACTTTGGAATCATATCGCACGATTTGGAATCATTTAGCAGTTATTAACGGATGTCTTCCATCTCCGGTTATACCAGATTTCCGGAACTTTGTTCCGAAAATGGTGTTCTTATAAAAGATTCCAATAGAAAATCAGCAATAACGACACTAAAAGTCATTCAAAGAATACACAGGAATGTGTGTGATTGCCAAATGACAATCCGTCGGTTCCCATGAGGCCACGGATGGCCAGAAAATTATTTGAATTGAGCCCGAACAATATGGGTTTCAAAATTCTGGGAATCATTCAAAAAGAAACTTTCTTATCGTTATCGTACATCAGATGACTTGGCATCGGAGTAGCCAGTCTATAGCAAGAAACGCGAGTCAGGAACTATCGTTACACTAATGTTTGTCGGCAATGGCAATCCAAAAGTGCTGGCTAAATTTTTCACGCCGACGGCTATTAAACAAGTTCTTAGAAGAGAACTTACAGTCGCGCCTGAACCTGTAAAGAATTCAGGTGAACATGATGCAGCCGCAAGGGTTCAACAAATAACGCCTGCCACATATAAAGCGGAAATGAAAAAAGCAGAAAAAACAGAACGATATGCGGTTCTTGTTCGAAAGCGGTTTGCATTGAACTCAGCAGAAAAGTTTGCGACAAATGTGGAACTCTAATAGTTTTTTAATTTCTTTTATTTCTCGACTACAGTTTGAATTCACAATGAAAAATATTTCTGCTTATAACTTGAATATTCAATATCCAAAATATGGACCAAGACAATGCGAATGCAAAGTTTTCATAAGAGAATTGCTGGCCACACTGAAGCCAAGTCATCGGATTTACCGATAACGATAAGACATTTTCTTCTGAAACCATTCCAAGCATTTTGACACCCATATTGTTAGGGTACCATTAAAATAATTTTCTGACCATCCGTGGCCTCCTGGGAACTGGCCACTCCGGAAGCCAATTGACCGGATGGTCCAATAACTATGGCATAGGTTCTTTTGGAACGATTCCATGAATGTTGACACCCATATTGTTCGGGATCAATTCAAATAAGTTTCTGGCCATTCGTGACCCCATGGGAACCTGCTCCGGGGTGACTGTTCCAGGATCAATTCACCAGATTGTCATACAGCAATCACACACATTCCTGTGTATTCATTATACAGTTTTTTTGTTTTCTATTAATAAATAGGGAAGCGGTACCTATCTTGAGCTCAATAAGCAGACCTCCAGTGGAAATCGGTGAATATGCACTGAATACCGAACACTAAGTACACAAGTTATTCACAATTTATTCGTCCACTTACCGTTAATCGTTTAGCAATGCACAAAACATTCGATTCTGATAATTTTCTTCCAATTTAATGCGGAAAAGTTGCCACTGCTATGTACCTATTTTAATAATATCACGAAAAACATTAATCCCATCTGTGTACATATGTTAATCGTACTGATTTTAATCATGAAAAAATATAAACAAGTTAACGCTCTCCACTACTACACCCAAAATTAAATTTCTCGCATGAAGTAGATCATGTGACAGCACTTTAATTGTGTTGGATAGCCTGCATATAACCAAGACAAAATGAACGGGTTTGTTTGTTATTCTTCTATGAGAATATTGACAACAAGACTCACCATACCGTTGGGCATAGAATGCTCTATGAATTGAACTAGTTTGCGTGTTGATGTGTATGCTATACAGTATGTGAGCAGTGCCGCCAAATTCAACAGAGATGGAAAAATATTATTAAATGTGGGATTTTATTTCTCGGTAAATATTGAAAAAATCTACAATTAGAAGCATGTTATTATTTATTTAATCTATGGAAAAATAAAATAGTTTAACTTTGGGCGATTTGTAGCACTCCCACAAAACAGGTGATATTGATGTACTGTCAAACCTATTTCATTCGAATAAGAGTCATAATAAAATAGTTTGGCAACATCAAGCGTTTACGTCGATTGTAAACACGGTTCAGAATAGGTGCAAGCGTATTTAAATTATTGTGAAAATTAATCCCATAGTTTTCTAGTATTTTCTCACGTATTCGTAGATTCTCGTGTGGCTAGTGTAATAAGTGAAGTGTGATTTTTATGGTTTGTGCAATTACGCAACGAAATGTGTGAGGATAAAGTGCAATTAAAGAGAAAACTTGGAGTCTGGCTCGGGTATATTCCCTAGTACGGTTAGATCAATACGACGAATTTGTAGTGCAAAGGTAAGAAATTGTGTTGAAAATCTGACTGCTCATTATTTTTACGAAATTTAAGTCTCCGAAACGTTTTTGTAGCTTTTAATTATATTCAAGACCTAATTTTATTTGCCAGGATTATATATTCTTGGTAACTGCGTCCATTTATTGGAGAAATTAAACATCTTTTTACGTTTGAAGTTGGATGACTGCAGAATAAGATGAATATATGTACTATGGTGAACATAGGTTCCGCTTCCCTTTATCTAAATTGTCAAAAAAACGTATAACTATACAACTTTTGGTTTTCTTTTGACTTGAACATTTTTGAGGAAGAAAAAAAAACTCACAAACCCAGATAAAAAAAAACTAATAGTATGTATACAAACATGTTAAACTAACTACTGTCTAAGGCTAATGTTAGTCAAAAACACATAAATGAGTTTCATGTACTCCAAATCACGTACAGCCAAAATATCTCGAATTGGCATATTGGGTTGTCTAACCCGCTCGAGCGGAAGGGAAACTCTCTGACTCCACGATGCTCAGCACAAGACCAAACAACGTGATCTGCGTCCTGATAGGCCTTACCACACTCACCAGAAATTGCTGTCGCTCAGCCCAACCCGGTATAAATGAGTGTTCAAAGAATAATGATTGGACATGATGCGAGACATGACACCGAATGAAGCCTCGACCCACATCCATCCCCCTAAACCAGGATTTCTTCGACACCTTTGGGATGATGAGAATGTTGCCATCTGCCTCCAAATCTCCTTTACTCCATTTATATACTGCCAGCTGACTGCCGCGAGTGACTGTTGACGAAAAATAGGAAAAAATTCGTTGAAGACGATTTGTCGATCATAAATATCGCCTTCCATAGCGCCCATCTTCTCAAGCGAGTCCGCTTTCTCATTGCCCGGAATTGAACAATGAGATGGGACCCATACAAAGGTGATGATAAAATAACGCGAAGATAAAGCACTTAGAAGCTCCTGTATTTTCATGAGCAAATACGAGGAGTCACGCTTATCGGCCTCAAGGAGCGAATAGCCTCTATAGGACCTGAGACTATCCAAGTGAAAACATAGTAGTGATCCGGTGTTAGTGAGGCAACAATTTCAAGCGTAAAGTGTATTGCCACTAATTCAGCGACATATACGGAACAAGGAGCTTGAAGTTTACGATTGGCGCTATGAATTTCAGTAGATATACCAATGGCTGCTGACTCCTCTAGCAATCCGTCAGGGAAGAACGATTTAGTGGAATCAACTTAGCCAAACTTTGATGAAGATTATGCTCTGGTTTTCCATGATTCCATGGATAAATCAAAATGAACCGAATTGCCGAAGTCGGAGCAGCAAACACGATTGGGAATATTCAGCGAAGGGCTGACATCCTGTATTATGTACAAATGGTACAAAGTCATGAAGCGAGTTTGAGGATTCAACTCAAGGAGCTTCTCAAAATTTTCAATTACCTTCATGACTTCACACCTGGCGAGGAGTCAGATAGTGGCACTAAAATATGTTACTAGAGGGTCATAACAGATCCTCCTTCAATACCCTCGACCCTTCTCTAAGCCACGGGAACCATTAAGGTGGGCTCTTAAGGCCTCTTTTATTTCGACCGGCTAGCTCGAGCTTGAGCCCCTTTACACCCAGGGTCGGCTTTTAACAAGTGCTAAACAAGGGACCAAATAAAACAACACTGCCAAATTTCCTGTTGAATTTACTTTAGAAACAACTTATAACGTTGAGATGGGTGTGTGTGTGAGTGTCATTGTGCCGACCGACTGCAGTGGATATCGGCGCGCGTGATTTACTTCCGATGATTGGTTGGGAATTGCCTTGGTCTGACTTTGGTGGAGATCGGGATTATCCTAGCTTCTCGGGGTATGCGAATTGTCGTTCCGTTGTTGGGTTCTCCGGAACATGTGGGTCTGGTTGCTTTAACTAAGCGATATTGGGCCCTAGTCATACAAAAGTATAAAGAAAGGTTAGAAGAATAGTTAAAGGAGCTACAGGGTCAGTTTCACACTATTGCAGGCTTTAAATGCCTAAAAGTATACCTGATTATCTAATCTCCACGTACACCGTTTCTTCTCACTTCAGATTCAGGGGGGGGGGGGGTATATGGGGATGAGTGTGTGGGAAGGGAAAAATTGTGGAGAAATGATAGGTGATAAGGAAAATATGTCAAAAATGGTTTCACTCATCATCTGCTTCCTGACAAAGTGTTTTGCAATGCATGTCTAATCGAAGCAAAACAAATGGCTGGTCTTAATTTGCAGGAAGACAGGGATCGAGATATTGAGAACGATCCTGCAATCGGTAGGTCGTTAACATTCGGCAAGTAAGTTTTATTAATAATGAAATTGATGATTTTTTCTTAGAATTTCTTAGGTAAACAAGGTTACGTCAGGTTGCATGCCTATGTATACTTTTTTTCTTATTCAAAACTCCGATTGTCCTGAGATTAAAAATGGTTAAGGAAGCCTACCACCTCGGGAATCTTGTTCAAGGATTTTGTTCTCATGTGATTTTAAAGGAGTGAGATTGACGGAATTTCGACACGTAAAATCAAAAATCCGGCCACATTTAACATGCACTGGGATTAAAATCCAGCGAAAAAACATTCCGAGGTATAAGACTACCATTAATTGAGAAATAAACTTAAATTGTAGTTAATACCGGCGAATATAGTTGTGTTATATATCTATGCTTTACTAATGTATTAAATATGGTAGGGTAAAGGTTACCTTCAAACTTTCATATTTTCTTCATGTTTATCGAATCAGTTAACTTGCTGAAAGGTATTTCATAACTTTGTCAAAAATAATAGGAAATGTAATGTGCCATCCAGACTACGAGCTCTATCACTTGATATAAAGAAGCTTGATATCAATGTTCGTACATCTAGTTTTCACTAGAAATAATGCATCTGACGTCTCATATCAAGATTCTATACATCAAGTAATATAGCTCGTAGTCTGAACGAGGTCTAAAACAAATAGAGTTCAAAAAATTTCTTTCAATCTCGGAATTGTGTACTTTCAGATTTCTAAACTTTTACATTTGTTTTATTTTTCAAATTCTTATATTTTTTTCCAGATATGTAGATATTTTGATTTTTGAATTTTTAGATTTTATAATTTTTTAGATTTTTAGATTCTTGAATTTTTAGATTTTTAGATTTTTAGATTTTTAGATTTTTAGATTTTTAGATTTTTATTTTAAGATTTTTAGATTTTTAGATTTTTAGATTTTTGATTTTTAGATTTTTAGATTTTTAGATTTTTAGATTTTTAGATTTTTAGATTTTTAGATTTTTAGATTTTTAGATTTTTAGATTTTTAGATTTTTAGATTTTTAGATTTTTAGATTTTTAGATTTTTAGATTTTTAGATTTTTAGATTTTTAGATTTTTAGATTTTTAGATTTTTAGATTTTTAGATTTTTAGATTTTTAGATTTTTAGATTTTTAGATTTTTAGATTTTTAGATTTTTAGATTTTTAGATTTTTAGATTTTTCTTGACTCGCCATCTTCGTAAAGACCTAAACTAAACTATTTTCGTACGACAATGCAGAGCGTCTTTTGGCATTTGAACTTTGAACGCTGAAAACAGTTTTTGGTTAATTTTAGTAATAAAGACATAAGCCGAATTCCGTTAAAAGGTGATAAAACTAGTGAGTAGTTTTTTTTTCGAACAGTGGTATTTCTTTCTTTTGTACAGTGGACATAAGTCCAAATTAATTTAAGCGTAGTTTGTTCAGTGAATTTATGAGTGAAGTTGTACAAAAAGGCCATTACTTAATTAGCTTAGTTTTGATTGTAAACCTGAAGTGAGTTCACGCTGGATTTCCATCGCGTTGCGTTGTTTTTACGGGCTGGAAATACGTTTTTCGTACGGCAATCGTCAACGACGGATCGGGGGTACCATTTACGGCATCGTTGTCTACGTTCGTGAGACCATCAGGCTCGTGCGCACTGCGACGGCCCGCCTTTCATAGGAAGTTAAACGGAGGAGGAGTGAAGTCACCTTGTTCTCGAAGCGAAATATTTTTTCCGACGGTCGCCAATTATCCATCGACGAGGTCCTTTCCGTTATCATCTTCCAGGAGCTCGAACCGTGTATTACCGTACGTCGCCAAACGCGTACCGCGGTTCGGATTCCATCTAATAGGAGTGGGGATTTCAATGCGTCGCGGGTTGCGGTATTAGCGGAAGTATAGTACGCGAAGTCGTGCGGTGGCAAGTTGGCCTTTCACTATCGAATTCTCGGAGCGAATCACCCGATGCCAGCAGACGCATAGTCGTCGCAATAGCTCTTGTGCTCCAAATCGGAAGTCCAACCGCCACTCCCTCACGCAACTCTAGTTCGGCTGTATTGCGCACGAGTAACCTTCCTTCGCTGCCCGCCATCCGCGCGGCACGCAAGCGGCTCGCTGTCGTTTCGTCGCCATCGCCACAGACATCGTTAACATCGTCTGGAAGGTCGTACGTCGCCGCCATCTTCGATTCGTCGATCAGCAGTCGCGGAAGTCTCCAGTTCGTCGAGAAAAATCTGCTCAGGTATGTGAGCATCTTTCTCATGGCCATGATTTTGCTCTTTCCCCCGTACACTTGAAGAATTCCACCACGAATGAATGTAAAATATAGTTCTGTAAGAGAAGTTTGAAGATTAGTTTTTTGTACGTATGAATGCTACTGCCTGAATAAAACACACTTGAAACAGGTACGTTCCGTTTTCCTTCCGTTTCCGCTCAGTTGAGTAAGCAAAGTTTAAGGCTCGGCGTATCCCTTGAGATTAGTCTTTTGCCGTTAACAACCAACGACCGTTCGAGAGGTCCTCTGAGAGACAGTCTCATTTTTCAGACAGCTTTAACACGACCAGTGGTCTCTCTTAACACGTACGTCCCCAACCCCTCTGAAATCGAAAAATTCAAATTTAAAATTAACGATACTCCATCGTTAGCCATCGGATTTTGATGCAGTTTTTTGCAATAGATCACAAAACTATCCTAGTTTGTGAATCTGCCCTAGTAATTCCGAAAATATCCGTAGTTTTGGATTCCAAGGTGGGGAGTACTGGGGTAAGTACCTGTCCAGGAATGGTGGACAACATCTTTTTGGATGCGAAACATAGCATGCGGCATATCAAACTTCATGATTTTGCAAAACTAGGTCATCAGAAGACATTTTGAGGATTTCTGACCATACTGGCCACTAAAAGAGGTCCTGCGGGATTTTCTAATACGAGTTCCTCCGGAAAAGTGGCCATACTCAAATCTTTTGCAAAACCTTGCTTGCGACATATCTGAAGTTTGATACGTCGCAAGCCAGATTTTGGTTAAAGATTTGAATATGGCCACTCTCCCGGTGGAACTCAAATCCCGCAGGGCCTGGCTAAGTAGCCAGTATGGTCAGACACCCCCAGAATTTCCTCCGAAGACCTAGTTTTGCAAGTTCATGAAGTTTGATATGTCGCCAGCCGGGTTTTGGAAAAGATTTGAATATGGCCACTTTCCCGGAGGAACTCAGATCCCACAGAGCTTCTTTCAGTGGCCAGTATGGCCAGACACCCTCAGAATGTCCTTCGAAGACAAAGTTTTGCATAAATCATGAGTTTGAATGTCGCAAGCTGGGTTTTTGGAAAAGATTTGATTATAGCCACTTTTCCGGAGGGAACTCGTATCCCGCAGGACCTCTTTCAGTGGCCAGTATGGTCAGAAATCGTCAAAATGTCTTCTGATGACCTAGTTTTGCAAAATCATGAAGTTTGATATGCCGCATGCTATGTTTCGCATCCAAAAATATTTGTCCACCATTCCTGGACAGGTACTTACCCCAGTACTCCCACCTTGGAATCCAAAACTACGGATATTTTCAGAATTATCAGTGCAGATTCACAAACTAGGATAATGTTGTGATCTATTGCAAAAAACTGCGTCAAAATTCGATGGCTAACGATGGAGTATCATTAATTTTAAATTTGAATTTTTCGATTTCAGAGGGGTTGGGGACGTGTGTGGTTTGTTTGTTTTTTTTGGTTTTTTGGCTTTGTTTTTGGGGTTGGGTTTGGGACTAAAGGGTGATACGGTCAAAATTTGGTCAAGGGAAAACGCGTGTAAATCGGTGAAATCAGTGTTTATTTAAAAAATCAAATTAAATTTCTGCTTTTTCAAGTTCAATTAGTATAAAATTCAGGAAAAATATTCAGTTAGGCTTCCGCTTTTTCCAAATCCGAATTGCCGGGCCTTACGCTTGACCCCTGCCATCAGATTTTGTACCAGCCACCTTGTCCACCTTCTTCGCCACAGAAAGCCAGATTTGCCTTGAACTGCTGCTCGTCCTTAGCAGTTTTTTTTTTGTCTTCTTTAGGTTCCGCTTGACAATAGCCCAGTATTTCTCACTTGGGCGGAGCTTTCCGGCGTGTTGGGAGGGGTTCTTGTCCTTGGGAACCACCTGCACGTTGTTGGCGGCGTACCACTCCATGGCCTTTTTTTACCGTAATGGCGAGATGCCAAATCCGGCCAAAACAGTACGGAACAACCGTGTTTCTTCAGGAAAGGCAGCAGACGTTTATTCAAACACTCTTTCACGTAAATTTCTTGGTTGACAGTCCCGGAAGCTATGAAAATGCTGCTTTTCAAGCCACAGGTACAGATGGCTTGCCAAACCAGATATTTCTTTGCGAACTTTTGACAGTTTCGTGTGCTTGAAAATATCTGCTACCTTTCCCCTTTCACTTGCCGTATAAAACTCCTGTCCCGGAAGCTGCTTGTAGTCGGCTTTGACGTAGGTTTCGTCGTCCATTATTACGCAGTCAAACTTCGTCAGCATCGTCGTGTACAGCCTCCGGGATCGCGCTTTGGCCGTCGTATTTTGTTTATCATCGCGATTTGGAGTCACTACCTTCTTGTAAGTCGATAGTCCGGCTCGTTTTTTGGCTCGATGCACGGTTGTAGACGATACACCCAGCTTTATTTGCGGCATCTCGGAGAGATAGGTTAGGGTTTCGCTTGAAACTACCGGCAACTCTCTTTGTCGTCTCAGCGGCTTCCGGTTTTCGATTTCCCCCGATCCAGACTTCCTGGCTGTCGACAAATGTTCCCCAAACACTTTAAATTACATTTGTAACGGTTGATTTAGCAACTTTTTTAGCGATTTTGCCAACTTTTGCGTGCGAGTAGCTCAGTTTTTCGCGATGCGCGAGAAGATTTTGATACGCTGCTCTTCTTGCTTGGACGGCATTTTGACAACTGAAGAGTGAATTCCAAAATCAAAATAGGAGCAACATTCTACACACACACACCTTCAAAATGAGGGGTGTTCAGGTTTTTTAAATGCAAAATTGAAAGAAATACGTCAAGTTGATATTGACCAAATTTTGTGCATATCGCCCTTTACACTGCACGCCGAGCTATTTTTTTTACCACGCGCGTGTATTGAATTCACCACTTTGACTTCGTGCTTCCAGACTTACACGCAACGTGGTGGGTACAACACCAATGTCAGTGATCGTGTTTTGGCTTCCAGACACCGTGTATGATGATTCGGAAAACACCACAGCCGAGTATTTCGATTGTGTCCGATTGCGGAATACAAGCGTGGTTAATTTATTTTATCCCTACCCATGCGGTGCTTGTTAAACTCAATCAACTTATGCGCCCGTTACACAGCAGCCAAGAAATCAAACCTATAAGTCAAATTATCAAATTTTTAGAATCATCCAACGAGCAATGCTCTATCCGTGGTAATCAGTGTCATACTGGGTGTATGTTGAGAGCTTTCATGTGATCGTAACCACTCGGCTCGGGTGTTTCCCAAAAATCAAGACACGGTGTCTAAAGCAAAACACGAGCATGTACACTCGTGTCGCGTCCATTGCGTTGCGGGTTCATCTATATGCACGAAACTGAAGTGGTAAATTATAGCCACATGGTGGTGTGTTTGCAGCCAAATTCGGCGCTCGTGCAGAACGGTTTAGTGTTTTCACCAAGGCTGCTTAAAAGTGCCCAGTATTAACCGCAGGACCGTTCCAGAGGATGTAGCGAAAGCTGCAATGGCATTCAAAACAGAGATTAAAAATGAACTGAAGGATAGAATGATATACATCAAGTGGACTCTGCTACTCAATAAGGAATGAATGTGATTGCTATTTGCGTACAGTACCTAATGGACTTCAAATTTGCATTGCGAACATTGGCAGTATATGATTACAATGCTTCTCAAACTGCCGAAATATTACGAGTATTGAAAACTCTTGTAGTAGACCCAAAAGAAATTTATTCCATCACCACCGACAAAGGTGCAAACTTCCTAACAGCTGCTAGACTTTTACATAAAGCTCAAAAGGGATCTGATTTCATCGATTACGACCTGAATCATGAAGAAATGGACGAGTCAATTGAGTACGATGGGAACGTTCAGGAGGAATCTGCTCTAGACTTCATAACAAGTGCTATTTCGCATAACAATAGGACAAACAACAAAGCAGTAAGTAACATTGTCTCAGGATCGTTTGTTTACATGTGGGTGTGTGAGCATGTGTGTTTGTTGCATATACGTGTGTTTGTGGATATTTTCCTGTAGAACGAATAAAATTTACTCTAATATTATGGAAATAATCAATTCTATTGGAAGCACTGTAGTTGAGAAATTATGATAAGTGTTCAACCCCCTACTAATTTTATTATGGACATTCCAAACATGATGTGCATCACACTTCATGCCGACTGTAATTTGCTTTCTAAACCCACTCTGAAAATTAACAATTTTGCTGTACAACAATTATGGTTCTACGATATACCCCATAATACAACCATAGTGTGAATGGTAAAAAATGTGCAATTGAATTGAATTGGTGAAATGAGTCTAGGAATATTTGAAAGGATAGATTATGGTTTGATTTTCCACCAAACACGTTACGTTAACACTGAGTTTACCTCTTATAATGTCGGTTCCAACGAATCTATGGGCAAAGCTGGGTTATGAGACTCGTTGGATTAAATTATCATTGGAATATTTTACAAAGAACGAACAATTTCTCAAGGACTTGATTGAAGAAAGCAATGATGGTCAATTGACCGAAGAGAACTGGCATTTTATTAAGGAATTTGTTCAGACCTTTCATCCAGTTTACACTGCAACAGTGCGTTTGCAATAGGAAACACTAATCATGGGAGACTTTTGTTTGGCTTCTTTTGGCTGGATTTAAAATTAGAATTGAAGAAAATAGATACTAAAATGGCTAATATTCTGGTCTCTGTCATGCAGACACGGCAAACAGTTATGGGAAAAGCTTACCTTGCAGCTTTGTTCCTTGATCCTCGGATAAACTATGCAAAATGAGAGTTCCTCGCAGAACAACAAAAGAGTGTTGGTCTACAACACTTAAAAATGCTATGGTAGAAAATCAGGAGAAATTTCACCATGTTCATCCACTCCAGTCTCACGCATTGAAGCAATGTTGAGGAAAAATATTCAGCAAAGGACCAGTCAAATCAATGTCTGGATTCTAAACTAAGAGAAATTGCGTTACGATCCAGATTGCCGTCATCTGATTCAACACTAAAGTATTACCAGAACCAGAAAAGAAACGAGCTAATGTTATATGCACTTGTCGAAGTCACTTAAGCTGTACCCTACCCTCCACAAGTCACTTTCCACATGATCGGCCTACCTTGCCCGAGGACCTATCGGCCAACATCCATACGATGTGTCCAGCCTATCTTCATTCGATTTTTGCTATGTAGACTAGGAGGTCAACAACTCATGCAATTCCACAACTTTATGTTTCATCTTCCATCTACGCAACACCTACAAAGACACCAAGGGCGCGGGTTCTCCACGTGCATAGTCCTTGTTCCCTGGCTTTATCGAGCTACTGGTCGAACCAATGTCTTGTATATTGTAGGTTGCGTTCGATCATAGCGTCAAAATAGGCACGTGTTCCTGTCATGATGCGTTAATATCTCTTTTTGGTGCCGTTTTGGCGGTTACCAATACATACATGAATTCGTCTGCCACCTCACCTCGATAGCATAACCGCCGAACTCGGGATTGTTTTCTCGAGAAGTTCTTCCTCTTCCGTTTTTTCGCATTTATTAGCAACTTCAATTGTATATTCCTGCTAGCTTACGATATTTGGCTTGGTAAATTGCGTCCGTTTATCTGTAAGTTCGAATTAAGTCATAATCTGCCATAGCTTGTCTCGTTCGACATACATCGTATACTGATTTTACAACCGATGAAAAGTACACTCGTGGCACATTATATTTCATGGATTTTTATACCCATATTGCGAGGGTTCCTTCTAAGTTTGTTCATGGACACTATAGGCCCCATGGGAACCTGTTACCTGTTTCTAGGAATTATTCGAAAGATTTTATTCCCTCACCCAAAAGTTGAAAAGGTGGCAAAAAATGCAATTGCAGTTTTTGCAACTCATATCTTGAGAGATCCATATGGTTCAGAGAAGGCAATTTTGCGCATCTTGATCCACTAAGTGTTTTATGGTACAAACGAAGCCATGCAAATGTATGCAACCGGCAGGCAGACACAAATAGATCGAATCAAATTTCGTCGTCCCGTTTAGTGCTTCGACAGTCGAAGCAACCGTTGGGTATTTGTTCAACCATCACCAACATTTCAATATGGATGAGTTGATACTCCCCGGATTGCCGTAACGCTTTGCCCACTGTTGAAATTCTGCTGTCAAGTGTTCTATTTATGTGTTAACTGATCATCGATAAAGCGTTTCATGAACTAAACGAAGCCATGCAAGTGTGGAAAATATATCCATTTCCTTCATTGATGTACCGTTGAGTGCCTCACCAAGCGAACCAACTGTAGGGTTTCTATTACAAATTTCCTAAACCTGATAACGTGGCCAAATAGTTAACATCAAGAGCGTCACGCTGACGGCCATGATTCATATCTCGGTTTTATAAATTACTTTTGACGTAGGACTACGTCTGTGTTTTCAATACTGAGGTACACGTTCGATTGCGAAAATTTGGAGCGTCACGAAAAATATATAGGTTTTGAACATTAAGAACTAAGTCATTTCACGATCGATTTACAAAATGTTTTCACCAATCGATCGGGACATTTTCTACGCTTCGATTCCAATATTTAAATCTAATGATTTGCTAACATTCAACTATTGAAATTAACGCAAATATAATGTAATGTCTTATAATGTCCTATTTTCAGAGTAAATTTACCAAATACACAGTACTTTTCTAGCAAGATTTCATATTTAAGTAACGAACGCCTCTAGGCAGCCATGAATGTTATATAACGGGTACACCTTCGCATTTTGAATTAGTGTGCATTCGTGTGCGACAGACGTGTTTTATTCCTGTTCGATTGTTCGTTTAATTTCTAGTTCTGATTGGAGTACAGTGCCTTCCGGCGATATTGTTCTTCCCACGGTGCGACTTTTCTCCTGCGTTTGGCCATCTACTAGAAGTCACAGAGTACAAATCGGAACTGCAAAAGCTTGCGACCTCCACTGTGCTGTGGGAATGACGCGCAGCAAAAATTACGTTGCAGAACGGTGAGCAGCAATGGCTGCCGCAAACTATCAAGCCGTCGGCACCAAGCGACCGCGAACCGACGATGTCCTTGCCGGATCGTCAGATCTCAATGCCAGACTACTGACAAACAACAAATTTGCTGCGTTGCCGGTTCAGCACGTGCCGAAAAAAGTGAAAACTCCCCCGCTTTTCACATCCTCGAAGGATGTCGCGGCGCTTCGGAATATGCTTGCTGCGGCTCAAATTCACCCACTTTTCAAGCTGTGTAGCATGCGCACGAAAATCATGTGCTCTACGGAGGAAGATGATCGACGAGCATTTTTTATCTCGGCCAGACGGTGGACCTCAGATGTTCTTGTCCTCGGAGGGGTGCTCAGGATCATCCTGAGGAACTTGTTTTGAACACGCTGGAGTTTCAGGTGATGTGTTTTTGCGCAACTTTCCCAGATTGGCAGTGCCATACTCGATGACTGGAAGTATGATTTGCTTGTAGACAGCAAGCTTGTTCTTCAGGGACAATGTAGACCTTCTGTTGACCAATGGCCTCAGTAGCTTCAACAGAATGTAGCACTTTGTGACAGTATCGTCAACCCGCTCCCCGAAAATCAGCTTGCTGTCTAGGGAAAAGCCAAAATCTCAGCTGAATTTTCCCATTCCACCGTTGTGTTGTTCAAGCTTATTTTACAATCATCAGGCGGAACAAGTCTTGGAGATTTGGAGCATGGGAAAAGGAAGACCTGGAGTCTTCACTGCGTTGGTACAGATCTTCCATTCAGTGAAGTATTCTGACAGGATATTCAGGCTTCGCTGCAGTTTTGCGGTGAGCGCTCTACAATTGTGGACGACTGCGGTATAATCGGTAAAATCAACGTATACTTCACTGCAAAAGACCGGCGAAGATCTTCAGTGCATCGGATTGCAGTGAAACACGGAATGTCCTGTCGGAATTATTTTCTCCGAGAATATCACACATTATCACTTACATGATGTTGAGAAGAACGTGATTTCGATACTAACTTGTTCATATCTTCAACATCTTCAACATCACATCACATCTGGCTCAGCTCAGTTGGTGAATTGTTGAACGACCACATCGGAGGCCAATAAATTGTTCGAGTAGGATGTTCAGCTCATCGGCATATGTACTAAACGGACGGTTGATCGCTTTCTCAAACAACTTTGATAATCCTGGGAGTAGGCTGATAAGTTTATAGCTCCCGGAAGAGGAAGAATCTTTCCCAGGTTTCGGGATGGGGATGACTTTAGCTGACTTTCACCTCTAGTGGAAGTCATGACCGAAGAATTGGAGGCTCAATTGCTTGAGTTGCAAGTTCAGGATGTTGGGCCTTCATGTTCTTTGAGGATTCGATATAGGTCAACTGTGAAATCGTTGGGACTTATATGTATGTTGTTTATAAGCGCGCTAACGGCAGCTTCGTGTGGACTGATGATGTTTTATCCGAGATTGTGGGAGCTGACGAAGTGTTGACTTATCTCAGCAGCCTTCTCTGCAGGAGTTATCAAGCGATCCTTAGTGCCATTGTTGTCTAGTGGGATCAGCGGTGGAATGGGCCTTGGCTTGGTTTTCAAAATTTTTGTCATCTTCCAGAACGGCTTTGCACAATCTGGGAGAGAGCGGATCTTGTCGGAAAAATATTATTCTTAAGGTCCACCATTCTGGCCTTAATAATTTTCGTCACTCGATTACAGTGACTTTTTAGCGTTGGCAAACCGGTTCGCTGGTATTGCCTTCGGATGGCGTTTCGCAATTGTATTAAGAGTCTTTAGTGGGTCTATCAATGGGTACAGAGTTGCTCACCTGATCAATCACCTGTACATGTTGCTCCCTGGCCTGGGAGATCGCTTGCTCGATGTTCTGCAGCTGCCGTTCGATGTCATCAATCGAGTCAAGGTGCATGTTGAAGTCGATGTTGTCGTCTACGTGTTGTCGGAACCTCTCCGGGGGGCGACTGGGGATGGTAGTTCTGGTGATTCGATGCGGGGAGGCAACGCCACCACCGGATAGTGGTACGGTCCGAGCTGAGTTCCTGGTGTACGACCGGCTGGGCGATGTCAATATCCTCATCTTGGTGAGGAAGATGTCGATTGTCGAATGGACCCCAGATCTGCTGCAACTGGGTGGGGAGTATCCGGGCCCAGGACGGTGGGAATGTCCCTCTTCCAAGTCTTCTCGCAGAATTTATTCGTTCCGGTTCCGCCGGAGTGTTCCCCCAGGTTTCGTGTTTCGCATTTAGGTCGCCGGCGATGATAAATTGCCCCTGTCTCCGAGTGAGCTTGCGAATGTCGTTCCGTAGGACAGCATTGTTCTTCGGTTAGCGGTGCTGGCTTGCTTGGGACAATAAGCCACGATGATGGTGATAGGGCCGATTACAGTTTCGACCTTGATTCTGATGGCTTTGGTCGACTACAGCCTGAAAACTCCGAAGCAGATTGCTAGTTCGACGTTGTGGCGCAGGGCGATACCCAACTCCTCCTCCACTAGAGCCGCTACGATCAAGTCGCACAATCCGGTATCCTGGGATGAAAACTGTGAGTT
>JAHHFK020001725.1:0-101212 GCA_024533555.2 Aedes koreicus
GAGGCGAAACCGCCTGAAGACCTACAAGAAGCAGAAAATCTCGAAACAAAGTGCAGAACAGAAGAAGCGAGCAGCAACAAGGGCCCGGAAATTGTATTCGCGTCTTTTGCAGCGTCCGGATGCATGCGTTTTGATGGACGATGAGACCTTTGTAAAGGAGGACTCAAAAACCCTTCCAGGTCCACAATACTTTACTGCCATCGTTGGAGAGGATGCGAGCGATGCGGACAGGTCGATTCAAGTGGAGAAATTCGGTCGAAAGGTACTGGTATGGCAAGCAATATGTTCCTGTGGTTTGAAGTCAACCATTATTTACACTACCGGAACTATAAATCTGAGTGTCTCCAGAAGAGATTGTTGCTTTTATATAAGAAGCATAGTACACCTCCACTGTTTTGGCCGGATTTAGCGTCAGCTCACTATGCCAAAACCACTCTCAATTGGCTTGCGGAAAAGGGTATAGATTTCGTTGAGAAAAATATCAATCCACCAAATTGCCCTCAGCTTCGACCCATCGAACGCTACTGGGCAATCGTGAAGAGGGTCTTCAAGAAGACTGGTAAGGCAGCTGGGAACATGCAGGGCTCAAGCGTCCAAAAAATGCGATGCAACACTTGTCCGGAACTTGATGAAGAGCATTCGATCCAAAGTTCGAAAATTCGTGAAGGAATAACTTAAATTTCATCCGGTCTTCATTATGTTCAAGTTTAACCTCGTACAATAAAGGATCAATTTTTTGTATGAATAAAATATCGGTTTTCAACATAATTTGAAAGAAAGTTTGTGGATAGCTTATTTTCGATACACTCCTTAATTTTGTGTTAGCTGTTGTGAATTCGCATAATTTCCGAGGCACATTAATTTTCGGCCCTTATCGTGCCTATATTCACCACAAAATTAAATGCGTATATTATTAGGAGCATGATACGCTTTAAAAAACTTAATTTGGTTTGGATATTTTGCTATCAAACAAAATTTCCCGCAACACTTGACCTTTTTTCTTCGATATTATTTACTGCTAAATAAATCAGAAGAGCAGAGAATCGAACAAAGCAGACCAACAAAATTCTTTTTCTTTGGCATTTCAAGCTTATTGCTTTCACAATTAGCTTATTGCTTGCTCTCAACTTAGCGTTCTAAATGCACTTCCACAGTTATTAATTAAGAGCTTTCGATGCCAAGTACCATTTTTGCATTAGTATGGTTGTGTGGCAAGTACAATCATACGCTATGCCCAGGGAGTCGAGAAATTTTCCTTTACGAAAAATGCCTAGACCAGACCGGGAATCGAACCCAGCCACCTCCAGCATGGTGTTGCTTTGTAGCCGCGCCTTTACCGACTGAGGACCCGAGAACAACAAAAACCAACCACAATATCACAGTTAAGTTTGACAGCTGTGGCCATTTGGCCGCGTGCTGGTTTTCATGGCAGCCAAAAGGTTTTATGAAGGTTCTCAAGTGGTCATAGCATCTATCACTAGAATATTTTCAAAATCTTTATGGTCTTATAAATGTTTTATTAACTTGTTTTCGCAACCGTCTATAGAATGGGCCACTTTGTACAAATTTTGGCTTTAAAGAAGCATAGAGGAGGGTTGGTAGACAAAACAGTTTTGAATGTAGTTTTATCAACAAAGCCGGGAGGAATGCTATACGGCTGGAATAAAACTTAAATTGTAACTTGGGAAGAGAACCCTCGTTTTAATTTTTTTTTTTTTAAAGATTGGAAAATTTTACATAATACCTACATAAAAAAATTGGCGATTTATGTATTTTAGTTTATGAGATACGTTGTTTTTAGATTTTGCTGACTATCATACTAGGCGTTTTCATTACTTGAAGGAAATTGCCAACCATGCATCCCCATCAATCAGAAGTTATTTTTATTGAGAGCTTTTTGAGAGCTAAGTGATGGTCCATAAACCACGTGTTCTCATTTTTGGGAAAACTCGACTTTCCCCCTCTTCAGTGGTTCTCCGTCCATATCAAAAAACTACAAAATGAGAAAGGGTGTCTTTAGTACCGATACCATGAAAACCTTAAAAAACTAAAAGAATCTTTGTTTTTATAATCAATGTTGCAGTAAGAGAGGTGTTTTTCTATTTTTACTAAAAAAAAACGTTTAATAACCTTTCATTTGCGTTATTAATCGATAAAATCGGTCAAGTGGTTTAAACGCTATGAGTTTTTGACAAAAAAGCATTTTTGAAAAAAGTCAACTTTTTGGACCACCCTAACGCAGAAACGGCCACCCTAATAACGAAATAAAAATATGGGTCGAATATTTTTTTATTAAAAACAAAACTACCAATTATTATGAAATTCTGAGAGATCGTATAACTTTTTTCTATGGAATTGCTATGAAATTCAGAAAAGATAAATTAGGCATTTTAAGAATTAATGTGGCCTTTTTTCAGGACCTGCTGTAGGCACATTGGCATGCTGTTCACCAAGTTCTTTAGCTACTGTGGATCTTAGTCTTAGGCGTGAATCAGGGGTTCAAAATAGTTATTTATATTGGTAACACCAGTTTTGTCAATCCTGACATCGAGAATCGCTTAGAAATTCTCGATGAGGTTGAGGTCTGGAATTTAAGGAAACCATTCCAGCGGTTTGATCCGACAAGACCGGAAGAACTTGGTCTTCTTAGCTGTCGGCGTCGGGTCGTTGCCATGCTGAAATACGAATTTCTATTAAAGGTCCGTTTGGATCCGGGAAACCTCCGGATTTCACCGCAGGATGTTGATGTAGGAATGAAGAACACCCCCAGACCATCACATTTCCTCCTCCATGCTTCATCGTGCCTTGGGTGTGACTCTTCTGAAGCTCCACACCCGATCTGCACCTCACATGAAACCATCGCTTTCGGTGAAACAGCTCGAATTTGGATTCGTCCGTCCAGAGAACCGTTTTCCAGAACTCTAGGGGCTTTACCGTTCAACCCCTGTGCTACGAGACGGTGACGAACAGTTGGACTAGAAACTGTTAGCTAACAGGTTTCCTGGATCTCGGAGACAGTTAACTTCGGGTTCATCTTGACTTCGCGCATAATCTTGATGTCCGTTCTCGCATCGGTTTGGCGCTTCGTTTTGAACGTTTTGAACGTTTTGAACGTTTCGAACGTTTAGAGTTTCAGAATAATTTTCCTAACCTAACGCTGTCTTTCTGATACTGTACATCCTAGTGAAAATCCGGTGGGATGCACCGTTTTACACATCACGAACCAAAAATTTTCAGATACACAAGGGAAGTTGTTTTCGAAAGCACTGCGTTCTCCATTTTTTTCAACTGACTTAAATGCGATCACGTTGCACAAATGCACCAGGTCAAGCCGTTTGCTTCAAAACACGTCAAAATATAAAAACATAAACAATCGAGGGGTCTTCCAATAAAAACTCGTCGAAAATGATTCGAAATAGCTTACGTACGTCGGTTAAATTAAAGCATGAGTCTGAGTAAAATGCTCGATATTTGCGCTTGACGCCTTCCATCAGAGCCTGAACAGTCGTATCTTTCGACAGAGTTCAAGACAGTTTGGTGGGTTCATGCCTTTTGGGACAAAATCCGCATACCACTCCAGCATGGTTTTGGAGTAGTGGCATGAAGCCAAATCGAGCCAAAACAACGGATTTTGTTCAAACTGTCTCAAAAATGGCAAAAGCCGTTTTTGAAGGCACCCAGTTTTGAAAATCTCAGCTTTCATGGTGGCTTTGGTCGCGAATGGTTCACTCCCTCGCGAATGATTCACGGCCTGTCAAATTAGGTACTTCGATGCAAATTGCTTTCTTCCATTCGAAACGGTTATGCACAGCAAACGTACCCGTCAAAAATTTCTTGTCGCTGCAACTGCTAAAAAATCGTTTTTAAGTCATCATAAATGCCGTAGCACCGGTGTTTCGTTACCAGCGTCGCGTAGCGTTTCTGGGCACGCATTTTGGCAATACTCTGCTGGCGTTCGTCCCTATTTGGAAAGTTCTGCGCCTTGTACGTTTTCAATCCGGTCGTTTCTTGGCCCGAAACTTTGCGAAACATTAGGTTTTTTTTTGCCAAGGCTCGCGTCAAAATATTTGAATCACGCTTGAAATGAGCACTCAGCACCAGTTTTCAGTTTTTCCAAGTCGCGATGCGACAACCCAGGATTTTTCATGAGGATGAACAAAATCCTTTGGCAAACGGTTTGCTGATTTTCTATCATCTCGACCGGAATCTCACTGACAACTGCACAACTAAGCAATTGTTAACAATACACTCTAAAGTGAAACTGAGCAAAATTGGGTTAATTTCAGTCAAGCATGAAAAAGGTTAAGCAAGTTTGAATGTTTCGCAATAATTATCGACACACCCTTTATTTAATTCCCATTTTCGAAACGGTTTACACTACGTCTACTGTCTTCATAACAACCGGTTAAAGCAAAATAGTGCAGCGTGCTTAGAAAGGGTGTAAACAAATATAAGAGTTCTAATGTTTTGGTAGTTGTCGGTTGAGAATTTATTTGACCGACGCAAATCTTGAAATTATTGCTCCTCTATGTTTAAATAGTTTCAAAATCGTATCCTGAAAAGCGTCTTAAAATTTGAGGACACTTGATAAGAAACATATAGGACCAAACGAAAAAGAGGGGAGAGAGGATTCAAATCCGGGGAGCTGGGAGGTCACAAAGTTTTGTCCAAAACGTCTGTTAAATTGTCCCGACACCAGGCTTGGACCACATTTGCGTGCGCCATCCTGCTGGAACTCGTAGTGCTTATCTCCGTAGAGGCTTCGGAGACTGGGGGCAAAAACCTTCTCCAAAACCTCGGTTTTGTAGTACGCCGCGTTGATTTTGACGTTTTTCTTTTCAAATTTTTCAAGGGGAGCTTACAACATTTGCATACTGACATACTGCATCACCGACGCTGCACTTTGGGACCGAGGGATGTTTATATTGGATTCTGGAATGCTGCCCCTCATTGGCACCAACAGCCGGTCATTTTACACATTATGCGGCTTCTGCAGCACGCACAAATTCTCGTCCGAAAAAACGAATTCCTTACCAGCGTGCCGAGAGAGGATCATCTTGGCTCGATCCAACCGCTTTTTGCTGGTAGCCTCCGAAACGCCATGGACCTTACGTTTTTTGTAAGGTTTATAACCAAGGTACTTACTGAATATGGTGTGAGCGATCCCGATGGAAATGTTGAGATAAGTAGCCGTTTTCCGGATTGAGCGGTTCTTTTTGCGCCGAATCCACTCCCTCACGACCTTGATTACCCGTGGCGTCCTCACCAAACGCGGCTGACTGGAACATTGGTCGAGGACGTCTCCTGGTCACTCACCGTTCAAAAATCACTTAATTACGATGTCCCGGAACTCGATCGCGCATAACAAAGCGTATATATGAAGCTAAAGGGACCCAAATCCAGTTAAATTATTTTTGGGGGAAACCCACAAAAATGGGAAAAATTTGTGTGTATTTTGTAGGGGGAGCTTCCGCTTCCAAAATTATTTTTTTACACTTCTTCAGGTTTCGCTTGGCGATGGTCCAATATTTCTTAGTTGGGCTTAGTTCTAGATTTTTCCCTTGGGCCTGCACAAAAACAAATCTAATTTTTCATTGTGATGCATTGATGCGAGTTAAATCGTATTTTATACTTCATAAAGCAGCAAATTGTACGAAATATTGCTAGAAAAGGTGGGCATTGCATACAAAATTATAGACAATGTATCAAATGTTTTTACACGATTTACAATGTAAACTTGTATGTTGAGGTTTACGTGCATCATATTGAACTGACATTTACACCACTTTTTCAAGCAGTGTACGCGTTGTTGGTGGCATATCACTTCGTAGCCTTTTTTGTAATTGCAGAATGCCTATTCTGGCCAAAACAGTACAAAACAATCTGGATGCTTCAGGAAAGGAAGCAGTCGTTTTTCCAGACAATCGTTTACGTTAATTTCCTGGTTGACGGTTCCGGTTGCAAAGGAAATGTCACTTCTCCAGCCACACGTGCCGATCCAGATATTTCTTGATACCTTCGATAGTTGCAAATGCTTTAAAACAGGCCCCCCCCCCCCCCCTTCGCCCCAGGTGGGGGCACCTTCCGGTTGCTGCATAAAACTCCTGCCAATGAAGCTGTTTGATGTTTGTCTTGACGTAGGCTTCGTCGTCAATTACCACGCATTCGAATTCCGTCAGCGTCGACGTATACATCTTCCGGGATCGTGTTTTGTTTATGGTTGGTATTTGTAGTCACTGCCTTGTTATAAATCGACAGTCCAGCTCGTTTTTCTTAGCTCAAGGCACAGTTATAGGCGACATTCCCAGCTTATTTGTGACATCTCGGACGGAGAGGTTGGATTTCCGCTTGGCACTACTTGGCACTCTTTTTGTCGTCGCTCCTGCTTGCGGCTCCTGATCCAGGCTTCCAGGCTGTCGAAAAACTTCCCACGAACACTTTTATTACGATACAAATAGTTGGTTTGGTCACTTGTAATGATTTCACTAATTCGGCGTGCGAGTAGATTGTATTTTCGTGATGGGCGAGCAAAATTTTGACGTGTTGCTTCTCTTCTCAGGACGCCATTTTAATAGCTGAAGAGCAGATGTTCAAATCAAAATAAAGGGATTACTTATCACGCACACTCCTACAAAATGAGGGATGTGCAGGTTTTTTGGGTGTACGATTAAAATACAGGCATCAAGTTTAAGTTGACCATATTTCGATCGGCACACCCTTTTCTTGGTAGTTCAGCCAATAAGCCAATAAAAATCAAAAGCCTAAAGGCTTTTTAGAATATCAGAAGCAAGCGGCAAAGCAGTAATTTAGTATATTTAGTTCATGTCATCCGTGAAAATGAACCTGTAGTACCTGCAACAATTAAAAAGATGATAAGTCAGGCCAAGGCCTGGGTGTAATGCTGGTTGATCACATTTTCGTCGTGTGTGACGGAGTATAAGATCTTCAAATCAAGGACCATATTTGTTTCTGTAGTCAAAGGAACATATCTTAGTCCTTATTACTTTTTATGTCACGTTAAAAGTGACAATACTCGGATTGAGCCACCGAGGATGAATAAGGAATGTAATGATGAAATAAGAAAAGCATGGTTAGTCTTTATTTATGTGAATTCTCATTTTCAAGATATGATGTTCCTTAGTTTGAAGTGGTTAGGACTAGGGTGCTGATGCATGGTCAAAATCTGAATAAAAGAGGTATAAAGTCTGTACTTTGGTGGGGGGTCAGAGGTACAAACCGCGGTTAAGAACATAAGTAAAAGTCCGAGAGCGCTACGTCGAATGGCACCTGGGGATCCTTCTCGCGCTGCTAAGTTGAAAGAGTTTCAACTTGCCCTGGCCAATACAAGGGTTATCAAGGGTGCAAAGAGGTCCACTTGGTCGGCTCTCACTGCGGACTTATCGGAATCCATACGTCAAAGTAAACCGTGAGTTAAGGTTGAGTCTGTCGGTGGGAAGAACTACCTTGTGGTCATCAAGCTTGATACAGGATGCACGAACGAACCGGAGCTCATCGCTAAGGCCTTGGATGATCAATTTGTCAAAGTGTTGGCTAACAGCAATCAAAGTGATGAGTTCCTTCGTGTAAAAACACTGGCTGAGAGGAAGTACTCTCGTACCAAAGAGCGTCCATGTTCATAGACTACAGATGGTTGGTTAGTTTGCCAACTAAACAAGCTGGAGAGGCATGAGTGGATCCACCCACAGCAACACGCGTTACGATGCGGCTATGGGTCGGAGACGTTCTTCTCCGAGCTCGATCATTTATTGGACAAGGCCAAGACGGAGGACCTACATGTTGATTGTCACACTGTTTCTCATTGCGATGAACACAGTGTTTGGATGCATCCCAGCCAATGAACACATTATTGTGTGCGCCGATGATATAACCCTTGTCGTGTTTGGTAAATATGCTAGGGCAGTTAGGCACTCCATGCAAAATTCAATGGATGTTGTGGTTGACTGGGCAGATGGTGTTGGATTTATGATTTCTCCCGAGAAGTCTAAGATCCTACACGCCTGCTCTGGTCATAACCACTGGCCGAGATTACCAAACGTTAGTATCGATGAGCTTGAGGTCAAGGAAGTACGCAAGATGAAGATACTCGGTGTAACAATCGGCCACAAACTGCGATTTGTGAAGCACGCCAAGTCAGTGAAGCGTAACGTCAACGCTAAGTTGGACGTTCGACGGACCCTAAACGACCGCTGTACCTTGACAAAGCTGGCTAAGGCAACGATTGTGCTTTGCACACTTTATGGATTGGAGCTATGCAGCAGTTGCTTTATGTCCTTGTTTCAAATCTTAGAATCTCAGTACAATGAGGCCTATAGGATTTGTAGCTGGGCCTTTCGGACCTCACCAACAGCTTCACTATTGGTGGAGAACGGTGAGGTTTCTCTGGCAAACGTAGTGACAGAAGACCTGGCTATCAAAACCACAAGGATACAAGGACCCAACAAACATCGGTGTTGAATTAGAGCTTGTTCAATCAAATTTGGAGAAGCTTTTCAGCTATTCTAGAAGAAACAGCTGAATAGCTTCTCCAAATTTGCTTGAACAAGCTCTAATTCAACACCGATGTTTGTTGGGGAGACCTCTCTATTGGATATTGACCTACCGTCTGTAACGGGTGAGTCATAAGCAGCGGGACTAAATTCCTGTCACGTTTTCCGTGACACGCGCTAGAAAGAGACATACAGCTGTGTGTGGTTTTGTTCTCCTCCTTGTGGACGTTGTTTGTGCTCAGTGTGTTTTCGTTTGTTTACGATGAAGGTCGCGGAACAGAGTTTTCTCCGGGAGCGCGTCTTTCGGATGCTTGGACAGCATCCGAAATCGAAGGTGGGGAGGCAGTTTTTTACGGAGGACCACAAGAAATCCACGATAACATGATCGTTCAGTTACAACAAAAAATCTGACTGACGGAGCGGAATAAGCGCCGCCATTTGGACGAAATTGAAAGCTACCACCAAGAACAAGATTGGCGCCAGCACAAGGCAGTTGGCCAAGAAGTTTGACACGTCGCAGAGCACGGTGTTCAGAATCTTGAAGGCGGAAGGTGTGAAACATTACAAGCGAGCATCCAGACCGAAGTTCACGGTGAAGCAGCTGCAGGAAAACCCAAAGAAGTGCCGAAAGTTGCACCGTAAATACTTTAGGGGCTATGCATAAACCACGTAGACTTTTTTGGGGGAAGTGGGGGGTTTACCAAAGTCTACGCTCCATAAAAAATTCCATAAAATTGTGTGGAGAAAAGTCTACGAGGGGGGAGGGGGTCTTAGATTTTCAAAAATGAGTCTACGTGGTTTATGAACCGGCCCTAATCCGGGCGTCACCACAGTTATAGATGACGAGAGGTACTTTTTGTTCTGGAACAGTTTGACTGCTGGGAACATGGGGTTCTATACCAACGAGTTGGACACTACACCCGATAAGGTGAGATATGCCAGAAAAGCCAGGTTCGAGCCCTGTACCTTTACGTACAGACAAGAAGGAGTATGGCGGTCAAACACCATAAGGATGAAGACATTGTGTTCTGGCCGGACCTAGCTTCGTGCCCTTACGCAAAGGTTACTCTGGATTGGTTGACCGCCCATAACGTACCATTTTCACGTAAGGAAGACAATCCCCCAAACGTACCCCAGGCGCGGCCAGTCGAGTCGTATTGGGCCATACTGTCTCAGTCGGTACGAAAATGGTTGAGAAGCCACCACAGCTCATCAACGCAAATCCCGTATCACCAGATGTGCCAAAAAAGTGGACCAGACTATGATGGCGAGGGTTCCGAGAATCTTGAGGAAGATTAAAGATGAAGGGCCACTATCTCAAACGCACATTGTATGTACTTGTGAAAATGCAATAGAGAATTGAATATGAAGAAGAAGAAAAAGACTTTTCTACCAAACGTGTTTTCATTTAGTCCCGCTACATATGACTCACCCGTTAGACCAAATCTCTACTCCTATCAGGTCGTGCCAACACCTGATAGGAGTAGAGATTCCAACGTTTTATCAGTGGCATCAGGCATGGGACTCTGTGTACCCCAAAGTGGATTGCAGTATTCAGCGATTGTATGGAGCAAAGGCGTACTCTGAGGAGGTTGAGGCTGTCTACGAGGAAGTGCCACATACAAGGGTCGAAATTTGCTATTCACGGACGGTTCATTGATGGAAGACGAGGTTAGTTACGGGGTTCTGGGGAGCCTATAAGTCACTGCGACCGGTTATCCGGTCGCTGTGGTATATTCTCAGCTGTAAGCTCCTATGCGCTGTTGCTGGCATGCAAGTTGCCAAATGGGACTCAGGTTGTTGTGTTATCTGGCTCCGCGAGTTGTCTGTCTGCACTTGAGCATGGGAAGATTGGACAACTGTGGCTGTTGCAGGCGTAGCAGTTCACAAACATTACGTTTGTCTGGATACTTGTGCACGCAGGTAGGCCCGGTAAGGAGGTCACTGATAAGCTAGCAAATCAGGGTCATTTTGCTCAACTTCCCATATCCTACAGTGACGTTACCTGCTGGGTGCAGTGGACCTCTCGATGCGCTTGGGAGGTATTTTGGTATAAAAACCTTGATGCATTCCTTCGTCGTATCAAGAATACTACACAAGAGTGGAAGGATATGTCCAATCATCGAAATCAGAAGAAGACAGGGCATACAAGACATACCCCGGCTTGGCGGCAGTTTGGCTTACTGTCAAGCATGTCGAGCGGATGTCAATATTCTATTAGCAGAATGCCCTGCCCAGGCACAACTCAGGAATGGTAAGATATTTTTTGTTTTGGTAGCTTCACGCCAAAGCCGGGGGTATTGTAGAGCTCGATCTTAGTCGGTCTGAGGCGATACTTCTTCAATTGCCCCGAACGTTCAGGGTTCCCAGTTCCTCCTCGACTGCATATGGCCAGCGTATTCGTGGTCTTCCTCGAAGTCGCCGACATCTACTTGGTTCCCTACTGAGTATTATTTTCGCAATTCTTTCTTCCGACATTCGCAATAAGTGACCAGCCCACTGAAGTCTGCCGTATTTTATACGCTTAATAAGATACGCTTCTTTGTACACTTGATATAACTCGTGATTCATGCGTCTGCGCCACACACTATTATCAAATTGCTCGCCAAGTATTGTCCGAAGCACTTATCGCTCAAAAACACCGAAGGTTTTCCGGTCTGTCTCTTATAACGTTCACGCTTCGTGCCCGTATAGTGTCAACGGAAGAATTAGAGTTTTAAACAGCGCAAATTTGGTTTCCGTTTGCAAGTTGCGGGACCTAAGCTGGTAACGTAGTCCTTAAAAGTCACGGGAAACGTCGTTGTCAGGTGTTCCAAGGTAAACGAATTCTTGAACAACTTTAAACATATCCCTATCAAACACTACCTCAGCACTAACACGACTAGGCCTCCCTCTATCCCTTTCAGCATCCATGTACTTCGTATTGGTAAGATTGATGGTCAAGCCTATCCTCGCTGTGTCTTCTGCAGTGCCTCTTCAGAGGCACGAAGGCCTCCTCCACTGCCCTGCGATCGATTCCAATGAAGTCAATATTGTCCGCAAAGCCACCATAGCAGCACGCTTGTTGCAAATCAGTTGAATTTACTTAATTATGGATGAATAAGGTCAAAATCAAGTTGCTATGACTAATTATGATGGCTTGGTGTTGTTTGAGCAAGGAGAAAATGCGACCGTGTGATGATAGTGCCGTTTCACTGCACGCCTGATCTCCTAATCGCGAACCCGAGAGCAATGTTGAACAGAAAATTCGACAGTGCATCTCTTTGTTTCAACCCATCTAACGTCACAAACCAGGTTGACACCTCGTCTGCAATCCGAACACTTGATTTCGAGCCATCCAGCGTTGACCGTATCAGCCTAATTAGTTTCGCCGGAAAACCATGTTCAGACATTATCTGCCACATCTCATTTCATTTCACTGAACCGTACGCTGCCTTAAAATCAATAAACAGATGATGAGTCTCCCAGTCAACACAAAATCGCATATGATAGCGCATATGAATACAACGTCGAGGCGATATACGTTCATTCGTTCATTTAACTCCATGTTGAATGTAAAGGGCGAACACGAAATTATTGCGACACCGAAAATGTCATGCCAATTTTCTTATAATGTTCAGAATCAAACCAAAATTTTAGGGTAGTTTTATACATATATTTACTTCAAAAATCAAAAGAAAAATTAATCGATGGAGCCTTGAGTGTAAAATTGAACGCATTTTCGATTGATGCCCTCTATCAAAGTCTTTACAGTGTCATCCGGTACCAGTTTCTCAGTTTTTTTTTCCATTTTCTTAACATGTCCTTCTCGTCTTTGACTGTTTTCTTGCTCTTCCGAAGTTCCCGCTTCATCATTGCCCAGTACTGCTCCACCGGGCGTAGCTCCGGACAGTCTGGCGGATTCATGTCCTTTGGAACAAAATGGACAGAATTGGCCTCATACCACTCCAGGACACTTTTAGAATAGTGGCATGATGCCAAATCTGGGCCAAAATAGCGGAGCTTCGTCGTGCTGCTGCAAGAACGGCAAAAGGCGCTTCTCGAGGCACTCAGATTTGTAGATCTCGCCATTTACTGTGCCCTTTGTCACGAAAGGCTCACTCCTCAGTCCGCAAGAGCAGATGGCCTGCCAAATGAGATATTTGGAGGCGAACTTCGACATTTTCTTCTTCTTAAATTTGTCGTCCACATAGAACTTGCTCTTGCCGGTGAAAAACTCCAACCCCGGAATTTGCTTAGAATCGGCTTTTATATACGTTTCGTCGCCCATCACACAGCAGCCATATTTTGTCAGCATCTTCTCGTAGAGCTTCCGTGCCCGAGTTTTAGCCGTCGATTGTTGCCGCTCATCGCGGTTTGGGAAGTTCTGTACCTTGTATGTATGTAGTTCAGCTCTCTTCTTTGCATTCTGGACGTAGCTCTGCGACATGCCGATCTTTTTAGCCAAATCACGGCTTGAGACGTTGGGATTTGCTTTATTCATCCGCTTCACCTTTCCCTCCGTCTTTTTGTTCTCCGGTCCCGGTTTTCTTCCAGCTCCTTTGCCGTGGTCCAACGTCAACCGCTCCTGGAACCGCTTCAACACTCTGGAGACGGTTGAATGGTGAATGTTCAACATTTTTCCCAACTGCCGGTGCGACAGGTCAGGAAATTCCAGGTGTTTGGAAAGAATTTGTTCTCTCGACTCGCGTTGGTTCACCTCCATTTTCGTTGAATCGAAAAACACGACTTCGAGTTTGAAAGCATGTAAACAATACACATCAATGAGAAAGTGTGCAAAATTTGGTTGATTTTTACACAATGGTAAAAAAGTTATGCCCTGTTGAATGTGTCGCAATAATTTCGTGTTCGCCCTTTACGCATATCGCCTCCACGTTATACTCATATCCGTTATTATATGCGATCTTGTGTTTACTGGGCTGCAAGTTATACTCCCGGAATTTATCCAAGATCATTCGCAAGGTGAACATCTGATCCGTTGTTGTTTGGCCCTCGCAAAAACCAGCCTGGTATTCGCCGAGGAAGAACTCCTCAAGCGGTCTCAGTCTGTTAAACAAGATGCGTGACAGTATTTTGTACGCCGAATTCAGCAGGGCCTGTATAATTGGTGCACTCCAGTCTGTGCCCTATCTAGTAGATTGGGCATATGAGGCCATCCCGCCAACCGGTTGGCATTTCTTCGTCCTCCCATACCTGCAGCCGTACTCGAAGAATAGAATGCTGCACTGCTCACTGCCGTGCTTGAGAAGCTAAGATGATAAGAGATATGAGATTGAAATATACAAGGAAAATATACTGCTGAGAACAGTCAGCAACCTGAGAAAGTAGCTGTAAACTGTGTGGTCAATGATGACAAGGTCGAAAGTCTTTAGGTTCACGATGAAACTGAGAGAGGTACAGGGGTGCTCGGTGTTCAGCTCGAGTATGTTTGGTCATTGGCCTTCTCGAATGAACTTAAATCATTTACAGAGACGAACAGTTTAAAGAGATGTTAATACAAGTAGGCATTGGCAAAATGTAACTTGAATATTCATTCCTTAAATTTCATCGTGTTTAATAAATACAACATGTTTTGCGAAAGAAAGTCTTGTATCGCAACGCTCACTTTGGGGCCACAGCAAAGCAATCGTATAGTAGTTGCATTTCCATTCCCATTTCCACTGAGCTTCAAAATTTGATACGACAACAAAAAGATCCATCCCAACATGTAACCAAAATCAGCATGAAAAGCAATAAACCAAGCAAAGGGTCTGTCTTCTTTCTTTTCTGTAGGTTTTATGCAAATGCTCCCAGTACGATACTTTCGCCTGGCATTTGAATACCGATTTGGGTTGGCTGGCGACAGGGTGAGGGAAATTCACTTGATTTCCCTTCTGTCAACGATTGAATGCAATGGATCGCCATCGGAAGAATTTGACAGCAGAGTCAACGTTGGCTTGCATGTTTGGAATTCTCACGATTTTCGATTTTAAAATAGCACCTTCATGTTCTGAATGTGAATGACAAGACGTCGCTGGTGCGAATCACCGCTCATTCCACGTCAAATCGGGTTTCATTTCCCGTTTGTAATCGGCAAACTTGGCGACACTTATCAGTTCGTGGCACCACTGTGGGACCGAATATGAAATTTCGGGAAAGATTTCCCCTCTATCCCATTACTGATCGTTTTCAGAAATCTGACGTCATTCGAAATTCGGGACATGTTTTGCTGTAGCGAAAAACTTCTTCGAAAGCATAAAGGATTTGTTTAGGAAATTTTAAGATTGTCGCTTAAAATCCATTGCTAATACACTGTGCGGTGACAGCAGCAGTTAGTCAGTTGAGTGATCAAAGTGCTTCGCTGATGAATATGTATGTACCGGTAAAAGTAGGAGGCTGTAGCAGTAAGACTACCTGGAGGAGGGGCGGGAGTTGCTAAAAATTGTTTCGACATGTGACAACATGGATTAGACGGCTTTGAATGGATGTCGGAAAGTGTTGGCCTGAGCGAGGAGGAGATGGAAGAGGACCTGGCCGAAGTGTTTGGTATTTGTTTGGTCTGTTCCGCAGTTGATTCTAGCGATTGGTTGTGATGTGTGGCTTTGTTGTTATTGTTTGTCGGAAATTGATGGTTTCATTGCGATGCCTCGGGATGGCTTTACTGTGCTGGTCGTGATTCTCAATTAGTGGAACAGACATCGATGAAGGGTGTTATCAAATTACACTCAATGTGGAGAAGTGGGTGGAGACTCATCATTTATTAATGGTGGAAAAGGTACACAGACATGCGTCACATCGGTCTTCTAATGACAGTGATGAATTGATAATGAGGGTGGAAGAGCTACTGAGTACTGCCTTGACTTTCTCCAGCTGCAAACAATTAAAACTTAAAAATAAACTACACATTGTATTCAACAACCACATTTATAAGGGTTGGATATGCTTCTGCGAGTCTTTCCGTTGCTCAGTCGATAGAAACTGCAAAGCAAGAATGTGGCTGAGGTCGATTCATGGTCAGGTCTATTTTCTGACTTCGCTGGGCATAGAATGTTATTCCAAATGTTAATTAAAAATGTGTAAAGTCATAAAAAATTCCTGTGGAAGTATATTAAGCCTCAAACACCGAGAATGAAGAATATTGCCTTAAAAATATCGGGTCAACAATAAACACGCTATCGATTCATATAGATGTGACAAAGCAAATTTACCAGTCTCTCGTTTCTCCTGATACGACCAATCGAGGGGATGAGCAACGGGGCATGGCTCAGAAATAAACAAACGACCATTCATGCGGCAGCCAACAACATTATAACCTCCCCGGAAATACGAATTAGTTCGAACATATTGTCACATGCAAAAAGTATCGATGAGCCAAAAACTGCAACTAACGACATAATATTCCGATATTTGTTTTAGATCTTTTATCGTGGTCACCGTATCCAGATAGCAAATAAACATATGCTTCTGATTGTGTTGTCCAATCAACGACACGCCACAAATCATGATCGAATTGCGAACAACCACAATTGTTCAATCACCTCGAATCAATAGTATAGTATAGCCGATGTGCAATGGATAGGAACTTCCAATGGAAAATTTTAAAGTGGTTGCGTACTCTCGAACCAAAATTCGATATCAGCTCTTGCATTAGTAATCAACCAAATTTTATTTGGACTATACCATTTAACTTTGTATTGGTTTTCCGACAGTTGGTATTTTATGAATTGGAATTTTAGCTATTCAGATTTTAAGCTACCCAACGTTTCGACATCTTTTTGGCAGCCTTCCTCAGGGGAAATTTAGGTACAAAATATCCATGACCAGTGGTGGAAATATACATGATTTCAAAACACAAACCAGCGTACACGAACAGAACATATTAGTAAGCTACATTCTAATAAACCGTTTATTCCGTAGAATATCCGAAATAATTATAAAAAATATAACATTAAAAATAATAATAATAGTAATAATCATGAGAAAAGGACATCTCACTATTGGAACATTGTAAAATGATAATAAAGGTGTGTGTGGCATTTGTTGCAACGTCGCGTGTTTGTTTTGCTACTCCCAGTTTTTATTGATTTTTTACGAGTTATTTTTCTGTTCTATTGTCGTCGAAATTTATTTTTACTACATTTCATTGCTGGTTATCGTAATCTTGTGAAAGTTCGTGCGTTTTTACTACGTCTGCTGCGAAAATTTGTGCCGAAGAAAAAGTAATTCCGTAGTGCTGTTCGTGCTGGTCATCCACCAATACATCCTAACACACCTCCACGCGCATATTTTTCCGATCGATTGCATATCTTTCGGGCGTTTTCTTATAACTGTGCTACTTAAACCGCCGGCTACAAGTATTAATCATGGCTTGCAAAAAGTGCCAGAAAACTGTGTCCGATTCGGAACAAATCCGCTGTCGCGGGTTCTGTGGCGATGCATTTCACGTCATCTGCGCAAAGGTTGAGCTAGAGCTTCATAATCAGCTAAAAATGAACATGCATAACGTGTTTTGGATGTGCGATCACTGCGCGGAACTATATGCCAATGGTCATTTTCGCAACATCGTCAGTGGCGACAACGTGCTCAGCCCTGCTTTGCCAGAAGCAGTCGATTCGATGAAAGCAGACATCGAAAAGCTGAATACAGCCACCTTAGCGGCTAAAGTTGACTCCAAACTTCCATCGGCTCCTACATTGTCTTGGCCTAGACCCGAACGGCTCAACTCAGCTCGTAGCACTCCGGAGCGACGTCGAACATCTATTAGCTCGAACGAGAAACCTATTCTCAGTGGCACGAAACCAGCAAGCGAATCAATTAAAATCGTTAACCAGAATGCCGATAAGGTGTGGTTGTATCTATCCGCGTTTCTGCCCAGTACAACGAACGACGAAATTGCGAAACTGGTTCGTGACTGCTTGTCATGAGAACCTGACGATACACCAATTGTTGCCAAACTGATACCCAGAGGAAGAGATCCGTCTACGCTGAACTTTGTTTCTTTCTAAGTTGGTGTCAAAGTGGAACTTCGCGATTTAGCACTTTCCTGTGATTCCTGGCCCGAGAGTATCCGCTTCCGTGAGTTTGAGAATGGGCGTAGTATGAAAATTACGAAATTGACGAATGATGCCCCTATGGAGTGACGGCAACATCAAGTGGACAAGATTTTCCAGCAACCGAAACGCACCGTAGAAAGCCTGTTGGAAGCACCCAATCGCCCCAACCCAGTCCCGCCTATCGCAGCCTCCGCACACCGCAGCCGTCTCGATCCTGCGGGTGGTGGTGGAAAGGGAGTCTTCCACCATGCTGGCACAGGCAAGTATCTTTGTGATTCTAGTTTTTCGCTTTGTGATGAGTTATCCCACACTCAGGTAATAATAAGCAGCCCAGTCCGAAATAATGCAAATCTCATGGTTACTGCAAACCAGACGAGAGAAGCCATTCTTCATCCGGGACGCACAGTAGAAAGCATCTTGGAAGCCCCTTGTTCCTCTAGCTCAGTCGCGCTGATTCCAGCCAA
Source organism: Aedes koreicus (assembly GCA_024533555.2). Classification (NCBI taxonomy): domain Eukaryota; kingdom Metazoa; phylum Arthropoda; class Insecta; order Diptera; family Culicidae; genus Aedes; species Aedes koreicus. Next base: position 18,004 of record JAHHFK020001725.1, read on the forward strand.
CGTACATCGATGCCGTGCCGGTCCTGAGCCTAGATGCGGATCGGGAGTCTTTCAACTTGCAATTCAAGGGAAGTTAATACACGATTGCGAACTTTTCCTGCCGGGGGCGGGCTTAAATTTCCGGCGTTTGGGGCGTCGCTTTCCGAGAAAAACTTCCACCCCCCCCCCAACCGGCCGGCACCGGAAGGGGGGTGGGTAAAAAAAAAGTTGGGTTGCTTTTTCTTTTCATATTAAAAATAAAAAAAAAAATTAATATATTTTTTTATATTTTGTGGGGTGTGTATTGAAGAAAAAAAAATATTATTAGTTTATATATGAGGGTGGGGAAAAAATAATGGGTGGGGGCGGGGTTTATTATTTTTTATATTTTTTTTTTTTGAGCATGAGCATGAGCATGATTGACCGCCCGAGGTTGCTACTCCGTTATTGCCAGATCAGCTATTACTACACAAAGAACCAAAAGATGATGCTTGGGACTAGCATACATCCTCAATGTGTAAAAACTGGTGATCTCAAACTAAGGCAATACCGGCGCCGGCCTCGCCCGAATGCAGGTCAAGTAGGGAATGGGTAGGAATATGTTGACGTGATACTCGCTTTATTGGAAGCCGAGAACACCTCTGCACTTCCACGAGAAATCACTGGGATGTTGGATAAAATGGTTGGGTTGGCAGCGGGATCCGTTTTGGTAAACGGTGTGCTGAATTCAACTGACGTCGGCAGCGAATAAGATATTTAACTAGTTATGTTCCCGATTTATTCTCTGTACAGAGATGCACATTCAAGCTATTCAAATTTTGGCACCGATTTAAACCAACAGTAAGGATGCCGTTGGGGCCACTCACAAGTGTGGGTGGTTAATAGAAAAAGACCTTATGCTACACAGCAGTAACACATCTACCCTACCTGGAATCACCCTCCCTACAACCTTGAAGCAGATAACATGTATTTATGATTATTTTTCGTAGTAAAAACAATAATGATATGCAACTAATAATAAGATGCAACTATATACATCTATACAGCTCAACCGATGAATGTATACTGAAATGTGAAGGTCATGATATGATGAAAATAACACGATGTTGTAAAGAATTTCAAAACAACGTACACATAATAATGAAATGCAACTATATGCCTCTTCCGCCTCGGTGCTAGATGATTGAAACTCTGAAATGGCGAAAATTCCAACGAGGTACTATGAAATAAAGTCGATCACCCGGCAGCCCAGCAGAACAGCAATGAAAACTCAAGCAAACAACAATGCGAAATAAATTTCATATGAGTATGATCACTGCCCATAAAACGGAAACTCAATAAATCCAAAATATTAAAAAATATAAGAAATAAAATTTAAGAAAAGACCAAAAATTCGAATTTTCCAACATCTGCTGTTTCTCATAAATGATTCTTTATGTCTGTGAAATAGAAAATGTAGAGCCATAAACAATGTTAGTATTTGAAGTAGTTCCCTGGATGAAGAAAAAACAATTTTCTGTATAATTTGTCGTATATAATCCTTTCTAAAAAAACTTAAACAACCTTCCTATATTTTCAAACGCAGAACGTGAGTAAGATAAGCCAAAACTTACAACTGATGATGGTGATGATGTAATACTACCATCTATTGTAGCAAGGTAACTTTCCATAGCAGTGGAATAATCTGAAAAACGATTTGATCAGGATTCTATTATTGTTTGTGATCATCAAGCTCCTGTATGAAGTGCCAAAAACGTTTGGGCGGGCCCGTAAGCAGAGACACTTACGCGAAACCCGCGAATATAGGGAAGAGAATCTCCTTCCAAAAGCAAGTTCACACTCACAGCACTAGAATCGAGCCCTCGATTGACAGAATAAACCCAATAGATGGGGTCGAAGAGCCCGATCTCGTTCCACAAAATGTTAACAATAGGGAGGAGGCAGTCCCATGCTCCCTATTCAAATCGTTTCACTTGGGTGCCTTGATGGTCCCTCCCTTTCCCCGTTATATGTTATTTAATATTCAGTATATTTTGTACACAAAAAATTAAGATATCATTATAGACAAAAATGCTAATATATTCAAATTTCAAACTTGAACGATACATCCAATGGATTGTTACTGAAAAATAAATAAAAATTAGATATATATTAGTATCCTACTAGTCCTGGAAGAGCTGAAAACAGAATAGATCATTTCAAATATCAAAGATGAAATTTCAATAAAAGATATTATTTTATAAGACATGTTGTAATATTTTTTCGTTATACTGTTTTAGTAACATATCAATGATAGAAATTGGAGTGATCGAAGAGTCCGGTTTGATGATTTCTGAAATAAATGGCTTATCTTACCATAATGTCCCAAAACACAATATTAAAATATAATCCTACATTGCTTATAAGCACATGCCAGTCTTTTATAAATAAAGAAGTTGATGTTCAGAAGTGCAATTTTAAATTAATTTTTTTGCTGAAATGCTGAAAAAAAAGATTGAGCCTTTGATGCCTGTCATGTTGTTCCAGGCTCTTACATGGTTTTGGAATGCAAAGATGATTCCAAAGCGTGCTGAAATTATTAATAAAACGAGAATGGAAAATATACATTATGATTTAAAGGTACACGATCTTCAGTCGCACCCCCTCACTTCGCTATTGTCAGATTGACAACATTGCCCAGGCTACGCCAACCAGCGTCTCCATATTTCAGCTGGCAGTCCTTTGTGATCATATGACTCGTGGAGGCGTGAGGTAGGAACTTGTGAGGACGAGAGTTCGGTCGCACCCTCCTTCGAAGTTGTCAACTCACCATTTGAAGCCCTGTAACCTATATAGTTTTCTTAAGAGTTTAAAACTTAGCAACCTCCAAAATCTAAAAAAAGTGGCGGTAGAATCAATTTCGTCGCATAAGCAGGTATAATTCAAACTTGGATTTCACTTACATTAATGTCAGTGCAATTTACAAGGGGGGAATTTTCCATTGCAATGCAATTCATTCTCGATAGCTGCTGCAAATTTAGGTTGACAGATGTAAATAAATAAATTGAGCACTGTTCTTGGCTAAAATATTATGAAATATTTTGATACTCTTAAAAATCAGAACATGCTGCCATAAAAAGGATCAGTCGTCTGCTACTAAACGTACTCCCTTGCACCTGCACGGCGAAACAGGAAAACTTATTTTTTTACGAGCATTTTCCCTCCCATCACTTCCGATCTACACTACCAGGAAACTGGAGAAGCCTGTTTCCTTCGAAAGAACAAGTTCAAAATAGCATCAGCATTGTGCGGTGGAAAGCGGCAATCAAACTCACAAGGTGGATGCTGCTTCTTCGTCTCCAACAACAATAAGAAGAACATCAACAACAACAGCACGGTGCGACTAGCTTCTCCAGTAGTACTCAGCATCCAGAGCAGTAGCAGCCAGCGGTTGTATCATAAAAATGTGTAAAATACGACGACCGTTTTTCTTCTTCGGTAAGCGCACATCATCGGTGAAAAATTCAATTTCACTCCTCGTTTGTTGTTCGTTCGTTCATTCAGTCATCCATATTTCCCCTCGCATTCCCCTTCAAAGCCTATCAACACCTGCCTGCACGTGCGCGGGGTCTAATCGGCTTTGAGATCAACACGAGGGCTTTTAACGGGATGGTTTTTTTCCTTCAGGTTTCGTCGGAAGAAACTCACTTCTTAGAGCCATCAAACAATTTGTTCTCTAGATCCGGATAGCGGAAAAGTGTTCCGGTTGATCTGAGTTGTTATGCACGACGACGACGACGACGACGATATAAACGTAACACAGTAGGCCTCTTGCGACGAGAAGCGTGAAGGTGTTGTTGAAAAAAATGAATTTTCAACTGAACAGAGCTGCAAACCACCTGATGACGCAAAAGCTTGAAGAATGCGGCACGCATGGTAAAACGTGCCTGTTGAAATTATGCAGAGCAGTCAGTAGTGGCCAGCTCGCTAGCGAAGGGAAAACTTGTTCAACTTCGAAGCTCCATGCTGTAATAGCTAACTGGAAATCACGAACAATTATCCCTAGTATCCCAGTGACCCTCATGAGCAATCGGTACAATTTACTATGGAATAATTTGAATAATCTATGACTAGTTTTATCACTTTATAACCACCGAGCAGTTTCACCGGTTTATGCTTCCGAGACTCGTAGGCGATGATGTTATCCACTTAACGTTTTATTACACTAAATGAATCGTTTTATGGATACACCATTTTCCTTTCATGACATCAAATATAGCTTTTCCGGAGTTTCCAAAGGGGGGAAACAGAATCCTTGAAATAATTATGGGCTTATTGTATGTGAAACAATAGCTTTGGAACGGAAGTTTAAAACTTGCCTTCATCGAACTATGTGTAGGTTATTTGAATAATTAAGTTGGTTTTTACTAATCTCGTAGAGTTTTTCATACTGGCCAAATAAGAGGGTACTCAAAGGGCTCTCAGATTAAATGCTTGTGGTGGATTGAGTGTCACCATTGAGCTCAATCCATCAAAAGCTTTTAATCTGGGCAAATTTGGAAAGTCCTTTAAAAACTCCCAATATGCCAATTTGTTAACAAATAATCTTTCAAATAAGTAACGACTACTTAAACGATTTAAATCAGCCAATTTAAACACAGAAGTATGCTTTTTTGGCCCTGCAAGAAATTTGAATTCGAGTACATCATTTACACCGTTTAAAAAAATCGTAAATCGAACAAACACGTTTCTCCATGGATTTGACATAGATTTTAACGATTCAGTGTGACATCATAGGCAATATGGTTGACTTAAATTAACAAGACAATTATACTCAAACACTATGGCAATAAAAGGAAGCAATTAAAAAAAGAGATATTTTAACCATCCCAAAACGGAATCCATACCAATCTCCGACCGTCAAATATGCATTTAAGAAAAACAAAATTTTTGGAAGGAGCTGAAAATAAAAACTAACATTCATCGATCTTCTTACAAAAATGCTTCCACAACCTGAAGAGTGGCCTTATGGCAGCTGGGCCTTGGCCATAGTCGTAGAAAAGAAGAGTGTTGAGATTTTCCTCAGCTGCTTCTTCCTTTTTATTTTTGGATTTGGTCATAAAATTGTTAAAATAGATCCTGCGTTTAAAATTGTCTCAGAAATTCTCGATTGGCCGCAGCAGAGAAATTTTCAGCGGGTTCGCGTTCTTCGGTATCACCGTGATGTTCAGGCGGTCCAACTCTCCCAAAGACCTGTTAACGTAGTGCCAGGGCTAACCAAAATACCTTATCCTCTCCTGCAAGGTGCTTCCGGATGAGGGCGGCCACCTCCGGCAGGCATTCGGTAAGTAAACCTCGTCATTTACAGCAAGTCCCGAGGAAAAGAACCGTTTCTAACTGATGGTCAGCCACAGGAGGTGTTGGAGATAAACTTGACTTCACAGGCATCTCCTTGGTCGGGGGCGTGCAATATACGGTCCTCTGCCTGTCGTTGCCGTCCAGGGTCAGATATGTCTCATCGCCCATCATCACCACTGCATCGTGCTTCGCCCGCAAAATCTCATTGTGTTCAACCGCTGCATGGACCTGCGCTGCCGCATGACGATGTCTATGGATTGGAAGTAATTTTTGATGGCTTGTCCGGTTGCATCGACCTCAAAGCCCAAGGCACGGAGAGATTTTTTCAGCTCCCCTTCGGCTTTGCGCTTTAGCACTGCTGGATTTCTGGTCATACAAGACCGTCGGATGACCGGAACCAACCTTCCTCTCGATGCCCTTTCCGTAGTCAAGTAAGGCGATTATCTTGTACCTACCGGATCTGCTGTAGCCCATCAACACGAAGCTCCCCACGACGCGAAATCCCATCGAACGAAGATTTTAACTGCTTTCGCCATGGATTCTACATAACCACTAATATCGCTGTCAAAGTTTGACTGAAAACAGCATGGGTACTATCCCAAGTAACCTTGCTAACACCATCCTGCTTTATTAAATTTTATTAAAGTTTTAAAAAAGCCACTTAAAATCAATTTGGTTTTATTATGAAACCAAGAGGTGCCCACAGGGTTCATATTTTAGTCAGGTTTATGCGAACCTACACAGCTTGTTTACAACGATCTTAAAATCTTGTTTCTCAAATTCCCTTTACTCCTATCAAAGGTTTTATTTCGACTTTATGAACTCGTTGAATGCTGTATTGAAATGCTGTTTTAGGACTCATTGATATTATCTTATTATGGTCAGTTGAAAAAGCATTTTAAAACCATTTTGCCTCCAGTAAATGCATTAAACGGCAAATTGGCATTGAAGGAAGTCATAATAATACCAAATAGTTTTATAATAGTCATTGCAAAGAAAAATTGGCTTTTTGGCAAAACTGTGATTTTTTTCCAATCGCCATATTGATATATAAGAAATAATTGAAATGTGGCAAAATAAATGCATCAAATTTTCAATGGTATGAAAATAAACTGTAGATCGAAGACTAATTTCGGCATGTTTTTAGGTAATCTCATCCAATTCCAAGCACTTTTCAGGAAATTCATGATTAATTAATCGAATATATTTGTTTCAATTTGATTTATGTTGTGGTAAATTCGCATAATTTCCGAGGCGCATTAATTTTCGGCTCTTATGGTGCAAATATTCACCATAAAAATAGATGCTTGGATAATTTGGAGCATAATGTGCTGCTGAAAACACAATTTGTGGATATTTTGCTATCAAACAAAATTTCCCGCAACTCTAGACCTTTCTTTTACTGCTAAATGAATCAGAAGAGCAGAGAATCGAATAAAGCAGAACAACAAAAACTAACCTCGATTTCACAATTAAGTTTGACAGCTGTGGCCATTTGGCCAGATTCTGGTTTTCAAGGCAGCCAAGAGGTTTTAATGAAGGTTCTCAAGTGGGCATAACATTTTTCACTAGAACATTTTCAAAATCTTCATGTTCTTATAAAGGTTTTATTAACTTGTTTTATCAACCGTCTATAGAGTGGGCCACTTTGTACAAATTTCGGCTTTAAAGAAGCATAAAGGAGGTGTTGGTAGACAAAACAGTTTTGAATGTAGTTTTATCAACAAAGCCGGGAGGAGTGCTATACGGCTGGAATAAAACTAAAATTGTTACTTGGAATGATTGGTGGTATATAGATGGATTCAGCAACAGTTGGCAGGAAAATCGCATAAAATATCAATGAAAACTGTCGTCGCACTTCGAGACAATGGCTTTACAGTGATTACTGCCCGCTGTGCTGCTTTACAATTACTCACCAGTAGCAGTTTTTTGGTGGGTTACCTGTAGCTTCGTTCCATGTATCCAGACATGTACCTACATTAATGTAAATTCATTCGGTCGCCTACATTTTCACCTCTTACAGCAATACACCTGACACGGTCAAAACTCCGACTCCTTTTGGCAGCTTCAATGTCAACACACTATTGTACATCCCGTTCTAATGCGTTGGGCCGAGAATCGAACCTTAAGGCACATCTGCTGTTATATTGATTGACCTCTTTACCATGTCAGTATCGTAGACCAGCATCCGGTTCTCAAAATATATTCTCAGAATCCAACACAGATAGTCAAGTACCCTCATTCTGTGCAGCACCTCGACTATGGCCGCCTCCCAGCTGGCGCAGTTTAATGCGTTCTTCATGTCCAATGTAATCACAGCGCAACAGCGCCCCCTCCCCACTCCCGTTTGGACGCTATATCCGCTTTCTCAACCACCGTTCGAATAGCTTCTACCGTTGATCTCCCTTTTGGGAAACCAAACTGCATCTCCGACATACCGAGCTTACTCTCCCGTTGTCAGCCTCCTCTCCAAGAGTTTCCCGAGTGCATCCATCAGGCTCATTGGCCCAAGCGATGCTGGATCCCCCAGTGGTTTTCCTGGCTTCGGCAGCAACACTAGCTTCTAGATCTTCCACCTGTGTGCAGAATGGCCTTCGTCCAGACATCTCTGCAGCAGCCGTTTACAGGGCCACGTTGAGAATTCCGACACCAGACACCTTAAAATCACTGTACCTTTTGAAATAATGCACGCAGGAGTGAAAAATCTCGCTGAGGTATAGCTGGAAGTTTTTGATGAAAAAGACTATGATCGGTGTTTACATTCCATGTTTAGTATTCAATATGACGACGAATGAATAGCTCGTCCACGAGCGGATTTTGTACGGCCGAAAGGCGAATCCTGACTAGTCGAAACGAGAACTTGCAAAAAAAAAGTGGATTTACCTAAATCCACTGTTCACGGTGTCCTCAAATCATTTACGGAACGTTTGACGGTCGAGATGAATTCGAGATGTGATGAAGACAATTGCCATGCTGATCCTGTCATGGACCGAAAGGTAAAGAGGATATTGAAGGAAAACCCGAATTTCTCTGTTCAAACGATGGCTCCTAAAATAGGAATGTCACCTGAAGTCGTATAAAGTACAAACAGTTCCAAATCGCAACGACAAACAAAACTTGACAGCAAAATCACGGGCGACGATGTTTCGTGCGTTGTTATAGACGACGAAACTTATGTCCTGTAGGATTTCAAGCAACTTCCAGGGCTGGTTTTGTATCTGCTATGGCCAGACATACTACAGTTGAGTATGAAGGGCCAAAAACGTTTGGGCGGAATCGTAAGCAGAGACACTTACGCGAAACCCGCAAATATAGGGAAAAGAATCTCCTTCCAAAAGCCCTCGTTTGACAGAATAAATCCAATAGATGGGGTCGAAGAGCCCGCCATCGTTCCGCGAAATGATTACAAAAGGGAGGAGGCAGTCGCAAGCTCCCTATCCAAATCGTTTAACTTGGGTGCCCTGATGGTCAATCTCTCTTTAATATTTATTATGTTTTGTACAAGAAAAAATAGGATACCATTATAAACAAGAATGCTAATTTATTCACCTTTTAAACTTAAATGATACATCCAATGGATTGTTACTGATAAGTAAATAAAAATAAGATATGTATTAATATCCTTCTAGTCCTGGAAAACCTGAAAACAGAATAGATCATTCCAAATATCTGAGATAAAATTTCAAAAAAAGATATTGTTTTATAAGTCATGTTGTAATATTTTTTTTTTTTTTTTTTTTTTTATACTGTTCTAGTAACATTTCAAAGATAGCAATTGGAGTGATCGAAGAGTCCGGTTTGATGATTTCTGAAAAATAATAATACCATTAAACACAATATTAAAATATAATCCTACATTACTTATAATCACATGCCAGTCTTTTATGAATATAGTAGTTGAAGTTTAGAAGTGCAATTTTAAATTAAATATTATGCTGACATGCTGAAAACAAATTGAGCCTTTGATGCCTGTCATGTTGCTCCAGGCTCTTACATGGTTTTGGAATGCAAAGATGATTCTAAAGCGTTATTAAACATAGCATTTCAAGCTTATTGATTTCACAAATTGCTTATTGCCTGCTCTCAACTCAGTGTTCCAAATGCACTTCCACAGATATTAATTGAGAGCTTTCGATGCCGATGATTCTAATGCGTGCTGAAATTATAAATAAATTGAGAATAGAATCTATGCAATATGACTTAAGTAATGTGTTCGTGCCACCTTCCTTGGTTTGTTGGAGACAGGGGGCGGGTCTGTTTTGCGGGGGGTGTTCGCGCCGGCGCTCGGGAAGGAAATTGACGAACAAAAAAAAACAGAAACACCATGTATATTTATCAGGTTGAGGTAGGATGAAAAAAAAATATTGATTTTGGGTCGTGTGCTGTAGTTTTTTTTTTGTTTTGTTTGGGGGGGGGGAGAAATATAAATCAAATCAAGCAAATCATACTTCCAGTCATCGAGTACGGCATGCCAATCTGGGAGAATTGCGCAAAAACACATCACCTGAAACTTCAGCGTGTTCAAAATAAGTTCCTCAGGGTTATCCTAAACCCCCCCCGGGGGACAAGAACATCTGAGGTCCACCGTCTGGCTGAGATAAAAATGCTCGACGATCGCTTTAGTGAGTCTATCAATCGGTACAGGGCACGCTGCCTGACATCGGATCACCAGATCATCCGGAATCTGGTTCCCCACCCCTAGGATTTTCAAATTGTAGTTGTAGTTGTAGACTAAGTAGGTTATCAAATTTTAACTAACAATGCCCCAAGGGCTGATCTGAAAATTAATTTGTAACATAAAACACACTAAACACATAAAACATATAAAACATACAAACAAAGCTGAAGAGCCCATTGGGCTAAAACACTTGAAATTGTAAGTTAGTATATAAGATAAAGAATGATAAATAAAAACAATTTTAGTAGTATGTCTGCATTCAGTCTACTTTTGTACCGCGAACCATTAACATCGGAAATAAAATAGAAAATAACCAAAAGTAAAAATTGACGTTTCCTTCTGGCACTTTCTAGCCAACTTCGTTTTGAACGTGTTCGATTGTGTCGACCCGCACCGAGTCTGCTGCTTGCATTCTACCTTGACGACAGTAGCTGATTGGACACACTTCCTTGGAAACCAATTCCTGCCTTTTTCAAGGCAGAAGAAAGAGTTTAATTATTTCCATAACCAAGTGTGTCCATCGCATTCCGTGACATACAGTCCACCACCTTGGTGCCGAGAAGTGCGCCAACATATGGTCCTACCAAACCGGATTTCCAATCAACGGGTCAACATCGAATTTCTTCTAACGTAAAAACTGAGTTGGCAAAATGCCGAAAGTGAACCACACACCGAAAGAGAAGCAGACGCCGAAGAAAGAATCCAAGAAGGAGGAAGATGATCCCAAACAGTTACTAATTCATCAGCGTCAGCAAGTTCAATCCAAAGTGAGTGCGATAAGCCGTGCGCTTGAAGAAGCTGAGGACAATCCGAACAAAGTCAGTGCGTCGCTGCTAAAGGTTTTTTCGAAAAAGCTCGACCTTCATTACAACGAGTTCGTTTCGATTCACCAAGCGGTAGTTGCTGTTACGCCTTCCAACGAGTTGAAACAGGAAGATGAAGCCCTGGACATTTTCGACACTCTTCACTCCGACACGCTTGTCCTGCTTGAGCTACTTACCGAAACCATTGTCCCTTGCGGTACGGGGCGTGCGCAGCTAGTCATCCAACAACAATCATTGCGACCTCCAGTTCCCACATTTGACGGGAAGGTGGAAAATTGGCCAAAGTTCCGGACGATGTTTGAGGATATTGTCAACCGCAGCACCGATTCCGATGCAGTGAAGCTGCATCACCTCGATAAGGCATTAACGGGTGATGCTTCCGGTTGGATTACAGCAAAAATGATCATTGATAACAACTTCAAACAAACGTGGAAACAGCTCAGCGATCAATACGAAAACCCCCGAGTAATTGTCGATACACATCTGGAAGGATTGCTCGAGATGAAACCAATGACCACACGCAACCATAAGGATTTACTCGAGCTAGTGAAGACATTCAACCGACATGTTGGAGGTCTCGAGTACCAGGGACTGGTAGTTGATGAACTATCCGGTCTCATTCTGACGAAGATTCTCACTTTGCGGTTGGACGATCAAACACTCCAGTTGTGGGAAAGGACACAGAAGCATGCCCAGCTGCCTCAGTACCAAGAAACTGTGGCCTTCCTTCGAAGCGAATGCCAGGTATTAGAACGTTTCCAAAATCGGCATCAGATGACATCAAGAGAACCTAGACAGCAACTAAATTCAAAACCAGCTAACCAAAGAACCTACACTGCCACAACCGGAAACAACAGCAATTCCTGCCAGGTATGTAACGGCTGCCATCGCCATTTTGAATGTCCGGAGTTCCATAAGCTGTCAGCTGCTCAGCGAAATGAGAAAGTGAAGGAATTGAAGATCTGTTTCAACTGCCTTCGACCTGGTCATCGATCTATCGATTGCTCGTCAAATAAAACATGCTCCCGCTGCCATAGAAAACACCACACTCTGTTGCATGAAGAATTAGTCTCGAATGCAGTGGAGGTAGAAACCACTAGCCAACATGAAGAACCAGCCTGCCAAACCTATTCCAACACCCGTTCGGAATCTCAGCAAGTCACCAATTCTGTTGTATCGTGTAGCCACTCCAAAGGTGCCAAAACCGTGATGCTTATGACTGCTGTGGTACGAATCAAGGATTCCCGTGGATGGACAACTCCGTGCCGTGTCCTACTGGATAGCGGTTCTCAAGTGAATTTCCTCTCCAAGACAATGGCTGATCGCTTGGCCACCGAAAGACGACCTGTACATGTACCCATCGCTGGAATCGGTGGGGCCAAAACCTACGCCAAGGAAAAGATGTTGGTGGAAGTGGAGTCCAATAACTTTGACTACTCTACAACCATCGAATGCCTCGTAGTTCCTGAGATAACAGGAGCTATTCCAGCTACGAAAATTAACGTTTCATCGTGGCCACTCGACACCGACCTACCGATGGCGGACCCCAACTTCCATGTTCCGTCCGATATCGATATGTTAATTGGTATCTCCCATTTCTTGAAACTGCTGAAGACGGGTCGCCTCCAACTGAGTGATAAGCTACCGGAACTGCAAGAAACTCATTTCGGATGGGTTGTTGCAGGCAATATTGATGACGAGTCAACCTCCCAGCAGTGCTTAACTGCCATTACGGATCCTACTTCTGAAATTCTTCGTCAGTTCTGGGAGCTGGAAGAAATTGCGGAATCAGCAACACATCCCAGCGAACAAGATGAATGTGAAACGGTGTTCCAGTCTACTCATTTTCGAGATGAGACCGGCAGATATGTGGTAAGTTTGCCATTTCGTGAAACAGTGCACGAGCTAGGAGACAATCGAAATTTGTCCATGCGTCGGTTCCTCTCATTGGAACGAAGATTCAAGAAGAACCCGGAGTTGAAACAACAATATTGTCAATTCATCGATGAATATGAAGAACTGGGACATTGTCGAGAGATACGCGAATCCGATGATGTTCCCAATCAACAAGTGTACTATCTGCCGCACCAAGCCATCCTACGTCCATCAAGCTCAACAACAAAAATTCGAGTGGTTTTCGATGCCTCCGCTAAGGCTGCCCCCTACGAAAAATCACTAAATGACGTCTTGCTAGTTGGAGCCACACTGCAGAGCGACATTTTCAGCATTTTGTTACGTTTTCGGAAGTATCAAATCGTCTTCACGGCCGACGTATCAAAAATGTATCGGCAAATACGCATGGCACAAATGCACGCACGATTCCAACGTATTTTCTGGAGGTCAAGCTCGGAGGAACCTCTCCGCGTCCTAGAACTCACAACCGTGACTTATGGAACAGCTGCAGCACCATTCTTGGCAACCAGATGTCTAATGCAGCTTTGTGATGACGAAGGCGAGTCCTTCCCGCTAGCCGTCCGAATCGTCCGCCAGGATTGTTACGTCGATGATGTCATCTCCGGCGCGAACACCGTAGAGGAAGCTATAGAAAGTCAAATCCAGATTCAACAACTACTTGAGCGAGGTGGATTCCCCGTCCACAAATGGAGCTCCAACAATGCAGCAGTCCTAGAAAATATTCCAGAACTCGACCGTGAAAAGTTAGTACATTTGGACAACACCGTACTTGATGTGATGAAGACATTGGGATTAGTCTGGAGTCCACACCGTGACGAATTTGTCTTCATTACCAGCCAAACCGATCGGGAAGCCATTCAAGCCACAAAGCGAACGGTGCTATCGGAAATTGGAAGACTGTTTGATCCACTGGGTCTTTTGACGCCGGTTACCGTTATTGCAAAAATGATTATGCAGCGAATTTGGAAGGCCGGTCTCCCGTGGGATGCCACATTGGAAGGAGAACTGCTACAATCTTGGCAGCAGTTCCGTGAAGCGCTACTCCTGGTAAAAGAAATCAAAATTCCTCGATGCACGATATCTGCTGACGCTACCGCCATAGAAATTCATGGCTTTTCCGATGCCTCTACGGTTGCATATGGGGCGGTCATTTATGTTCGCTGTATCTTCCCGAATGGTACAGCCCGACTTACCATGTTGTGCAGTAAGTCAAAGGTGTCCCCAATTGCTGAGATGAGCATTCCACGTAAAGAACTACTCGGTGCCAGACTTCTTGCACGGCTGCTTGTAAAAGTACTGGATTCATTTCAACTAGAAGTATCACAAGTTGTTCTCTGGTGCGACAGCCAGGTGGTTCTTGCATGGTTAAAGAAACCATTGTCATCCCTTGAGGTGTTTGTGCGCAACCGCGTAGCAGAAATTTTAAAGAACACCGATGGTTATCCATGGAAGTACATCCAATCTAAACAAAACCCTGCGGATTTAACATCTAGAGGACAGCTTCCCCTCACACTGAGTACCAATGAACTTTGGTGGAATGGACCAACGTTTCTCAACAACGCCCAGTATCAATCGGAGACTCCAACTAACATCCCAGACGAAGATCTTCCAGAACTAAAAAAGGTAAATATAACCGCCATTCCAGCCATAAACGAAGAAGAGTTGGCGGTGTTTTCCAGGTTCAGCTCATTCCGGAAACTTCAACGAGTAATTGCGCTAGTTCAACGATTCATCCGAAACTGTCGGACGAAGTTCCACAACAAACGAGTACTACAACATCACCCTACAATCCAAGAACTTCGTTCAGCCTTGCATCTAATTGTAAGAGTCATTCAACTGCAAGCTCTGAGTGACGAGATTCATCGCGTGGCATCTAACGAACCTTGCAAGAAGATAGCTGCTCTAAATCCCATCTACAAAGATGGAGTCTTGCGAGTTGGAGGAAGGCTTCAAAATTCTCGGCTGCCCTTTGACACCAAGCATCCGTACCTTCTTCCGAAACATCCACTCACCGATCAAATCATCCGCACTTATCACCAAGAGAACATGCATATTGGACCAACTGCCCTATTGGCTACGCTTCGATCGCATTTTTGGATATTGGATGGAAGGTCATCCATCAGAAAGATTACCAGAAGCTGCGTTACGTGTTTTCGTTCAAAGCCCAAAACATCTAGCCAACTAATGGGAAATCTGCCAGCCTGTCGAGTAACACCAACCGAACCTTTTCTAAAAGCTGGCATCGACTACGCCGGACCGGTATTTGTCAAGGAAGGTCGTCATAAACCAAAGATTGTTAAGGCCTACATCGCAGTGTTCATCTGCATGTCAACTAAAGCGGTTCATTTGGAATTGGTTTCCGATATTTCAACTGCTGCATTCCTGGCCGCACTTCAGCGTTTTGTCAGCCGACGGGGTCTTTCCCGAGAACTTCATTCAGACAATGGCTCCAACTTTAAGGGGGCCAAGTCTGAATTACATGAGCTGTATCTCCTTTTCCAAAACCGCAATGCCATCAACGAAATAGCATCCTTCTGCCAACCGAAAGAGATCTCCTGGACATTCATCCCACCGGAAGCTCCTAACTTTGGCGGCCTCTGGGAGAGCGCAGTCAAGACAGCAAAATATCACCTGAAGAGGACCCTGAAAACAGCTACCTTGACATTTGAAGAGTATGCAACGGTACTTAGCCAAGTCGAGGCCATAATGAATTCTCGGCCTCTCTGTTCAACATCGGATCCAGACGTCGAAATATTAACACCAGGCCATTTTCTGATTGGTCGACCTCTGATAGCCACACCAGAGCCCAGCTACAATGAAATTCCAACCAATCATTTGTCTAGGTGGCAATATCTGCAGTGCCTCCGTGAACAGTTCTGGCGACAATGGAGCCGCGACTACTTGTTGAATCTACAACCGAGGGGGAAAAACCGCCAACAACAGTCAAACATTCGCCCTGGTATGATCGTACTACTTGAACAGAAGGATATTCCATCGCAATGCTGGAAAATGGGAAGGATCGTCAATGTTTTTCCTGGTTCTGACAAATTGGTGCGAACGGTGGATGTAAACATCGAAGGATCCATCTACAGACGAGCCGTGTCCAAGCTGTCCGTTCTTCCAATTGCTGACAATAAGAATGAAGCCAACAATTCAGTGAATTCTTCCCAGCCTGGGGGGATTATGTTCGCGACCAAACCGTCCGCTCCGGAAACTGAAATTGAACGATCCACAACATCAGAAGCAGCAACGCCCATTTAACCACTATCAGGTAGTCATGGAGATGAAACAACACATTTTGCAGTCTGTGCACACCGTAGCTCCACTTCTTGTTTTATTTGGTCTCTGCGAGTGGGTATAAATCAAATCCAAAACTCATGTCTGCATTCAGTCTACTTTTGTACCGCGAACCATTAACATCGGAAATAAAATAGAAAATAACCAAAAGTAAAAATTGACGTTTCCTTCTGGCACTTTCTAGCCAACTTCGTTTTGAACGTGTTCGATTGTGTCGACCCGCACCGAGTCTGCTGCTTGCATTCTACCTTGACGACAGTAGCTGATTGGACACACTTCCTTGGAAACCAATTCCTGCCTTTTTCAAGGCAGAAGAAAGAGTTTAATTATTTCCATAACCAAGTGTGTCCATCGCATTCCGTGACATACAGTCCACCACCTTGGTGCCGAGAAGTGCGCCAACAAGTCTTGGACATAGCGGGGGAAAAACGGGGGCGAGCCGCCCCCTCGAGTGCACCACCATTGAGCCGGCTGGGTTAACAAAGGGGAGGGGCCACGAGGAACAAGGTGCCCAAATAAAGCCGGCACGCAACAAGGTAGGGTGAAAAAGGCGGGAGGGGGCCCGCGCCCCCCTGGGGCCCCCCCCCGGAGATGGGCCACGAGGCGCGCAGCAGGGGAGAGAACAGGGGGGGGGCGAAAAAAAAAAAAAGAAAAACACCCCACCCCCGAGGCCCACATAAAAAAAAAAAAGCGGAAGGAGCCAAAGAAAAGGCGACCGACACAAGCGGCCCCAAACCCGGCCGGGGCAACCGGCCGCCCATATCAAAAAGGGGTCGAAAGCTCTTCATTTAATAACTGTGGAAGTACATCTAGAAGACTAAGCTGAGAGCCTGGCAATAAGCATATTGCGATACGCAATAAGCTTGGATACGCCAAAAAGAAGAAGAAGAACATTACGAAATCAGTAACATAGTATAAATGTTCTATTTCAGGTGTAACGGTATAAAACTAACAATGAAAGTTTTCACCAGGGTAACTCCCCGGTTCACTCCCCGGTGAAATAATTCTGCTCTCTTCGGTGCTCCTCAGAGATCACTCACATTAAAAAAAAAACTCACATGCTCCAGCCTATTGTGAGGTGAGGGTGTAAACGACAGACACTTTGGTGTCACTCAACTTGTGATATCTAGCAGAGAGTGGAAACATAACAAAAATCTCTCGGATAAGTTTGCGTTGTGCGGAGTAAATTTTCACTAATCACCCTGCTTGCACCGAGAAGAATTGCATCCCAGGCGGAAGCTTTCTGGAAAGAAACAAAGAATCAAAGATATCAAACAAAAACGGCTGCCAAGGTATACGAAGAGTCTGAATAATTTCGAAAATGTAATGCAAATACCGAACAACTTTGTTTTATTTTGTGAATTGTTTAACCATATGCCATGAATCTGAAATAAACAACTGCAATTAAAATAAAATGCGAAATTTATATTTTACTTAAGTTTTGAGGTTACCAGATTATTGTGGATACAGACCTTATGCTCGGATGTTTTCAACAGCTTCCGGGTCGGACTTTGTATACCGCAATGTAAAGAAACGCTATTGCTCCATCCACACTATCAACAAGATGCGTACGAGAAAAAAATGTCTGCAAAGTTGGCTGCCAACGTTTATAAGACTCTCTAGCTATGTTTTGGCCTGATACGGCCTCTTCCTGGAACGATATAAGGCACAAGGGATCAAATACGTGCCAAATATAGTCAATCCACTTAACTGTCCAGAACATCGCCCGATATAAAAATACTGGGCTCTGGTCAAGCGGAAACTCTTTGAATCTAAGAAAAAAGCAAATGGGTTCGACGATTTCAAGAGAAGATGGAGAACCGCCACTGCTAGCGTATCTGAGGATACTGTACGGAATCTTTTTGCGGATGTGCCACAGAAAGTTCGAGAATTTTACAGAAATAAGGAATAATATCTCAATCAACTGTTGTTTCTTTATATAAGCTCTATTATACTGAAATAAACAATCGTTTTTGTTGAATCATATCTAAATTTGTTTAGACTTTCCAAGTGGTTTCAAAAAAATCTTGATTCCTATCCCAAACTGTTCCAAGAAAATGGCATACCGGTGGATTTGTTGCACAAGATTGAGGTTTCACTGCATCATAGAAACTAAGAAGATTTCTATTAATATTTTCAACTTGTTCAAAACAAGCTGCGTTGCTTGTTAGGCGAGTTGGGCCGACATTGGCCCCAGCCAGTCACTCATCAGTGACAACGTCAAAAAAAAAAAAAGCTGCGTTGCTTAGTTTAAGCACAGGACAACTGCGAATGTTATGCCGATAGTACCACAACACATCGCAAAGACGACAGTAAACAAAGAAGGTCACTCATTGTGATTTCCGTCGTTTTGAATCGCGAGCCTAGAAATGAACTTATCTTTGTGACTTTAACGTTTGCATTAAAAAAATGGACTTTTTTCGGATGGTGATAAAAAAAAGCTAAGACAGATAATTGCTTTTGATAAATTCCCCATGGCAGGTAATTATTTAAGCTTACTTGCAAAAAATTCTACGCCCTTGCGAGCGGCCTTCCGGCAGTTTACCGAAACATTCGCCATGGCGGACGAAAACATGCGTGTAGGCATGTTTTAAGTTCTTTCTTCGTTTTATTTATCAATTCCTCCTCAGTTTTCGTAACAAAATTGTTGGAGTAGATCTTACGCTTCAGGTTGGCCCAGAAACTCTCGATGGGACGCCGCTGGGAACGTTGGGCGAGTTCGCCGACTTGAGTACCACATCGTTATTCAGCCGCTCCATCTCCTCCAACGATCGCTTCGAGTAGTGGGCCGACGCCAGATCCGGCCAGAACACCGCGACTTCGCCCTTATGGTATTTCTTGATGAACGACGCTACTTCCGGCAGGCATTTCGTACTATAAATTCTGGAGCGAAATAAGAGCGGCTTTGACATCCCTTTCTCGCCGATTGTCAGCCACAGCAGCACCTTCTTGGGGAACTTGGTGTGTGAAATGAACTTAACCTCGGAGCTCACTTCCTTCGTGGGGGAAGTAAAATACGAAGTGCCCTGCCAGTCGTTGCCATCCAGGGTGAGATAGGTCTCGTCGTCCATCACCACCGCCACGTCGCGATTCGCCGGGAAAATCGAGTTGACCATCTTATTCAGCCGCTGCCGCTGCGTCATTGCCTGCAGCTCCGAAACCAGTGGACGCGACTTCCGCTTCCTGACATGTATGTTCATGTTCGCCAGGTACTTTTTCACTGTTTGGCCGGTTGAACCGACCTCCCGGCCAAGCGCACGAAGCGATGTAGCCACTTTTCCGTCGGTCTTCCTCTTCAGCATCCTTTGGTGCTTCTTGTCGCTCTGGGTCGTCGGCCGTCCAGAACCGGGCTTTCTTTCGAAGTGCCGTTTATTGAACGCGCACAAGTGCCGCGGCGAAGTGCCGTTTATTGAACGCGCACACTTTTGAACGGAGTTGCTTCACTATTTTTGCCATCACGGTTAGAGTTCGACTGATAGAGCTGTCAAATTTTGTCTGCTGACTCATGGGTTACTATGATTGATGCTGCATGGGTAGTTTCGTCAGTGCGGGTGAAGGTAGAACCATAAATATTGGCAATTTTGTCCATTTTTTTAATGCAAACGTTTCAAGCCCATTGTGATATCATACACTCCTAGAGACTAAAATTCAAAATTTAACTCAAAAAAAAACCAAAAAGCCCAAAAACAATGTAGACGGAAACGCAACGGCAACGGCAAGTTTTACGGTTGGCACAAATGACGTTGATATGCCAAATTAGTTTTCTACCCGACAAGCAGGCTTACTCAGGTCCAGCTTTTCCACTGCCATTGCCGTTCTGCTCCCACAATAAATGCGTTCAGGCATTAAATGGCTGCATTTTTAATATGCACGGATTTGTTCGTGTTCGTCCTTTATTGTTTAATTTGCGTCTTTAGAATACTCCCAGCACCAATGATTAATTATTTTCTATATTTTTTCTTCCAGGTACGTACAAATATATGGAGATCTATAATACATAATAGACGATTCTTAGTAGGCTAGGTAAGGAAGTATTTTTTTTTTCTGGGTTTATTAAGTTGAGTTTCAGCCACCGCGACTGGTTCATCAATGGGTATTCTTTGCTGATGGAAATAATTTTATCTGTCAAATTCGTTACTTTATGAACAAATTAAAACACCCTGAACTCAAATTCGATAAAAAAAAATCAGTTTAATGATCACTCTTTCTTTCTTTAGCATTTCAATCTTATTGCTTTCACATTTCGCTTATTACTTGCTCTCAACTTAGTGTTCTAAATGCACTTTCACGGTTATCAAGTTGAAGTTTTCGATTTCAAGTACCGTTTTTTTATTAGTATGTTTATGTGGCAAGTACCATGATGATCACTTATGAATGCTGTTAAATGTGTCTCAATTTCTCTTAGAGTTCCTTGAAAAACCAAATAGAAATATTCCTAATTTCCATTTCAACATTTTAATTTTATTCTTATACGATTTAGAGAGTGGCGTCTCATCCGCCTTTTCAACTGGTTCATTGAACAGGTAGTTTGTTTGAAGTGATCGTATTTATGTAAACTCGGTTATTTCACTAAACTTTTATATAACCTTTAGAAAAAAAAAACATCATCTTCTACATGACACAACCAAACCGATTGAACCGAATTACCGATACTTTACTTTACTTTGATTCAATTTTTTAGCTAATATGCTATTTGGACGATAATAGACAGTGTTGCTAGCAGCATTTATTTTCTACCAGTTCACAATCAGAAAATGTTTCTCAAACGTTCACGATGTCAACAAATCAAGTGACAGTAAAAGCGGATACCTTCAATAATAATCCAGTCAAGAGGAAAACTCAAAAAATGGCATCAAAATTAAAGAGGTTTATAAAAAAGGTTGCTGGCTCATATTATCTGAAATTGGAATGGTCTCACCAAGTTGTGCTATTCGATATAATTCATCTGCTTGAAGGTTTTTGTTCTCTTACGTACGTTTTAGGCCCGCTAAGGAAATCCTTTGAACGCACCAGTTTCATTTTTTCTTCAATACACGTGCTCTGCGGTATTTTCAGTTTGTAACACTCAGGGCAGCAACGTACCAAAGACACACAAAAAAACGGAGCGATTTGATTTCAACATTTGATGGAAGCAAAAGAGTATGGTCTTCTCTTCACAATTTTCTTAAAGATTCTACAAAACCAGCCATTTTAACTCAGTTTTGAGTCGTTTTTGACTCACTTTCGTCAAAAGTGGAGTTACTTAAATTTGAGTAAATGTTACTGGGATTGACAAGTCGGCAAATCAAAAACATCGACTCATATCATATGGATGTTTTTGATCTGTCGACTTGTGGATCCCAGTTACATTTACTCAAATTTGATTGACTCCACTTTAGACAAAAGTGAGTCAAAAACGACTAAAAATTGAGTTAAAATGGCTGGCCGTGTACACATTCTATCTTCCAGTAAACATATAGCAATCGATCGATCGATCTTAGTAGACGGAATCAAGTTATTTTAGCTTATTAGTCTTTAGAAAAATAGAAAAATTTAAATTAATACATCATTTGTTCACTTTTTAAGAAGTAAAAAAAAACTGAAACACTTTCTATCACTTTATTAAACTAACTCGAGTAGGCGAGCACTCCTCACTGAAGAAGTCTGTTAGTCGCAGACAAAGTGGGCTTATCTGTCAAAGGATAAGCTTTTTCTAGTGGAATTGAAAGGAGTTTGCTCGCGTTTACAAAGCGATTCAGTTTTTTTTTATTGTTTAAAAGTGATCAAATGAAGAGTTAATTTTTATTTTTATTTTTAAAAAGTTTTTTTTTAAAAAAGTTAAAGTTTTCGTTGGGATTGATCTCGCTAAACAGGTTGAAGATTCGGTCACAAGACGCCTTTGCTTCCTCTCGATAATTGTCGATAAACGTGAACTCATATTTCTAATTGGATATCGTCATATTAGAATCCTAGACAAGAACCACCAGAATGCTTAACGCCTCTGAAGCTTCGCAGAGCTTATAAAGTTTTGTGGCATGCACCTTTCACATAACACACCGAAGCATATCGTGTAAATATAATGATCTTGAGAGTCAGTATTAGCAGAATTTATTTTTCCATATAATCTCGCTTTCTATTTCGGATTTTCACGGTCGCAATTCTGGCGATTTTCAAACAAAATTCATCATAAAATAAAATATTTGCTGCAATCTGTGTTGCTTCTTAAAATTGAGATAAAAGCCATTGCAAACGGGCAGAAGAGGAATCCATGAACTTCCAGTTATCAGTACACTAACACATGTAGGTGAAATCAAAAAGGATAAACCACTTACGCCACTTACGCAGCTGAAATACATACAGAGCAGAGGTAGTCACCCTGA
This sequence comes from Aedes koreicus, assembly GCA_024533555.2. NCBI lineage: Eukaryota > Metazoa > Arthropoda > Insecta > Diptera > Culicidae > Aedes > Aedes koreicus. Next base: position 40,392 of record JAHHFK020001725.1, read on the forward strand.
AAGGACCTCTTTGTTTGATCCTTCCTTTGTTAGTATTGGTTTTCGTTCTTTGAACGTTGAACTCACACAAGTTTTTTTTTCTGGTGGAATGTGGATTCCCCTCACAGTTCTACTAGCTGCTTCACATATACCTCATCCAGACCCTGAAAAGGGGAATTATGTAGGGGTGTTCACTTTATATGCACATCGTTTCACCATTCGTTGGTTTTAATTTACATGACGATTATTACGGTTGTTGTGTGAAGTTTTTCGTAAACTGTTGTAGTTGGGTTGCAAAAATTGAAGATACTAGCTTTTATCATCTTTTAAAAATGATTTTCTTGACGAAATGTATAGCTTTTCGAAGTCAAAAAAGAACGTTGATTGCTCCAGGGATTGCAGTTAGTTTTACTCTTACTATACGTTAGCAACGTAATGAGGAAATTTTAACTATTTTTAAAATATTATTTCAATTTCAAAAGATTAAATTGAGAAAAGAACAACTGAGTACACCGATTTTCACCGATATTATTTTTTTTTTTGGAAATAGTACTTTTTTCTTTGGAATTGAAGCAAAGTAAACTGTCATTTATGTCCACTATGACATCTGATATAACCATCCATTGACGTTTGAATCATGTTTTCAAAATAAGATGATACCACAATAAGCCGTAACTTTTTTCACGAGCCTTGTATTTATATAAGAGCAAAATCGATCTTATTGCTAACAATACAACAATTTTAGCACTCCATGAAAACATTGTCTGGGTGCTGCAAAAAATGCACTCGCTGATTCCTAGTTCAAATAAAATGATAAATTCTCGAGTAATTCATTATTAGTGCCTAAAATCCAATTGTGAACAATGGCTCTAAACGTCATTTTCTGTCGAATCTCAAAACCCTCCCGCGAATTGAAAGCAGCATCTGATAGAGGAAGGGTTGCTCTACCATATAGTATTAAGCTTATCACGTCTGGGTGTGGTAAATGTGGAAGTGTTTTTTGGACGAAAGCCTAACAAACAGTTTTAGGGTTTTTTTTTTTTCATTAGGGCGAATCTACAATTGAGAGATCCGGGCTCGCTCTCTCTAATTACAGCGCCATTATAAAATTTTCGAGGAATTCTTTAGTACAGATCGAATCACAACAGTGCTGGTTAGCATACTCTACAAATAGTAGAATGAAAAACGTAAAGGTGATTGGTTTATGAATGAAAGAGAGCAAGCCCAGAGAGAATCTCTCAATTGTAGATTCGCCCTAAAAAAAAACCCTAGAGTTTTCAATAAGATAAAAAATTGCAAGCCAACTTTAAGGTTATCTGAGAGAAAGCAAACCATTTTTATACGACGATAAACACGATAGTGTGCGTGCGTTAAACTTCACTTAGCCTAATGAGGCTAAGTGTAGGGTTTTTTTTTTCATTAGGGTGCACGGCCAGCCATTTAAACTCCACTTTGAGTCGTTTTCGACTCACTTTCGTCATTAGTGGAGTCACTAAAATTTGAGTAAATGTTACTGGTATTGACAAGTCGACAAATCAAAAACAACGACTCCAATGAGATGGATGTTTTTGATTTGTCGACTTGTCAATCACAGTTACATTTACTCAAATCTGAGTGACTCCACTTTTGACGAAAGTGAGTCAAAAACGACTCAAAACTGAGTTAAAATAACTGGCCGTGTGAATCTACAATTGAGAGATTCTCTCCGGGCTCGCTCTCTTTTATTCATAAATCAATCACCTTTACGTTTTTCATTCTAATATGTGTAGAGTATGCTAGCCAGCACTGTTGTGTTTCGATATGTACTAAAGAATCCCTCAAAAGTTTTAAAACGGCACTGTAATGAATGAAAGAGAGCCTGGAGAAAATCTCTCAATTGTAGATTCGCCCTAATGAAAAAAAAAACCCTAGAAGTGACGCTTAACGCACGCACACTACATCGCCATTTAGATTAAAGGAGCGCAAGTAAGAAGGAAAATCATTTTATGGTAATTTGTTATCAGGGAAGACAAACCATCATTCCTCTGCATGTGCCAGAAAGGGAAAGGTGATTAAGCGTCAAAAAGCCTAATAGTTGGATATCGTAGGAGACTTGTGATTCGTGAGAGATCAACATTTAATGTCATTGTTTACAATTGGCTTGTAGGCCCTTATTATGAATGACTCGAGAATTATTAATTAAAAGTTAAGTTTGTACAAAAGTTATACTTTTCCGCACTGATTGCATAATAGGTATTTATGCAATGAATTGCAAAACGAAGCTGTTTTTATCACAGGTACTGAAAATTTTTTAGATAATTTTGCTACAACTTGCTCACAACCAATTATGCAATGAGGTGCATAATGTTAATAGATTGATTATCATTTCGCAAGTCAACGGCTCTGCATAATGTAATACTTTTCGCAACTAATTATTGGCCAGAAAAACTATTATTCTACACTACCACATACAATGAAAATGATGCGTAATTGCAAATACAACCATTTCAAAATGATCAACCCTACCCCGAACGGAGCCATCGTGACCAGCTGTCTTGTACGTTTCTCCTCTACCCTCAACCTCAACCGACCCTGTTCTCATGCACACAAGTAACCTCAAGTACTCATTTCACACTGCCTGCTCCGATGCTAGGAGCCCCTTCGAAGTGCCGCTCTGCTGGTTATGTTGACACATACCAACAATCATGCTCCTAGCTCTTGGCTGAATCCAACGATGCCTAACGCGATGCGACTACTACACCGGCAATATTCGGAGGGTCCGCGTGCTCGCCTGGATCGAGCCCCTTCTGTTGTGTTGTTGTTTGAACTCATCGTTGACTCAAGCACGCCGCACAAGGCCGCCCACGGTCGGTCGCATCGCCGACCGTTCTCCAGCTGTAATCATCAGTTTTGGTATGGAACGCGGCGCGTCGTGTTGTTGCAAAGCCCTCCGCTCCGGTACCGTACCGATCGTCGTCGGGTGTTGTTCTATTCTAGCGCGGCGGCGCCCTTCGCAGTGGAAAACTAAGGCACGCGTCCATAATTTTGCTGAGATCAGCTAGCGCCACAAAAATTTGCATTTTTTCCCTCAATGCCGCAACGGCCAGACGGACAAGTGGAATTTTTGATTTGTGGTGCAATACTTCGCCAATCGCACGGTTTTTTTATTTAGATTCAATTGCTACGTGGTTTTGGGTGGCGAGAAAAGATGGGAAAGCTGGTCGTTCCGTTATGGCAGAATGGAAATTAAATAAAAATCGTGAAAAAGTGGTAGCCATACAACCATGAATGCAAAACAACTGCCGGTTAGGTTGTGGTGGCGGTTGCGGAGTTGAAAGGCTGGCACAGCTGGCACTGGTGGGCAAAATATGGGCGGTTAACAGTTTGGTTTGTTGCGCGGAATATTCAGGGTAATTGTGTGATGTGAGTGTTTGTAGTGAAAAAGTGCTCAGATCATCCGGATTAAATTTTAATCACAAATGTTGGTGTTGATATAAATCGAATCGAATTAAAGTGAATGTGATTTCGATTATAAATATTTCAAACGAAGAAGATGCCATACACTTGAATATTGTTATTTCTTCACATTGAAGAAGATTTGAAGTTGTGGCTTAGAATTGAATGTTATGAAAGATACCCACTTCTTCGGAATTTCATATAGGGAAGATGTACCTATATTAATCTCATCACTTTGCAATTCATCCTACTTGAAATAAAACGATATACACGTGACAGAATTAGTTAGTAATGTTTGTTGTAGTTATTTAACGTAAGCAAACATTATTAGAAAACGAAACCGATCCTTCAACTGCCCAATTGTTTGATTCATCGTAGGATGAATATAGGAACAATGAGATTAATATGGGGGCAGTAACCCTAGTTGTCAGTGTTCTTGCGTACTACCTGTAGCAGTTGGATTTGATTTGTTGGACAGCGAGTGGAAAGCCTATTCGACAAATATTGATTCGATTTATAAAATGAAACATACACAATCCTACACTGAAAATTAATTTTCGTTTATATTACGAAATCGAAGGTAGAACTAACAAATCTATTCGTTGTTTTCTGCAACGAAACTGATTTGTACTTTTTAAGAAGCTACCTTCGTATTTAATGCCACACGCGCAACTGTCAAAAGCACTAAGCATTTGTTGACACAGAAAGAAGATTCGTTCATTGTACGAAAACAATACAAGAGCTGCGAGTAATTTGTTACCTATAAAAAACAAACGTCTCTCTGGTGGTTACATGATCGACTAACAGATCTATTTTATCGGCTCAAAATATAATTGAAAAAAAAATTAGCGAGGAGTTGTTCAGCGTTTTTTTTTAAATATTCCTGACATGGGGTTCGATCCTATATTTTTAGGAAGAGCTGTTATTGAGTCCGTGGTTTATCTCAATAAACCTCTTTTGTGAGTACGATCGAAGAGAAGCAGCGATTGGCTGGTTCTGACGAAACTCATTTTGTGCAGTGTACAAAAAAGGTGTAATGATAGCATTTTGTAAGAAGACAAGCAATATGAATGTTTCATACAATTTACGAGACATTTGTTCTATGACCAAAATCCATGTTTACGAAACGAGTGAAAGCTAATTTACGAAAATATATTTTCAGTGTAACAATACTAACTTTTCGGTTATTATTAACTTTTTTTCCCAAATGTGTCTGATTCAAAGTTCTATAACACGACTATTTAGAAAATTTCTTACCTACAACTTTTATACAGCTCGCTTTTCAGCCAAAACTTCAAATGAAATAGATATTAATGAATTGAGGGATTGATAAGTAACGATCAAGTAACTGCTAAGCAGCATTATACTCTGTCTAGTTAGCATAAGACCTCTTATGTTTTAAAAGAATTTGAGCATTTTTGTTAATTTTTTTAAAGTTGCTTTAAATGTTTTATGAAGTTTTTCTGGCGTACATTATTTCATCAACTAAGTGCTAACCAACAAAACTGTCTGAGAGCAGTTTTATTGCTTTCTGCTGTCTATTTAATTCAAGGCCACTGTAGTTTTTTCTTGTCTTGACACAGTAAAAAAAAATTAAACATTGATATTGATACGTTAACTTCCCATACCTGTTGATAACTTGCCACATTCGGTTTTGAATACTGATTACAAAGTTTTGCAGCACAGTTTTCTCAATACTTCCCCATACCTCCAAAAAAGCTGATTCGAATTCAGCGACACTAGAGTACTGCTCACCCTCAGCAAAAATTCTGCTTACCAGGATTCTCCTCATGATTCCAACTGGATTCATGTCAGGAGAGCGAGCTGGCCAGTTAACCACACAGTAAAAAATATTAAGTTTAACAAGCGCGTGAAATTTTCCCTCGTTTAATTACAAGCCAAAGGAGGCGTAAAGGGTGTTCCGATAAAAATTTGGTCAAACAGTAATGTGTGTGAGTCAATGAAAGTTTTTTTTTAAAAAGTCAATTTTTTTTCTTTTTCAAGTTCAGTTAATACAGAATACAGGAGAAATATTCAGCTAAGCTTCCTTTTTACCGAATGCAAATTGCCGGGTCTTTCGTTTAACACCTGCCATAAGATTTTGTACAGTCTCCTTGTCCACTGTATTCGCCGCAGAACGCCAGTTTGCCTTGAACTGTTTCTCGCTCATAACTTGTTGAGTCTTCTTAAGGTTTCGCTCTACAATGGCCCAATATTGTTCGATTGGGCGGTCCTCTGGCGTGTTGGGAGGGTTCTTGTCCTTGGGCACCACTTGAACGTTGTTGGCAGCATACCACTCCATGGCCTTTTTTCCATAATGGCAAGATTCGGAACAATTGTGTCGCTTCAGGAAAGGCAGTAGACGTTTTTGTAGCCACTCGCTCAGATAAATTTCCTGGTTGACGGTTCCGGTCGCAATGTAAACGTTGCTCTTCAAGACACAGGTACAGATGGCCTGCCACAGCAGATATTTCTTCACGAACTTTGACAGTTTAATATGCTTGAAAATATCTGCCACTTTTCCCCGTCCGGTTGCCGAAGAAATTTCCTGTCCAGGAAGCTGTTTAAAGTCTGCCTTGACGTAAGTTTCATCGTCCTGTACCACGCAATCAAACTTCGTCAGGATCGTCGTGTACAATTTTCGCGATCGTGCTTTGGCCGACGAGTTTTGTTAATCGTCGCGATTTGGAGTCACCACTTTCTTGTCGACAGTTCAGCTCGTTTTTTAGATCTATCCACGCACAGTGGGAAAAAATGTACATGAATTGAGAAAGAATTCGATAATTCAGCTCCAATGAGCACAAAGTTAGTGAACAATAGCATTTTTTATGTGAAAATTCCCGGGGAATCGACTGGAAAGGGTTCCACTTGCCGCAAAATTCAGTGGACGGAGATATTGGGCTTATTTTACCCCAATTCCCCCGTTTTTTGTTTAATCTATACTTGGAGGGGTCTGCGGTAGTCAAAATAGGCCTATTCTTATGAAGAATTTCTCTAGAAATCGAATGGGGGTAGTTTCAGCCACCGCAAGGGTCGGGTAACGGAGATATTAGGCTTATTTTGCCCAATTCCCCGGGTTTTCGAATATTGCTGATTAATCTATGCTCGTAAGGGTCTGCGGTAGTCAAAATAAGCCTATTCTTATGTAGAATTTCCCTAAAAAGCGAATGGAGGTAGTTATAGCCACTGCACGAGTCGGAAAACGGAGATATTGCTGATATTACCCGATTTCCCCATATTTTCGGAATGTTGCCCATTTATCCATACGCTTTTCAGATGTCTTTGGAATAAAACATGTTAACTGGGCCCTTTTGGACTACCACAAAAAAGTATATTATCCATTACCATCTTCAATTCATCTTCGAACAAAGTTGTCGCTCATCTTCACTATATTCGTAATCGTTTTCGCTAGATTGGGAAATGTTTTCGTGTTCTTGTTCGTCAGATACACAGAACTGTAGCATCTGCGCTTCAAACTTTGGGTCATGCTTCCAGAATGATTTTTTGCCGCTTGATTTGACCAATAGATACGCCATCTTGGGATCAGACCAAGTCAAAGCTTCTCTCATCATATCAGTAAAGGTATCCTCCGCAGAAGTTTTCCTTGCAAAGTGCAATCGGGAGAACTTGTGTCGCTTGTGACTTGTTTCTCCAGCCTGCTCGTCGACGAAGTCCATCGTAAATGGCTAGTAATATCGAAACATTTATTAGCAATATATACTTATTACATACCTTATTTTTTTAATTAAATTTACCAAACGTTCAATCAATTCCGGTAGATGCTCATATTTATGCAGACATGGATGGAGCTGCCGTACAAACGGAAATTCACAACAGTGTTGTTGCTCAATGTCAGTGTACTACTGTTTGATTTTATTGTTGTCCAACTTTTTAGATGAAAGTGCCAGACTGCTGATGAGCCGAATGTTTCTTATCAAATCCACGTCAACCCCATTATTGGAGCTTCCGCAGCCTCCAACTTTGGGGCGATTAACGTTCAGTTTGAAGTGAGCTTCAAGCTCATCTGCAATTCGGCGTGCTTCCTTCTTAACTTCTGTGTGGGACATGGCTGGATGGTTAGGAACAGCTTTCTTAGCAGAATTTCTTATGAGGCCTTCTACCAAGTTCAATCTTGAATGACAGAAGGATGGTCCGATTCGTTCATCATCTTTCAGACATAGTGGACATGCTTTAGTGTTTCGGTTTCCTACAATGGCGTTTGCCGCCTTGCCATCTATCATCGAATAGACTGCTCTGATCTCCACTCGCAAAGTCACGTTTCCAGCGTCGAATATGATGGGTGAGGCATTCAGTTCATCCATCTCCTTAAAAAACTGGTCGAAAAGCTTCAATGTGATTTCATCCGTTCCCTTAGTCCAGTGCATAGACCGAACGCGACAAACCATGTCGGATTGGGGATTTGGATTTACGTAGATTTCATGACCACTTTCCGATACCAGTTTCAAGGACACAAAATGCTCCGTCAATAAGGAATCATCTTTCCCTAGAAACTTAGCCTGGTTATAGTGGCTAAAGCCAGTTGCAGAATCAGATTCAGCTGCCACATGCATGACACAATCAATGATCCCACTTAAAGCTATTTCATTGAGATTGTCTCGTACGTCCTTCAACTCCATAATCCGCATAACATCGTTCGATATCATTTCCCGAACCGAAACATTCGAAGACAAATATCCTTCGTCTTGATTGGGTTCTGTAAATTTCGGAAGTATGCTATTACGGTGAGCTATCATATCTGCCCATGGAACAAATGCCTTCTGATTCAGTTCCTTCCGCATGAATGTGGTCATTCCGGTATATTTGCTCTTTGTTAATCCCAATCTTGTTTTCATCATCAAAGATGATTCTGATGAAGGCCCTTTCGGATTTTGCTCAAATTTTGACGCTCTTAGTACCTTGCTTACCCACGCTTCTTTTCCTTTTCTCAACTTTCTCAAAAGTCTACTCAGATCGGGACATCCGGCTTTACGTGTTGCTGTTTCCGCTGCATGTAAAAGTTCTTCGACGCAGCGGCCACGAGCCAAGTCTTGGCAATACTTGACTATAGTGTGTTCAGCCAACTGTCGGAATGACAGCGACTTTCTGCCACGATTTTGGGATAACGGTGATGTCCGTAATGCATGAGTTTCATGACAATTAGATTGAGTTGGGACTGATTATACCTAAGGCTTTGTTTCATTAGTGTGCGTGCAATAGCGGAAACAAAATGTCAGTCTTAATAATAAAAAGTGTTGCGTGGGATTGGGCGATAAAATCAGAAATATCTCCGTAAAATCAAAAATATCTCCGTTACCCGACCCGTGCGGTGGCTGCAGCTACCTCCATTCGATTTCCACAGACTACCATAGACCCCTCCAAGCATAGATTACTGGGCATTATTCGAAAAAACGGGGGAATTGGGGTAAAATAAGCCCAATATCTCCGTCCACTGAATTTAGCAGCAAGTGGAACTCCTTCCATTCGATGTTCCAGGAATTTTCACATAAAAAATGCTTTTGTTCACTAACCTTGTGCTACTTGGAGCTGAATTATAGAATTCTTTCTCGATTCATGTACTTTTTTCCCACTGTGCCACGGTTGAAGGCGCCACTCCCTGCTGCGATATCTCGGACGGAAAGGTTGGGGTTCCACTCGAAACAGCGGGCAACTCTTTTTGTCGTCGCTGTGGCCTCCGGCTTTTGATTTCCGCCCGATCTAGCTTTCCTGGCTGTCGACAAACGTTCACCGAACACTTTTAATAGGTTGGTAACAGTTGATTTAGTCACATACAACAATTTCGCCAACTTGGCGATTTTCGCCATGCACGTACAAAATTTTGATGCGTTGCTTCTCTTCCTTCGACGACATTTTGATAACTGAAGTGCTTATCTCAAAATCAAAATAAAGGCATGATGCTACACGCATACATCTTCAAAATGAGGGGTGTGCAAAAAATTTTTATGCACGATGAAAAGAAATGCGTCAAGTTTATGTCGACCAATTTTTGATCGAAACACCCTTGTAACAACAAAATTGATTGCAATCTTTCATGCACCATACAACAATGTTTGCAATCTTTCATACAACAGGCTAGATTTAGGCGTTATCTGGCTTAAATTAACTATTACATGTTAATGGCTTAAATAACGCAGAAAATTACATTTTTCTATTCTAACAACGCTTAAAGGGTGTCCACAGTTAAATTGCATCACTTTAAACTCGGCATCAAAAACAAGTCTCTGAAGCGATTGTCATGAAATATTGAGGGAATAAAATACATTGTATAATCTTGGGTAAAGTATTTTTATTTCACTGTATTTCTTTACCAAATCCAAAAGCCTGAACCTTCTTCTTAATACAACGCATAAGATTTTGTACAACGCTTGAACCGAGATTTTTTCCGCTATCCCATGACTTCAACATGTCCTGCTCTGTAGTGACAACTTAAGGATGCTTCGTGCTTCATTATAGCTCAATATTTTTCAATTGGCCGCAACTCTGGATAGTTTGGGGGATTAAGATCCTTCGGCACGAAATTGACACCATTCGTCTTGTACCACTCTAGAACACCCTTGGAGTAGTGACAAGAGGCTAGGTCCGGCCAAAAAATTGTAGGAGCGTTGTGTGTTTTGAGAAACGGAAGCAGTCGTTTTTTCAGGCATTCATTCATGTATGCTTGATCATTTACAGTTGAAGTTGTCACGAAAGGCTTGCTCCGTTTTCCACACGAACAAATCCCCGGCCAAATCATGAATTTCTTGGGGAACTTTGATACTTGCTGTTTCCTGAGAGACTCTGGAACATCGAACTTGTCGTTCGCAGTCACATACTGGTTGCTGGGAATTTGTTTAAAGTCCGCTTTTACGATGAAACCATGATGCAGCAGTGTGGTTTCGTCAACATTTGTGTGTACAGCTTACGCGCACGTGTTTTAGCTGTCCTATTCTGTTTTTCATTGCAGTTTGGAGCTTTCTGAACTTTGGATGAACGGAGCCCGACTCGTTTCTTGGATTTCTGCACGAAACTTTTGGTCAAGTACAGCTTTTTCGTGACATCCCGAACGGAACAGTTGGGTTTGCGTTCAAAGGCAGCAACTACTCGCTTGTGATCCTTCTCACAGTACGGAACACTTTTCTACCACTCACCTTCTTTCGATCGACTGTTAAACGTTCCCCGAAACGTTTTATGACACGGGACACTGTAGACTGGTGAATTTTCAACATCATTCCGATGGCTCGGTACAGAAGACGTGTGCAAAATGTTCTCGCGCACTTGCTGTTCCTTCGACTCTATTTTCGAAACTACGACACATTTCACAATGGAACTCACGTAAACAATACACGCTGAGGTCATTTCACCCAAAATTTGGTTGAAATCAACCCAAAGGGCAAAATCTTTCAGCTTATTGAATGTGATGCAATTTAACTGTGGACACCCTTTATTAACCTCACGGGATACATTAAAATCGGATACATTAAATCACGGGATACATTAAAATCGAACACTTTATAGCAGCTGTAAGAAACGCGGCACATGCTTAGCACAGGCTCGTGTTTGCCGAAGTTGGTCATTGAGGGCCGGTTTATTAAGAAAGATTGTAAACGGAGGTTTCGTTGTCGGGTGTTGATGTTCCAGAGACCAAGTAAAGTGGAACAATCGATGTTTCCTTGAAGAAGCCCACCAACGAAACATGCTTTGGCCACCAGACGCCCCCTGCAACAGTTCAAGGTTGATGAGCTTACACCGACTTTCAGAACTTGGCAATCTGCGAGGGTCTTGCCAACGAAGAGGTCGCAAAGCAAAGCGTATAAACCTTCGCTGAACGGCTTCGATCCTCTGGGCTGCGTTTACCAAAATAGTGCCACTCACTGATGGCATTTTGCCCATTCCTGCACCGTGTCAGTGTTCGTGTCACACCTCATCACTTTGAAGTTGTTACGCCACACGCAAAGTGGCCGTTTGCTTTAATTTTTAGTTTCATAATTCACCGGAAGCTAGAAACGGTTGAATTTCCAATGTTTATTTGTACACTAGATCCCTACTAGGTTGTATCAAATTTGAATAACTTCACTTTTGTCCAAATTCAGTCCGATTCAACTCAATTTTAAAGTAAGACGAGTGGTCCTGACCAGCACTGTTATAGAAACAAAATAATTGAGATCCTCGCTGCCTACGAAGAATCAATACACTATACGAAAAAAATGCGTATATAACTCTACCGATGTTTTCTTATGTTTTCAGCCGTTCCCGCAATCAAGTGGTAGCGGGATTTGATATTCATGCTCGATTTTTTATAGTCGATTAACTTATGGCTAAGCAGAGAAAATAAAAGTTAAAAACTGACAACGAAAGTAGTTGTGGAACGAAACACTAATGGAATGGTCTTACCAAGTTCTACTATTCGATTACATGAAACTGAGCTTAGGATTGTGATCAAAGCTTTGACGTTTGATTTCAATTCAGAATTAAAATTACAGGAAGTTTTTTGTTTCAGTATTTTGATCAAAAATTTCCTTCGAGATTCGAACTGCATCGCACTAAGAACTCTCTCCAGATGTTGCTCGGTGTATTAAACTTGGCTCGTTTACCATTTTGGTTGATATGGCTTGGGTTTTTTCACGAGCCCTACCCGGCTCAATCTGGGATAGTGTTGGGGTGTGACAGAGTCTTTCTCAATGTTCTAAGCTAGTTCAACTCAAGATTTCGATTTAATTAGGCTCATAAAGTTTAAGAGTGTTTAGGGTGTATTTTACTCTGGATTCTGATAGTATCTTCCTTAAACCGCCAAGAAGATTATGTTTAGCCCCTCTAAAGAAATTCATCAGGTTTGCATTCGGATCATCCCTTGAATAGCCTTGCTGATCTTACTTCAGTTGTGAGAATATTAAGTCCCACGTTATAAGTGAAAATTTCTCACTGTTTTGGGATGATTATGCTCTATGCATCACTGCCACATGTCAGTTCTTTGTTGGGTTTTTCACATTTACGTGCATAAGAGGAAATCACATACAGAATCTGTTCTTCTTCGTTGTTCAACAGTGTGTTCATCTTAAATTATGCAACAATCCAAATACAATAATTTTGCACACCAGTGGAGGCGCTACATTCTGCTTCCGTTACCACCGCTGCTACATCCATCATCCCAGTAAGAATCTCATCTTCGTGGTGCGAGTTTCATGGGCCTCTTGTTGCTCGGGGTGGAAAACTCAACCTGCTTCACCCTATGGCTGATGTCCTGAACTACAAAGCCCATCATAATGATGTGGTTTCATGCAGAAAGGCAACAGCCAGTGATGAAGCACAAAACAATCCCTCCGAAAAACGCCCAAGACTAACCGAAACCATAACAACGACTCTCAGCTAAAAAGGAGGCTGTGAACGAAGAAATTTTCCGCTGTAGCTAGATTTGCCTATGAAACCAGAGCAAGCCATCAAAAAAAAAACGGTGAAATGATTATGTTACGATGATGAAATCATTGCAAGCAACTCACGCCCACTAACGTCGTCGTCGGTCGGCCGACCGGCGCAAGCTTGGGTGAAGAGGGCGAGGTAAAATCGTCTGCCCGCCAAAATGGAAATGTGAATGGAAGTGTTGAAAAATGTGAAAAAGCCTTGTGCAACGAAGCAGGCGAAGAAGAGTGCGTCGCGGCGAGACGGAAGGAAAATATGATTGACAGCGCGAGTGTGTTGCAGCCGGAGAAAATTAACATATGTTCAGAGATTGTGAACGATGATGTTATTGCTGTGTCTGTGTGTTTAACCGGTGTTATTCCAGGAAAGGGGAAGAATTGTTTGTTTTGCCACAGTTGATTGAGTTGAAAGACTTGTTGATTCATTCGGCTTTGACAATGTTCCTGTGGAATCATGAAGTTAACCGTCGCAACCACGGGGAAATTGAAAGAAATCACATTCAAATTTCGGAATACATTAAACATCAGTCAAGTGTGTAAAATCAGATAAGAAACCTTGAGTGCGCTGCTTGGTGATTCAAAGAAAACGAGAACGGAAAGGAAAACTTCCCATTTTGCCCCGAAGTGAGCGCTTAATCGACATCGCAATCGAAGCAGAAAGCCCAGAAGAAATGCCACGGTAAATATGATTTCAGTGTTTTAATTAAGTACCCTTTCATTCATACGAGCGTATGGGAAAATGCGCATCGAACGAGAGCGAGACCAATATTCCTCATCGTCATTTTCGTCTTTTGACCTCCCCGTGGGAAATCTTCGAGGTTCGATGAACTGCTTTGCTCATTCCTCAGTCTACGTCGGAGTGTTTTTAGTTAGAGTTCGTTCGCAATTCATTGTGATTAAAACACCACCAACCAGTCACTTACATAACTCATTCGGAACATTGAAAGCGGAACAAAACAGAAGTTGAGTGGATGGCAGGTCTGATTTAATCATTTCCATGAGCCGCATCATGATGCGGGTGGGAATGGCTTTCAATTTCATGGATCATTTTTCGTTCAGTGTAAGTGCAATTAGTTGGCTGCACCCGGGTCTTTTCGCGTTGCATTTGTGTAATTTCAACGCTGATTATCCCGAACAAATAGGATAGTTCGGTTGATTCAAGCATATCCAATGACGGAGAGTCACATGCAGTCATTGTGCGCTGTAGAGCTTCATGTTCGTCTCCCGGGCCCGACGTAATCGATATGCAAATGGTGCCAATGTTTACATTAAGCTTCCATATTGCGACGGCAGAATAATTGCAGATAAACGGCGCGATATGACAGGATGGTATGGGACGACCATCGGTTAACTCCGGTGTGTGACTACATGAATCGTACATTACGGGTTTGCAAATGTGCTCGACGGCTACTCGAATAGATAACGATTACTTGGTCGTTGCTCGGGATGCAATACAATTTAGGGTAGGTGTGTAGTGCACTGGCCGAAAACGCCAAATTTCTCGACAAAAATCGATAACTGAAAAACATTCAGCGATAGAGATTTGACGTCTTTTGGTGAATGAAACATTCACCGACAAGACTCGTCTTCTATCGAAAGAAGAAGGGATTGCTCACGCTCAGGCAGATGTGTTTTTATGGTATTCTCTGGTGAACTTTGTAACAAGCATGCTTGTAGTTTGATTGGAAACAGCTATTTCAAAGACCAAACTCTGAAAGCAGTTAATCCGCATGTTGATATTTTTTTATCATTTTATTTTAAAGTTGTTCACCGCATAAAGTCACTCGCTTCATGGATAGAAGTTGGCATACACTGGCATGATTGTAGACCACATGTTTGTTTCTCGCGTACAAGTAAAGCTATAGCCAAACCCACCAAAGCAGGTAGACGCACAAAATTGCGACTGCCACTTGAGGCATTGACCCTTATTTAGGATGCATTGACCCTACCAGTTCGGGTTTGCCTACGGGGCGTTTAGTTCGGCCGTTCGAAAGAGAAGCCGTAATACTAATTGAAGTTTCGGGTAGAAATTATGACAATGCGGTGATCGCGAATTTGTACTTCGCCCCAATTCGCGATCTCAGAGCCAATGGTCACAAAACAGTGGATATCTAAGGGAATTCCTTAGCTCTGATGGTTCACTTCGATTCGAATTGGGGAAGAGGGAAGAGTAGTCGGTCTTTTTACGCATCTTGGTTGGTTTTATTAGGTAAACTACATGGCAATTCCAAACATGTGCTCTAACCAGAGAATTCCTTTTCCTATAGTTACTGTGATTGTAGCCAAGATAATCTTTAGACAGAAAAACGTTGCTTGTGTATTGTGCGAAGATTCGAGGTGAGAAAGATTTTTTTTTTTGTAATAAATTATATCATTGTGCAACGTGTGCGTTGCGGTTTGTTTTGACAGGATTCGTGGCTGCGAAAGGCAGTGCCGACACACCAGTTTTAGTCAGAGATTGCTCTTGACCCCACTCTGCGACTTCGAAGGATTCCCGGGGCACACGTGGCCGGAAGAGGGACGCGAGCGACATCTCAACGCTCCCTGGACAGGCAAGCCATCCATCTCACCGCGTCATCGAGCAAAATTGTTTGGAGGATGCTGAACGTAAGCGCCAAGTTCTTGCACAAGCCCACGTTTCCTGTGGAGGAACTCACTCAGCAACCCCGAGTTCGAACCAGCGATCGTTTCTGTACCGAAGTAGTGCATAGCAGCACTCAAACGTAAACCCTAGGTAGTGAACTGTAAGTAACAAGAAAGCATGCTAACTGCTGTGCATGTCCGTGCGCACGAGACAAACGGCACAAATTACCATTGAAGTCTCACCGAAAGATAAATGAAGTAATCATCTAAACGCCGATGCCCAAAATCGTAACAAAGGAAGACCGGAGAAGAAAACGCTAGCTAGAAAGGGGGAGGAGGGTAAGGAAAGGGAATGGAAATAGACAGGCAAATATGTAAAGAAAGATGACGTCCAAAATACATCATCCATGTTATCGAAAAGTGAATGGTGAGCTTTATAGTTTGTGAGCTTTATACCCAGGTAACCAATAAGCAGACTCAAAGCGTCTTTACGGCAGCCTATAAATGCCACTCTTGGCCCAATATACGGCTGTTTTACTGCAATGCTATAATAATGCTTCATTAATGCTATTTTGCATTCTAAATGCTTATTACAGGCTATAAGCATTTAAACAGCATTTGGAATGCAACTTTACAACAGATAGCATTCAAGATGCTGTTATAATGCTAATATAATGCTTGCAGCATCTGAAATGCAGATTTCGGGTTGATTTACTGCATATGCTAATGCTTATTGGTTACCTGGGTAGCAAGTCCTGAAAGTTATCTGTAGTTCCCAAACGAGTTTGTGTCATGGTATAGTAGTTAGAGTCTTGTGAGGGGTTTCCCTGTAATTCGCGTTCATGTCTTATTTTGAGTTTTTGTACTGGGTAAGTCGGCCCTAAATCGACCTGTGACCACTCCCGAATCGGAAGCAGCTCGCTTCATGTGGACCTTCTCGCTCGGCCTGTGATGATAAACCACCTCTCCCCCTCGTAACCGTTGGCTCTAACGAGGTGTCATAATTTGTGATAGAGACCTTTCTGGTATTATCGGCTTTTAGCCTCTACCGAGAAGTGCAACGGTCGATTTAAACGCCGCCAGTCAGCTTCTTCCCAAGTACGGGAAACTTGACCCCATTCCCCTGAATGGTCTAAGGCCGGGCAAACCTGCAATCTGGTGGGTGGTTTCATTTACAAACATGAAACTCGACAGGCAGGTGAATTACAACTTATTCCTAGCCTCGGCTGCTTCCTCAGACATTTGTCCAACTGGCAAAAGCATGTATGGCAAGATATCTTCGCCGTGAATCAGAATTGTATGCAACGTTTGAGTCATAGGTGCCCAGGGATATTTGTCCACGTAGATTTCAGGTGTTTCATTGCATATCTGGTCATATTTGGTCTAATCTATTGGCAGCTGACCAGCAAGTGACATCAGAATTGTTTGCATGTTGATTGTTAACTACACATCAATTCCCAGTATTTCGGCTAAACGAAAAGAATCTTCGAATGCACGCCGAGCGACATTTCCTGATAAGAATAAGAAATTAAACCAACCAAGAAATAAAATCAACCCTCCAAATCACGCTACAAACCTGTCATGCTAGTGCCTCCAGATGTCAAGGATAGTGGAGCAGCAATTGTTACTCCTTTCCAAAAACGATGTTGTATTTCTTTCTTAGGATCGCAACAATACTTTCTTTCTTGTCTCCTCAAGCTTGATTCGTTCTTATTGGTAGTTTGTACGAAATATGGATGAGAACATCAAGGAAACGCATCCACAAGTGCAGTACACTACATCCTTGATTCAGCATTTCAGGATTCGCATAAAAATTTCAGACTGCATTCAAGTGGTTCATTTTTGAAGGCGGGCATGCACATTTGTAGCATACCATCCTGGATTTGTCATTCGATATATGAAGCGAGGCTTTTCCATAAAACATTGTCAAAAAAAAACTCACCTTAAAAAATTAAAGTTTTTATCCATATTGATATCGAATCGATTGCATGTTAGCTATTTCAGTATCTACTTCGCTTTTCGTTTTTTGACTCAGATAGTACGACTCTTTTTCAAATGTCATACAATTTGGTCTGCAAAATATTACTGATTGAGGCGTGACATTAGCCCACAGGACAGTTTCATCTTTAGCAGATAATTGCAGTAGCACCGTCGAAGTTACGAACAGAGATGTTTAGTGATGATCAGTAGTTGAAGTGTATGATTAATGAGGGTTGTATGTAAAATTAGTGTTTCTTTTTATCTGTGTAAGTACCTGTGTTAGGCAAGAAAATGCAATATTTTTTTAACGATATTTTAGTTTATTTCTCAATTTCGTCTACTCTCAACTCGATACATTAAGTCTAGCGACATTCCAAGTTTATCAAGCCATCCAAAAATTATGATTTGTCGAATTCCGCAAAATAGGTCTCTGTTGTGGCAATGACTTCCTCGTTTGACGTGGCTTTCCGCCAAGCCTTTTTTTCATGTTTGTAAACAAAAAGAAATCGCATGGGGGCAAATCTGCACAGATAAAAGGAAACATTAAATTTTCTGCGTTATCTAATGAACATAAAGGGAATGCTAGATTTGGCCAAAAATAATGGGATATTCCATGTAAATTTGAGCCAGATACCTCCTGGATCTAGCCTGTTGTATGAAAGATTGCAAACATTGTTGTATGGCGCATGAAAAATTGCAAACAATTTCGTTATTTAAGCTTCCTTTGGCTTGGAATTAAACGAAGGGAAATTTTACGCGCTTGTTAAAATTAATTATTTTTTTCTATGTCGAGAATACGGTTGCAGCTATTCGTAGCGTAATTCACCCAGTTCTGCTGTGGCGATTCCTGATGAGTAAGCTGGTGCGTTGTCATGGCGGAAAAGCACTTTTTGCCTCGTCAAATGGGGTCGTTTTTTCTTCAATTCTCGATGCTCGATCAGTCCAATAAATCAGCATAGTACTGCCTCATGATTGTTCTGTCCTTTTCCAAATAGTCGGTAAAGATGATACCTTGCGAATTCCAAAAATACGGTGCCCATGACTTTTCCGGCCGAAGGAACCATTTTCGCCTTCCTTGGAGCAGGTTCGCCGGATGAAATCCACTGTTTTGAAACGCCGTAGAAACTTTTTCGGATTGCGCTTAAAAATTTCCAAACAGTGCTCTAAAGTTGTCATGCGATCCCATTTTTGCTCTTCTGTGAGCAAACGCGGCACCCATCTCGCCGATAGCTTTCTCACACCTAATATTTCGTGATGGATATTATGTATGCGTTCAATTGAGATATTTACAGTGTGCCTCACAAAAGGTGTCACCTTTTTTCAGTATTGGTTTATTTCAGCTGGGTAATTTTAACAGCGGGATTAATCATACCCGTTTTGAGTGTATTCTTTTGACAGCTTATCGCTGCAGATAAATGAGCGATTCCGTATGTTTATATTTATCAGCTACCATGGCAGACATACGGGAGCATAGCATAGCATAGCATAGCATAGCATTTTCCGACCATACGAAGCGAAGAAAATTAATACACTTCTTTGGTGTCCGCTGTTCTGGGATGGAACACAGGAGTTGCCTACTTGTTTCCAGGCTCCAAATCTTGCAAATCTTTTCTTGCATGAGAGCTTGTCTGTCGGTTGGGGCATGAGTACTAACTCTTGTCCTAGCTTTTTATGGCTTATGGTTATAGCGCAATTACTCGCTCTCTGAAAAGAGAAGGACGCGCTGACACAGAGTCATACACACACATATACACCCACACCCACATACCCACACATATACACATATTCATTGTTTGCAAATAGCTTTAAATGTTTGGAACCGTTTACACATAATGAGTAAAAATAGAACGAGCTTACCAAGTCAGTCATCAGTTCAATACCGTTTTGTGTCTCAGTCCCAATTGTAGATGGTCTGTTAGATGAGTATCTACACAATCTTGAATTTATCAATTCGACTACAATAGCACTAAATCTCACCGTCCAAATGACACCATTAAAACGCATTGCAAATCCGCATCTTCGTTCTGGGCTGTTTCAAGAAAAAGGAACCGTAAACGGGGTAATTATCTTTAAAATTTTGTTTTACATTTTTAAAACCAGTACTGGTATCTGTAGTATAACTCTACACAGAAATTTTAAAAATTTATTATGTCAGATGAACTTTAAAAAAATTGTTTAATTCCCGCGGCCAATTTTCAATGATGGGGTGACTTCGATCAAATTTTTATGCAAACCGTTTGATGCAGATGTCTCCCGAATAGCACAGGGGTGGAGCATACCCCAAAGGGAACGTTCATTAATTATGTCACGCAAAAAAGGACCATTTTCAAAACCCTCCCCCTTTGTCATGTTTTTTATGGACCTTAAATTTTGTGTACAGATTATCACAATTCCCAAAGCTCCCTTCCATTAAAAGCATGACATAATTTATGAGCGACCCATCCATTGATATTTTTCAGTAGTTCATCATAATATTAGACAAACAGAAATACCTCACTCATGTCGTTTTTAATTCGGTACTACACCGGTGTAAGGACGCCAACACTGCCGTGAATCGCATAAAGAGTGTATTCGATAAAAATGGCACACAGAAAATCTTCTGTAACTTTTGAATCGTATGAGTAAAAAACCTAGAAATTTGAGTAAATCTTATCCATAGTGTATTATTTACATCTGCCAAGTTTCATAGTTATACATTCAGTAGTTCCAGTCATGTCGTCGAAACAAGAAATTGTCCGTGAGAAAATTTTGTGCACTCACAATCAAAATCCGGGGGCGTCCCACCGGTGGATTGCTAAAAGGCTTGGAATTGCAAATACAACTGTGTCTCGTGTAATAAGAACCTTCAAGGAGCGTCTGAGTGTCCAAAGGAAGGAAGGGAGTGGTCGTAAAAGTGGTCCAATGGACAGTAAAATGGCCAGGAAAGTCTTACAACAATTCAAGAACCGTCCAAACATGTCAATTCGAGATGTCGCTAAAAAGTCTAAGGTGTCAGTCGGTTTTGTGCAGAAAACCACGAAGCGTGCTGGGTTACATGTTTACAAAGTGCAAAAAGCCCCAAACCGGAATGAAAAACAAAACATCACTGCGAAAACCCGCGCCCGGAAACTTTACACGAAGCTGCTCACCAAATCAGGTTGCATCGTGATGGATGACGAAACATACGTCAAGGCCGACTTCCGTCAACTTCCTGGGCAAGAATATTTCGTTGCCAAGTCGAAGTTCGATGTTCCGGAGGATGTTCGAAAGAAGAAACTATCGAAATTTGCAAAGAAGTTTTTAATCTGGCAGGCGATTTGCGGATGTGGTGAAATAAGTGCTCCCTTCATCACTTCCGGAACAATGAACGGTGCGATTTACACGGAAGAGTGCCTTAAGAAGCGTCTCTTGCCATTCATTAAGAAGCACAAAGGATCAACTCTGTTTTGGCCTAATCTAGCATCCTGCCACTACGCTCGAAACGTATTGGAGTGGTACCGAGCCAACGGAGTCAATTTTGTGCCAAAGGATATGAACCCACCAAATTCACCGGAACTTCGTCCAATTGAAAAATTCTGGGCAATTATGAAAACGGAACTTCGCAAACATCCCAAAACTATAAAAACAGAGCTAGAATTGAAGAAAATTTGGGTAAAAACAACAAAAACACTGGGAAAATCGGTTGTACAAAATTTGATGGGTGGAGTGAAAAGGAAGGTGCGGGCATTCGGGATGGGAGACGAAATTGAATAAAACAAATGTTGTAAATCAAAACTCATTAGTAGTTCTTCATTCCCTGCAAATTTCAAGAAAATCCGATAATCAGTTCAATTTTGATGAGTATATATGTGTGTGCCATTTTTATCGAATACACCCTTTATCCGTCCCATATGGATAGGAAATCAAGAAAGTAGGTACTGATCACGCAGTGAATGTCGTTTTTTTTCGTAGCATCCATCGATTCGGAACTGTACTGTAAATAAGCTCTTCCACCAACTTTTTGCACGTACTTTCTCGGCATATTGGACTTCTCAATGCCATTAAATTGTCGAAATAAATGTTTCACACCTTTTCTCCAACACAGAACAAAACAAAACAAACCCTTTGACAGATTGGAAGGTAGTGCAAAACTTCGAGAAGGTTGTCGCTTTTATTCGTTTGCTCTTAATTTTTGATAAAAATATTTTTTTTTATTCATTAATTTGTTTATGTATACAAAATTAATATTTTTTCGATTAGCTTAGAGAGACGAATGTTTAAGTAATCTGAAAATGTGGTTGTCGATTTTTGTTGAAATCATTTTATTGCTTGAATATATGATTGTTGTTGGGCTTGCTAAAAAGTACCATAATGAGCATTTTTTTTAAAATATTTTTTTAGAGCGAAGGAAATAGAGAAATGCTAAAAACAAAATGCATTTATATACCCTAATAAATGCTGAATATATATGGTTCAAAGCTTAAAAAATTCAGGCACTTGGAGAAGGATAATTTTAAATTGAATAAATATCGGACTTGGCGGTCGAAGTCACCTCGCTCTACGGTACCACCAATATCTAGCTGTTGGCCAACTTTACAAACAATTTCTTTATGAACTTAGCTTCCTTTTTATCAGCTCAAACACACTATATAATAAAAGAAGTATGTTTCACGAGTGTCTTCCCCTTTTTTACAATCTCGGTTCAAAAAATAAAAACGGAATCACAATTTATACACGTCACCTTATCCTACAAACTCCTCTCGGAGGTCATTCACTCACTTCTTTACTACCGCAGTCTAGCTTTTTCACTACCGAGGTCCAGCTCCTCCACCGTTGCCACCATCACGGGGAGTTCCTGATTCAACTTATTGTTCTGCGAAAGAAGCACTTCGTATTGGAAAACCCAACTGCTGTACGTATATGTGCCTACAGTCTTAATTATTGCGAGGCATTTTTTATTGCACCAGGGAGTGACCTTTTGACCACAACACTCGACAAACATGGTCACCGAAATATCTTCATAAAACATGTTTACACGGCTCGTCCTCTTAGTGACAAAAATATTTGTCTGCACACACTTTTTCGAGCACATTCCACAATATTAAAATGATTTAAAAAACATAATTTTACGCTGCAGAAAAAATCCAAACGTCCGATTTTCAGCGCAGCCTACTCGCGTTCACCATGGAAGCCATACGGGAGCAAGTTTTAAAATTAAATTTGCAAAAGCTTAGAACGTGTCAGATATTCAATAACCTTAAGCAGTTCGGAGTGAGTAAGCGTTTTGTTTTTCGTACCTTGAAACGGTTCAAGGAAACTGGAAATGTCCATATTGAACACAAAGAAGGTGCCAGAACGAAGAAAAATATCGAATGTGTGAGGGAGCGAATAAGACGTAATCCGGCCGTATCTGGCCGTAAATTGAGCAAACAATTTCAAATGTCCCCTGCTTCAATGAACAGGCTCCTCAGACATTATCTGGAATGCAAGCCGTACAAGAAACAATGGGTTCACGGGTTGACGGAGCGTCAAAAGCAAGCCAGAGTCCAAAGAAGCAGAAATCTTTTAGTTCGGCACGGTGACTGCGAGATTTTATTTTCGGATGAAAAGCTCTTCCTCCTTCCGGACAGTCATAATCAACAAAATGATCGTGTGTAGGGCAAAAGTCTTGCCAATATTCCAAGAGATAAACTAGCTGTAGAACGCTATCAGAATGTATCGAAAATCATGGTATGGGGCGCCGTTTCACGAAAAGGAAAACTTCCTCTCTTTTTTCATAGAACCTAACGTAAAAATCAACACTGAATACTACATCGAACAGGTTTTGAAGAATCATCTGCGTCCTCATGCTTCAACGCTGTATGGGAATACGCCATATTGTGTCCAACAGGACTTAGCTCCAGCTCACAATATAGGCCCTACGAAAGGGCTTACTTTAGATCGATTCAAGAAACATTTGGTTTATGTTTGGGACCAAAATCCTCAGAAAACCGTGCGTGCCAACTGCGATGGGTTTACAAAGCGTTTGCGCTAAGTTATCAAGGGAAAGCGAGAGAGAATCGAATTGCATTAATATGGTTTATTTCTATAACATGTATCTTTCAAATAAAAAATAAATGCTATGATTTGGTTGATTTGTTTTGCTGTAATTCCATTTTGTTTTAGTGACACCTATTGTGAGACACCCTGTATTATTTTACACAAAATTGACAAAATATCTGTGTACTTCGTATTTTAACTTTGTTGCGTTGTAGCAAAAGCAGCCCTTTAAAATAGCTTTGACAGCCTTTGAAAACGCGAGGAAATACAAAAATCGAATAGTTTTGGACTCTGAATCGTTTCATCTTAAAATAAATAGTAATCTTCACTACACGCATCGTGAACATAAACACGTTACGTTACGCTGGCGATGCACTTTATGAATTTTAATTACGAGCTCAGTTTTTTGACCCCTCTTTAACTGAAGCTGCTATGTCTCATCGAGATGAGTGCACTATTAAACCATCGCGAGGAACGATCAAAAAAGTATTCAAATCAGCTATAAATCAGCATATTTCTTGCTTTCGCCTGCATTATTCAAACTTCGTCGACCCATCTGGGTGAGACACTGGACTTGAGCACAAGGTGTGGTAAAAAGCATTCCAATTGTAATTCAAACTCAGGATGAACCCAAGAAGAAAGGGAAATTTTCTCTGACTTAATTATTACGACATTTGTTTCCAACCATTCCGCCCCGTTGAGATTGCAGTTGAACACAAAAAGTAACAATGGTATCAGCTGGGCTAATTCCTCCTCCGGATGTTTACCAAAGTAGAAAAAACATAGTTGCGAAATCTTTCCTTTTCGTTACAGTTGACTGTAATCAGCTGGAAAATAACATGATCTAACAGACGCGAAGGCGACCCCCCGCATTGGCATTCGCCTTGCCGGTTTATGTCGGTAGATCATGCGACGACGACGACGACAACAATTTTCAACTTCCGAGACTTGGTATTTCATTATACATTCATGCAACCCATTTCCCATCATCTGCAGATGACAAAACAGGAAAATATGATACCTTTGGATTTTCCATTATTACGCAACCAACAGTTCATCGCGGCGTTTCACACAGACGACAACAGTTAATAGTGAATCGATAAAAAGTGATCGTTTTGCTGTCACCATTAGAACATCAGCTATAAATTCCGGAAAACTTCTTCTATTACATCCCTTAGATATGCACAGTAAAAATAATGAATTTTATGGCAACAGAATGAAATGTCCCAAGAATATTTGCCAAATCAAGCATTTCATATGTTTGCATTAGTTAATGCAGTATGTCTCTTTCAAACTGTGTAGGGAGATATCAAATTCCAATTTTCCGCCACCCAAAAGGTTCTTGCTGCGGGGGGTGCCTTGGTTCCAGACCATATACTTCGATTAATTTCCACCGATATTCATGGATGGCTTTGCGGAGCCTGCACAGTTGATAAAGTCAACTTTAAACTAAGCAAAATTTCATTTTGAATTTTCCTAGGGAGTTTTGAAATGAAATTACTGAGTGAGAAATCCTTTTTTCGCGAGTCCTAATTTTTTCGCAAATTTTAGCCAAATTCAACTCAATTTTGAGTCGGTCCCATTGTACGTGAGCATTGTTCTGAAAATATTTCGAGCCACCACACGGGGGCAACTTTTTTCGCATTTACCTTTGGCGACGGCAACGGACCACCCACTTTGGCACTTTTTTTAGTTGATATTTGTATGCTGGTTGGGAAAATTTAGCTAGAAAATGAAACAGAATGGATGAAAAGTTGGCTCAAGAGCACGTGCTGGATTCGGGTTTGGAGGTTTTGTTATTTTCCCATGACTATTTTCCTGTTTGTTTTGTTCAGCTGAAGTCTCACGGGGGACTTGAAATGTTAACGATATATAAGGGATAAGGGTCGGAAATGTCGGTCGAGCACGCGAACTTTTTGTTTATGGTAAAAGTTTATCTCTTTGTTTTAGAAGTATTCTGAATTCTAGTTTAGAACGTAGATTATCTTATCAAGCGATAATTAAACCGGTATAAATTTCGTGTTGAGGTAAGATAGATGACTTGCTGTTAGTAAACTCACAAAATAAGGAGTATTGGATTGGTTTATTCTATCAAGAATTATGTAGGTACTTGTTTTGTTTTAAATCAAATAAAAAATGACGGATACATTGTCTTCGTTGGATTCTTACGAGAGGAACTAGTTCTCTTCAACTCTGACCAGTTTCTAACGCGAACGTCCGTTATCAGAACGTGAGATATTGAAATTTCGTGATTTTTACACTCAATTCTGATTTTACGAGGTTCATTTTTACAAAATTTTCAATTCATATTACAATAATACAATTCATATAATAATACACAGGTCTTTTGTTACGAACCTCCTTTGTAAATAAATGCTTGAACCTTTCTGTATGGAGAAATCGAAGTAGTCCGCTCTACGATTGGACTTTAGTTTGTTTTGCTTCGTCGATTTCGTGGTGGTGAATGTATTTGAAAATTTACATTTCCAATAAATTTAGTGAAGGAAAATACTGAAGTGATGTAGAATAGGTTAAATTATTCGTCTGACAGTGTTGTGACTAAGTTGGGAAGTTTTTGTAAAAAAAAAGTATGAAATATTCCGAGTTCGCTACTGCTGTTGGAAGAAGACGAACCAGATTTTTTTTCCGTAGTTTTTGGGTTAAAGAGTAGGTTAAAAAACGGCAAACCGAATCATGCTACGTGAAGCTGTTTTTCCAAAACTTCTTGTGGATGATGACTGACGATTTTGATTACCTGCTGAATTTGGTGACAAAAACAGGATACGTATATGAGGAAAGCGATTCTTGCTGAAGAATGGCTGGCATTTTCTATCCATATGGGACTGATATGCGATTCAAGACAGGACGGAGGTTTAACCTTCTATTACCTGGAAAACTGATTTTCAATCTTTCAATAAAATCGACATCATTCTGTATTATTCTTTATTTGGAGCAGGTAAAAGCCCGTTTGAGTAGAGCTATAGCTTTGAACTCTTTCTCAAATGGGCGAAAAAAAACCTCCTCGTCTTTTAGTATGTACAGAAAATTACATAGCTTCCAAATGATGCAATGATTGTTAAAATCTAGCTATACATTATAGTAAACTAAAACTAACTCTAATAAAAAAAATCTGACTGTGTTGTTCTATGGAGCTGCGAGTACTTTGTAAAATCATTTTCGAAGAGTGGAACGAGGAACATCACGGTTCAATAAAACTAATGCATATATTTGAAAACGGTCACCTGGTATGTGCCGGTGAATACAGGTCGTGTGACTAGAAACGGACTGAATCATCATGTTCATGTAATGAAGCATCACAAATCACACGAGAACTCAAAAAGAATGCCAATGGTTATCACGTAAAGCAACCAGTTTGAATTTGGCCATATCTGGAAATGTTCCGGATACTCTTCCACGGAAGTGGCCTTGTTTAGACTTGGATCAAAACCCATCATACAACACCTCAAATGATATGAGAATTAAAAAAAACTACCATGAAGGATAAATCAAGTGCCCAGGGCCATATTGGGTACATACGAAAATGTTCCGGGGACCTCACGATTCACCATTGATCAAGAATTTACCCTGGTTAGTTGTAATAAAATTCAGAGCAGCTAAAAAAAAATTTAAAACAGAGAAGTCCACGGAACTTCAGAGATGTCCTTGAAACTACAGATAAATCCTCAAAGCTTCAAAGAAGTCCTCCTAACTTCAGAGAAATTCATGGAACTTCAGAGATGTCCTCAGAACTTCAGATTGTACAACGGAACTTCAGAAAAGTTCTTGGTTTAGAGTTCCAGAGATGTTCACAAATTTTCAAAAAAAAATTCGGAACTTTCGATTAGTCCTTGGAACTTCAGAAAAGACTTCAAAACTCCAGAGTCCTTTAGAGAAATTAACGGAGTTTCAGATAAAGTCACGAATATTCAGAGAAGTACACAACAATTTAGAGGAGTCCTCGGAACATCGGAGAAGTTCACGGTTATCGATGAGCCGATATTTAAAAAAGTTGATGGCAACTTTAAGAGGTTCATGGTAATTTAGAGAAGTTTTCGGTACTTTAGAGAAGGTGATGATGAAATTTTCTATATACTTATAAAAAAACTCCCCTCGTCTGTCATGGAAAAATTGTTTAATATATGTTTTCATTTGGCATACTTTCCTGACAAACGGAAAAATGCCGAAGTTGTTCTAATTTTGAAGCCCAAGAAAGATCCAACTGAAGCTTCTAGCTACAGACCAATAATTTTACTTCCTTCAATTAGTAAACTTTTTGAATAAAGATTGGACTCGGAAAAAATGCGACACTTTGTTTTGGGTGTAATTTTTTATCGCGTTAGTAAAAATAAATGAAATTTTGAGTTATACTAGTTTAGAGTGTTATATTTATTTGTGCAAAGTTTTATCGCGATTTGTCAAGTAGTTTTCAAGATGCATTCGAAACAAGCAGAGCTACGCCAGCAAATCTTGAGCGCGGTGATCGATAATCCTGGTCAGTCGCACAGATGGATCGGCAAAAGGCTTGGAATCCACCATTCCACCGTTTCCCGCGTTGTGAAGACGTTCCAGGAGACGAAGACCATCGAGCGGCGCGCTGAAAGCGGCGTTATTCAAGCTGTACCGCGAGTGGCTGGTCAAGCCAGGCTGTCTCGTCATGGACGACGAGACATATATCAAGGCGGACACCAAACAAATCCCCGTTCTCGAGTTTTTTGTCGGTACGTCCCGAATGGAGAATTACCTGTTGTGGCAGGCGATCTGCGAGTGCGGACGGTACAGCAAGCCGTTCGTTACAACCGGCACCATAAGCGGGCAGATTTATCGAGAGGAATGCTTGCAGAAGCGCTTGCTGCCCTTTCTCCGCTCTCACCGTGGTCCCACGCTGGCCGGATCTCGCTTCGTGCCATTACGTCAAGCCTGTAATGGATTGGTACGAAGCGAAGGGCGTTAATGTGGTCCCGAAGGAGGCGAACCCGCCAAATACATCAGAACTTCGTCCGAGCGAAAAGTTTTAGGCGATAATGAAGAAGAAGTTGAAGAAAAGCGGAAAAACATTCAAAACCGATGAAGCTTTGAAGAAAAACTGGGAGAAATTGTGTAAGAAAGATGGACAAAGCCTCGCCAAAGATCTCATGAGCAGTGTTAAGAGAAATGTACGAGCATTCAGCTTGAGGGAGGAAATTCACAAAATAAATTATGCCAAACATAGCTAATATATAGTTATTTAATTCCTGAAAATTTGAGAAGTATCCGATTTATAATGAATTTTTGGTGATCATTTTTATGTGTCTCATTTTTTCCGAGTCCAGTCTTTAGAATGATACTTCACATCAATACACACTCATTTTTTGCAGATTTGCAATTTGGATTTCGCCATGGCCATTCAACTACTCATCAACTCTTAGGAGTTACTAATTTAATTCGTTCAAGCAAACCCGAAGGCTGCTCAACTGGAGTTGCTCTTCTAAACATAGAAAAAGCATCCAACAGTGTTTGGCATGAAGATTTGATTGTTTAATTGAAAATTTTTAATTTTCCTCTCTATATTATGAAATAAATTCAAAATTATTTAAGTGACAGAACTCTGCAGGTAAATTATCAGAATTTCAAATCTGATCGACTACCTGTTAAAAGCTGGTGTTCCCCAGTGTAGGATTCTTGGGCCGATATTATATAACATTTTTACTTCCCAACTCCCTGATTTGCCTCAGGGTTGCCAAAAATCCTTGTTTGCCGATGACACAGGCATTTCCACTAAAGGAAGAAGTCTTCGTGTCATTTGCAGGAGACTGCAGAAAAGTTTAGACATTTTTTCTTCTTATTTACAGATATGGAAAATTTCTCCCAACGCTTCCAAGACTCAACTTATAATATTCCCACATAAACCTAGAGGTACTAGTCATCACATACCTACTATGAACGGTGTTCCAATTTCTTGGTAAAGTCAAGTGAAATACCTTGGTCTTGCACTTGATCAAAAATTAAATTTTAAAGATCACATTGAAGCCATTCAAGCCAAATGTAATGTATATATAAAATGATTATATCCTCTTATAAACACAAAATCCAAACTTTATCTGAAGAACAAACTACTAATATTAAAACAAATTTTCAGATGCTTTATGCTGTTCCAATATAGTAAAGTTGTTGTGCTACCAGTAAAAAAACACTTCAAAGGATTCTGGACAAAGTTCTGAAGATGATTTTGAAGCTGCCTTCTTGGTACAGTACTAACGAAGTACATAGAATTTCTAATGTTGAGACTTAAGAACAAATGTCCAACAAAATAATTAATAATTTCAGACAAAAATCGATGCAATCTTCTTTTGAAATGATTAATTCCCTTAATGCTTAGTTAAAATTAATTTTAGTTTGTTTTTAGTTTTAAGATAATTATTGTTATACTGACAAGCAGGAATTAAACCTGTTTAAAACACTGAACTGCTAAGGCATGAACAATGTAAACAAAATAAGGTACATATTTTAACAATTGAGGTTGATACGTTACGGTAGTAGCTGGAGCACCTAGATTAACATGAAATGTAAATATGAATAAATTTGGAACAAAAAAAACGGTACTTTAGAGAAAATCATGTAATTACAAATAAAACCTTGAAACTTCAGAAACGTTCTCAATACTTCAGAGAAGTTCACGGAATTGCAGAAGGGTTTATGGAATTACAAAAAAGTTCACAAAACTTTAGAGCAATTCACGGTACTTTAGAGTTCACTGAACTTTAAAAAAATCACGGAACTTCAGAAAAGTTCACGGATTTTCCGAGAAATCATTGAAACTTTGGAGAAGATTAAGGAGAAATGCTCACGAAACTTCAGACAACAAACAAAAGATTTTTACGGCACTTACGAGAGATTTTTGGACAAAGTCACCGAACTTCAGAGAAGTTCAGAGATATTCTGAGAAGTAGACGAAACATTAGAAATGTCCTCAGCACTTAAGAAAAGTTCATGGAACCTTAAAGAACAATATTTTAATTTTTTTTTTTTTGAATACTAATAGAAGGCTTCTCGAGTATTGACAGACTAATACCTGAATAGGAAGACTTGCACTAACACAACAAACAAGAAGAAATGCTAAAATTTCACCACGACTTCCGGAATCTCCTCAGTAGACTTATCCATTCTCCCCAAGTCTTCTCAGAGGGCATTTTAAGTTTTTTTTCATGTTCTGAGGGGAAACGCCCAAAAGGCGTCTTGCGTCTTCCTAAGTCTTCTCAGTTAACTACTTGAATCTTTCCAAAAGATTTCCTCAATCATACAAAATGTGGTATGAATCCTTCAAAAAGACTTCTTCAGTTTTCCCAGAAGTCTTCCTGAGTCGTCATTAGAAACTTCCCAAGTCTTTCCCAAGTACTTCATATAATGCGTGATATTGTTTGCACGTTTAAACAATGTCAAAATTAGGAAAAATCTCAAAAATTCAGTTTCGATTTTTTTTTATTTATTAAACGAAGGGATATTTCTGAGAGTCTTAAACTATGTAAATCATCGATCGAGTTTCCACGTGCAGCAGTTACGGCCTCCACACGCTTCCGGAATGCACGGCAGTTCCTTATAATGTAGCCTGGATCCATTTCTCTCCGGGTACGGGTCAATGAGTGCAGTTCGAGGTGTGGAACGGAACCCCATTTTGTTGAAATACAACATTTGGCTTCAGGCCGTACTGCTCTTTGATCCACGGAAGAAAATATTTATTTAAAATCTCGATGTAGACCTCCGTGTTTAGCTGGTTGCCTTCTGGAATGAACACCGGGTTTATTGTTTGCCATCGGAAGCCACCAATCCAAACATCATAATGCTAGCAGGATGCTCGGTCAGAGAACTAATATAGCGATCGGTTCGGGAATTTGATACGGGATCGACGGTAAACATGATCTCGCCGGTGAACAGGATTACCGGATTTTGTCGCTTACGGAGATTCAAGATTTTCTTACAACGCTCGACTCGTAGCTCCTGGATGCGGTTGGTAATCTTGTGAGTTTTTTTTCCGAGCCGTCAAGTCACTGATCCCGTGTTCCGTTGCCATTTTCCTCGTTGATCGCTCTGGATTCGCCCGAACCTTCCTTATGATGGATGCGATAACCCTCGGAATCTGAGCTCACCTTGGACGACTTGTGGCCACTTTGGCGGATAGTTGTCCTAACTTTTCTCGGTCTAACACCCTTTTAACGGTCAACCGGGACACTCCAACGGCGTTTTAAATGTCTTTTTGCGACATTTGCGCGTGAGAAAAATCTCGATTACGCTGCTACTTCATGGTGCAACTGTCAAACAATGGAAATCGGCCTCTTTAACTGGCAGCCTATTATGATATGAATTATAGTTTACGTGCATGCAAAGAAAAGGCATTGTATGCACAAGAGAGACGGGAACCTTATTAGTACGATATTGCAAACATTATCACGCATACTGAAAAATACTTAAATAATCTAAGAAGACCTCCTTCAAATTCCTAGAAGACATCCTTAATACTCTCTCTCCCCCCCCCCCCTCTCTCTCTCTCTCTCTCTCTCTCTCTCTCTCTCTCTTGCTCTCTCTCTTTCTCTCACTCTCTCGCGCTTTTTTTTGTGAGTCCTGCCAAAGAATTTACTGAATGATAAACTAAAGACTTTGTACCTCTTCCATCATGTTTTGTGAGAGATGCCTTTTCCATCCACACTCTTGGTATAAAGCGACTTTCATGCGTTGTTAAACACTTCTCTTCACAATGAGAAACCACCATTACGCTTTGTTAGCGACCCCCAATGGCATCCTTACCGTTGCACACAGTGGGCATAGTCGAGGCTGTTATCGGACTTTTTTCAAATCCGCAAATCTATGCATGAACTGATGCTTTTCTATAGAAAAAAAACGCGAATAAATCGATTGCCACTGATTTCATCTTGTACAAAGAATGGGAAGTGGCTTATTTGTACAATGGGAAGTGGCTGACCCATTTCACCCTAAATCGGTGTGTTTTTAAGTTTTTACGGCGATAACTGCAATTGCCGTAGTAGTTTTTGCTTGAAAAGGAACATATCTTATGTGAAAAATTCTGAGAAATCGAATGGTGTTGGTTTCACGCTGTGCCAGGGTCAATAAATGGTCCATTTTACCCTAAATATGTGTTTTTTTTCTTAAATTTTTACTCCGATAACTACAATTGCCGCTGTATTTATTGTTTGAAAAGTGACATATCGTATGTGAACAATTCTGAGAAATCGAATGGTGTTGGTTTCATGCTGTGCCAGGGTCGAGAAATTGTCCATTTTGCCCCATTTTACCCTAAATATGTGTTTTTTTTTAGTTTTTACTCCGATAACTACAATTTGCCGCTGTACTTTTTGCTTGAACAGGGACATCTCTCGTGTGAAAAACTCTGAGGAATCAAATGGTTTTGGTTGCATCGTTAATCGTTAAACAAAACTACTCCTGCTGCCACCTCAACCCTTTTATTCAATATCCCAGTGATTTCTCGTGGAGGTGCAGAGGATTCCTCGGCTTCAAACAAAGTATCACTTCAACACATTTTCTTACCCTTTATGTATTTGAGCTGCCTTCTGCCGGGGCCGGCGCCAGAGAGTCATCCAATAGAATACACAGCAATCATACTCAGTGGATAGGCTAATTTGTATTTGTTTTCATTTCTGTATTAACGTGTCTTTCAACCTGCACATCGAACCAATCAACACATGGAGACCGGGACCAACGGCTTTACTTCCTTTTCGAAGGAATACGTGATCTGCGATTTTGCATGTCTCAGAAAATCCCTACGGTGCCGACTGGAGTTGAAACCAAACACACTGGGGTAAAATTTATCCATGCTTACCACCTAACCGCTTTACTGGCAAAACATTATTTGAAGAAAACTAGGGTAAATGCACCGGTTTCAGCCATAGTTTCATATGTTGGGCAACGCTCAGAGAAATGATTGAAACTTCGTTCATTTTGTTTTTGGAATGTATGTTTGCCTCAATCCGTATAATTAGAATCAACAGTCTTAAGATCTCTATCCTGTAATAACGTTAATTATCGTAAAGTATTGCCAGAATTAGAGCATGGTCAAAACAGGTACGTTTCTCCAACTTGAATATAAACCCAAGCAACAGTCAATGAAAGTGTATATCCCTTTTATTATACTTTTGTGTGACGTAAAAAGCGCATAAAAGTCAACGCTAATGACGCTAACAAAGCTAATAACGCTAACAAAAAATCTCTTCCCATACAAAAATATATCATTGACAAGCTCGGGAGTCAAACGCAAGTCCTTAACGTGATAGGTTTGTTGCTTCTTTTCTACTCCAACTCAGATTGTTTTCAATCCTTAATATCTATGATGTGCTTCTCATTGGCAATGAAACCATAATCTTGTACAACAAATCCGTAGTAATGTTATAAAATACGTTTACAAAAAAGTTTGCTTGGTGGAATGTAATTTCAAAGTATTTTAAACTTTTGATAAAAAATTTCTCTTGTCTATATTTAATTAATATATCCAATAATGTTATTGAAAACAATAGCATAGAATAAATGACTTGAAGCCGTATTGAAAAAGTATTTTCAATTCCCATCAGGCAAATGAAAAAAATACGAGAGATCCAAGCCGCTCATTTGTGTCATGTTTTGCTAATCTTGTATTATACAAGTACAGTTATAAAACGATCTATCATAAGGCATTCTAATACAGATTGCCTTAATTGACTCAGATCTGTAATAGGGTAGCTGTTCCCATATCAATCACAATGTGGCTATATTCATCCAACGCAGTATCAAGAAATTTAAGAGCAACTGGATTAGTATCTTTTCTTTTCTTTTCTGCTTACGTTTCAGAGTAAATAAAAACATAACAATACCACCCATCCGCA
This sequence comes from Aedes koreicus, assembly GCA_024533555.2. Taxonomy (NCBI): domain Eukaryota; kingdom Metazoa; phylum Arthropoda; class Insecta; order Diptera; family Culicidae; genus Aedes; species Aedes koreicus. The sequence continues at coordinate 74,638 of JAHHFK020001725.1, forward strand.
CGCCTACACGATGTTTTCGAGTAGGATATACTGAGAAGTGATGAAATTGATAATGAATGATACTTATGATACCTATCCTAATACCTATCAATTTGCTTAACCTTTAAGATTGTTGAAATCCCGATTCATCGAACAACATGCTTTCTTCTCTTGGTTTTTAAAACGAAAAGTTCATGACACAACGAATGTTCGACTGATGATAGCCCCTAGGTGGAAAGACACTTGTCACCCTTGATTGACTCATGGTGGACAGCTTAATGAGTGTGCTGACTTTGCTTCGTGACCACAAAACTTTAGTGCACCATAACGTAATTGACGTCAGTCGTCTGCCCAGTAAAGGTGCTTCGCTGCGTGCTGTGGACCTAACTACAAACAAAAATAGATCCGTTCTGGTTTGAAACAGTAGAGCACATCCAGGTTCTCATCGCTTTTATCACCCATATTGTAGTCGGAATGGCCGGACACGGAGTAATTGCGCCGGCGAGGAACAGAGCGTTCCGGGGGTGTTCTTTATCGTTTTCACCATTTTCAACGGTCTCGTCAACCATGGGTTTGCGACAGTAATTTCTAACGATTCCTTGTAACATTGCACAGAGTACGTTCTTGAGATAAAATCTGACGAAATTTCTGACGAAATCTGACGGAATGTACTAAATTTGACTTAATATCTTGTTAACTCTGTAAGGGTTGATCCATGATGGGTTTTCGAATATTAAAATTTTTTAGACCAAGAAACATGATTGGAAACTTAAGACACTTTTGTTTTTATTTTGGCCAAGTTTCTTCCCTCTAGTGCGTCATGGCATTTGCTTTCCACGGGTGAGGAGGAAAATCGACAGGACAATTCCATTTTATTACCGTGTGGATAAATCCTCCCTGTAGCCCACTTTTCACCACTTTCGGGTACCAATTTTGTAGCGTCACAGTCCGGAATGTTCCAGTCATTTTCACTTTCAGCGAAAGTGGACATAACCTTGGCATATTTTATAGGATTTTTCCTTTTTCTTTCCGTTTTTAGCACCACAAACCGAAGTAAATTGGGCTTTTCATTCCCGGTTGGCTCACTTGTATTCACGTTACATAATATGCGAGGATGATAACGATGATGAACGTTGTTTGTTTTCTCTTTCCTAGCTGTATATTATGAATTGCGGGAGAAATAATGTGCGCTCTGGAAGCCCAGCAGTTGATTTGATTTACAACGGACAGTATTGTTGCGTTGAATTATGAGGTCCTGCGACGTAACATAGGCACACGTACACTAACGCTAATCAGTCATATCCAGCGGGGCAGCAGGGATCAAATTCTGCTGGTGAACTGTCAAGATTTGCGGTCTTATCATGAATAGAGAGAGGAATGTGACACGACTGTGGCTTTGTTTTAGATCAGTGGGAAATTTGCTCAAAATCTTAAGGAAATTACAAGCACTATTTCAAGCAAGATTCTCATCATTTTTAGCAGGATACGTAGCGTTCAATTTGACGAAGCTGTGGACAATTGGGAGCATTGATGTCTTTCTCAACGAAATCTACTCATTTTCTTGCATCCATTGCACTGTGGTTGTGGCGTAATGGGCTGACGCCAAATCAGACCGTGAACAAAACACAATGATAATACGCGGGCTTCTGTATGGGGTTCACGTACAGGGATGCCAGATTGTTTTTCAAAATTTTATTTTCGGAATCTTAAAAGTTTTCTGTATTGGTCTGTATTGAGGATTTTCTCAAAAAATTTGCTAAAGTATTTTGTGGGGGGGGGGGGGGCGGTTTCTTGGTAGAATAGATGATGTGGCAAAATTACAAGAGCCTTCGCAATTGTTTTTTAAATATTAGAACAGTACATTTCACTTGAGGTCTGCTTGAATGTTCAAGAAGCTTCAAAACATGGTCTTGAAACAACTGAGAAGTTGAATAATTTTTACGGGTACTTTTCGAGCATTAAAAAACACACTAAAGTGTTCTAGTAAAATTACAACAAACCAAATATGCCAGATTCAGATGAAAAATGACGTGAATAAGTTAAATCGTTCCTGAATCATCTTTTTCTCATTGATGGATATGAATAAGAATTTAAACCTGTAACTTTATCGTAATATCTTGCAACTGTATGTGGTGTATTACCTTACTTACCAATCAGACTAAGGCCGGTGTGGCCTCTGCTGTACACAGAAGTTGTTTCCATTGTAATCGGTCCATGGCTGTACCTCGCCAGCCTCGCTGTCTGCGGAGGGTCCGCAGGTCGCCTTCTACTTGATCGATCCACCTTGCTCGTTGCGCGCCTCTTCTTATTATACCTGTCGGTTCGTTTTCGAGAACCGTTTTCACAGGGCTGTCGTCCGACATTTTTACGACATGCCCAGCCCATCGTAGTCGACCGATTTTTGCGATGTGTACGATGGGAGGTTCTCCCAGCAACTGGTGCAATTCGTGGTTTATTCGCCTCCTCCACGTTCCGTCTTCCATCTGCACTCCACCGTAGATCGTACGCAGCACCTTCCGTTCAAAGACTCCAAGGGCGCGTTGGTATGTGGTGTATATGCATAGCCATATGTCTGTGTACCAGACATCCCTGTTCACGACAAAAGGGTTTGGGTTGGTAGCAGGGCTCGTTTTGGTAAACAATACGCTGAGTTCTTGTTTAGCTTTGTTTTCAGATTATTCTCTTGGTTTTAAGGAGATACACATTTGTATATTTAAATATGAGTACCGATTTAAACCAACGGTGAGGATGCCATTGGGGCCACTCACAAAGAATGATGATAGTTTTTTATTGTGAAGACAAAGTTTTAATAACGGTTGAAAGCCGATTTATCCCAATAGTAAGGATACTGTATGGGGCTACTCACAAAATTATATGATGATTTTCATTGTGAAGACACGGTTTTTTTTTTTAATGAAATTCATTTTGGACCGAATTATGTCAACAGTAAGGTTGCTGCTGGGGCCTCTATAAAAATGTAATGGAGGATATTTATTAGCAATATTATTAAAAAAAAAGTTCAATGACCGATTTGGACCAATTTGAACCAACGGATAGAAAGCTGTAGGGACCCCTCACAAAGTGTGATTGTAGTCCTTCTGTTGAAAAGACGAGGCAACCTCTAATATTGCCAGGGAGAGTAGGCGCGTTGCTAGGTCCTCTAACAAAGTGTGATGGTAAATATTCATTGGGTAGACAAGGTAGTTTCAATAATGCTAAATAGCCAATTCCGACCAATGTAAGAAGTAAGGATGGAATTGGCCACTCACAAGGTCTGATGGTGGTTTACTTCAAACATGATTTTTAACAACGCTTAATATAGCCGCTTTGAACCGATTTAGACCAAAACTAAGGATGCTACTGGTGTCGCTCACAAGGTGTGATAGTAGTTCATCATTGTGAAGACTGGGTAACTTTACATAGTGCTTTGGACTTTTGCTATTCGATTTGGACAGGCCATTGGGCTCACTCACAAAGTGTGATGGTGGTTTTTGATAGGGAAGCTAAGATTATTAAAAATGTTCGAGGATCAATTTGAACCGATTTGAACCAACGATGCTGCGGGTATTACTTATAAAGTGTGATGGTGGAGGTTCGCTACGAAAACAAGGTTATGGGTTCTCATTTGTAAGATACGGTTATTTAAGAACGCTTGAAAGCCATCTTGAACCGATGCATACCAAAAGCAAGGACGCTGCTGGGGCCACTTACAAAGAATGATAGAGGCATTTGATTGAAACGACAAGATTATTTGAAACGTTCAAGGGTCAATTTGAACCAATTTGTACCAACTTTAAGGTCCAATTACAATCGTTCTACTAATATGTTCGTAAAAGTATTTTTAAAGAAGTGAAGATACACATGTAAACTACCATTGCCAGCCACGCTCAGCTTCTCCGTTACGAGGAAAAGAAATGGTCTATGTTGATATGGCATCTACTCAAAGAAAAATATGCACTCACTCCTATGCGAAACCCAATTCGTATCTATTGTGTACGTGAAGCCATGTAAACAAACTTCTTTTCTCTGGTTACTTCTCCTGCAAACCTTCACGCAAACTCTCAACTTTTCCAAGCAGCAGCACCGCGGCCGTCATCGAAGATTAGGACAAAAGTGTCCCTTGCTCATGAACCAATTCTACTCGTAAGCAGCAGAGTCACGCTGAACCAGCATTTCAAGGAATGATGGGAATGAATCAAAGCGTGAACAAACACGCCGAGTAGTTTTTACTCACGATTGTGGTGCACATCCACATACATAATTTTGTATTTTATTGATAAAAACCATTCATTTTTGTTAGTGGCCCTAGCAGCATCTTTACTGTTACTTTAAATCGGTTCTCAAACTCGGTGTTTTCACGTATTTTAGTATTCCATTGAAATAAACCATCCACACTTATGCGTGGCCCCGACAGCATCCTTACTGCTGGTTTAAATCAGTGCAAAAATTTGAATAATTTTACAGTGCATCTCTGTACAGAGAAGAGTACAAAGTACAGCCCTATTGGGTTGTTCGAAATGATGGCGTAGAACTACGCTACGAAACGTAAGCCATTGTTAGCCATTTGAATAGTATGTGGCCCGATATCAACAATGTCCTCGCTTGCAATCGAGGCGTGGACATATTTTCGATCGATTGGTGCAAATACTTTAAACATCTTTGGAGAAACGGCTGAGATATTAACGCTCAAATCCTGACCACTTTTCGTGACGGTCGTAAATAGGTTTTTTTTTCTATTATTGAATTATTGATTAAACTATCGAAAACAAATACGTAGCCCTACAACATCCCAGTGATCTCTTGTGGAAGTCACGAAAAAATAATCCTATCCTTTCCTTATTTGACCTGCATTTGGGGTGAGGCGCCGGTATTGCCTTAGTTTGGGATCACCAGTTTTTACACGTTGAGGATGTATGCTAGTCCCAAGCATCATCTCTTGGTTTTCTGTGTAATAACAGCTGATGTGTCAATAACGGAGTAGCAACCTCGGGCGATCAATCATGCTCATGCTCTTGCACATCATGCTCACGATTGTGGTGCACACGGCCACAAATTGAACTCAATGTGAGAGTCCACTAGACTCAGTCGCATGGGAACTACGGCTCAGTTTCGTGAAAAGTGGAGTTACTCAGTCTATGAGTGTCGTGTTTCCCCACAGGACTGAAGCAGCTGTCATCCACGAACAACAATCGTGAAGCCGAAAACTTGGTGCTGCGTGTGGTGCTAATTTGACAGCTCGGTTTTCTTGAAGGCTCTATGCAGCAAACACAATATTCGCGGCGGAAGTATTCATGTTTTATCGTTAATTTAATTCGAGAGAAAAATCTTCCGTGTTGTAATTAATGCTGTGGTTATCGCAATGATAGTATTTTTCATTGATTATCAGCCAGGTATTATAATGTTCTATCTAAATAACTGGTACTAGCAGTTTAGTAGAAGAAATATTGTTTCCTTGCTAATCCATTGTGAACCGAGCTTAAAATGTTAAAATCGTCACTAGCGCCACACCAAAAGTGGCAGGCTTCAAGAACTAACGCTTTCTTCAGTCCTCTGTGTTTCCCATGCGGCTGAGCCGAGTGGACTCTCACATTGCATTCAATTTGTCGCCGTGCATGGCTTTGCGTTGATTTTATGCTCATAACACGTAAATGTACAGAAGCTTTCCACCACTGCGCTAAGTGTTATAAGCGAGGATGCTCAATGGGTTCATTTTCACTATTTTGAGATTGCATATGAACCACGAACCGAACCATTATAGGACCAGTACGGGGAATTTCAATTTCGATTTTCTATGATGATAGACATGTGCATTATTCAATTAGGCGGCAAAATTGACGACTATTTTCTAAAGTTCTTTGAGTTCATGATCCATTCGGAAAACCTCGCGTCACTATTGATTTGAACAATCATCGATTTTTTTTTTAATATGTTTAATGCTGTCATTTAATTAGGCGTTAAATTGTCCTGTGATTCAATGACTGATGATTGACACGCCTAGATCCATACTATTAGTATGCTTTACGATTCTCACTCCACTATCATAGCGGAAGAAAGTCGTAAAAAGTAGTTGATGATTTCCCGAACTGCGGTGATCTATCACCAACCTGTCACCATAAACAATCATGAATGTCAGATGCCCGTGTCTTACAGAAGTTGCTGTTTCGTTTGTTTGTTCGCTTGACCCCAACAGTTTGTATCCATCTGATGTTGCTTGCTTTGTTTTTAACTTGCGACAACTTAGGTGGACTTGTTATGTGTAGGCTTTGTTATTATTTTGTCTGTCATTCCGCTTTTTTCATAACCGTGCTTGGGAAGCAACGGTACTCCTTGCGTGTTTTTTATAATCGACAGTAATGCTCAATTATTGATTGTGAGGAAAGACTGTCACAAATGATTGTCACTTGCCATGGTTCTCCCAGCCACGCGTGACAATAATTTCTGGTTAACGATTGTAAATTGATATGCTGACGACTTGCATTCCTGCAAAATTCGAGGGATCGAATTATTGCAAGTTTTCCTAGTTCAGTAAGCTTGTCTCTATAAAAAATCCGACCATCTTTCTGAGGCCTTCGACAGTTACCATTGAACTCAGCTTAACAAATACGCAAAATGTCTGCACATTTACATACGTGTGTCAAAAGTAAAGCGTGTTTTTCAGCAATCACCAGACCGATTTGCATGCATACGCCAATCTTATTGTATAGTAGTCCCATTGAACACTATCGAAGGGTAAAGGAATTGGCCACCGGTTTCGGAAATATCTCAGGACCACATTCCGGTAAATTCCGGTTTCTTGAGTATTATTGGCCTAAATCACGTTGCACGTATCCGGCACCTAAAATCATATGAAAATCCAATAATAAAACGATAGTAGGCATATTGACTGTCCCGAAAAAAAAAACTTGCTACATCCAGTTCCGGGTACCCCACGGAAAGAGGCCAATTTCTAACTTAAACCAAAACCCATCATGCGATACCTTAAATCATATGAGAATTAAAAAAGAAGCACAATGTAGTTATATCAAGTATCCAGAACCGAGTAAGACACATCCAGACATGTTCCGGGTACTTCGGAGGAAATGGAAAGTTCGGACTTGGACCAAAACCTGTCATGTGACACAGAAAATCAAAAGATAATTTGAAAACAAGTACAACGGTGGTTAGTTTCCATAACCACATTGGAAACATCCAGTCATGCTACAAGCACCCCATTGGAAGTTTGACACCATTTTGAAATATGCAACAATATGGGAACGAGTATTCTCAGAATAGGGATGACGGAAAGATGCCAAAAAACGATGCCTCACACCGTTTTGGATTTCGCAATGGCGGCCAAAGATTAAATTAAATATTACATAAATAAAGGGTGTCCACAATTAAATTGCATCACTTTAAACTCGTCCTCAAAAACAAGTCTCTCAACCGATTGTCATGAAATATTCAGGGAATAAAAAACAATGTATAATCTTGGCTTAGCTATTTTTATTTCACTGTATTTCTTTGACAAATCCAAAAGCCCGAACTTTCTTCTTAATACCACGCATACGATTTTGTACAACGTTTGAACCGACATTTTTTTCCGCTTTCAACCATGACTTCAACATTTCCTGTTCTGTAGTGACAACTTTAGGATGCTTACGAAGTTTATGCTTCATTCTAGCCCAATATTTTTCAATTGGCCGTAACTCTGGAGAGTTTGGGAAATTAAGATCCTTCGGCACGAAATTGACACCATTTGTCTTGTACTACTCCAGAACATCCTTGGAGTAGTGACAAGAGGCTAGGCCTGGCCAAAAAATTGTAGGAACGTTGTGTGTTTTGAGAAACGAAAGCAGTCGTTTTTTCAGGCATTCATTATTATTTTATGGCATAAAATAATTTATTATTATTTTATGGCATAAAATAATAAGTCCTACTGACAACCTCGTTCCTTGTTGAGTCATCTTGGCTTTTGCGAAATTCAAACTTCTCTCTATATGGGAACAAAAAAGGTTTGGAGCTATTGCCTTTTTGACTCCTTTTATGTACAGACTTTTGAGCGAAATTTGACGCATAGTTTCCCAACAAATGTTTAAGTTGACTTGATTGTTTTTGCTTGCAAAAAAAAAAACTTAAAACACACAAAAACACTAGTGGACTTAACTAAACTTGGCACCGCAAATGTGTGTGAAGACCGAATTAACATTGATCATTGATTCAACATCAACCTTCAAAAGTCCATCCTACTGCTTAAACTAATACAATAAAGATACAAATACAAATACAAGTATAGATTATGACCTATGACATCTGAACAACAAAAGGTGATCTTAAATAAACGACAGAGTGTAGTGTTTTCATCGAAAGCTTCCAAATAATAACTATAAAATTGCCATTAGAATACCAAGATGAATGTCGGCAAAACGCTTGCTTCATAATTCAACCCAAGAAGAAAAATAATCCCCAGGGAAACGTTCCAGCTAAGCATTTAACAAAGCTTCATGAATAACTTATTATTATGATTTTAATGCTGACGTAAGAACTACACGACACTAACAAAACGCGACGCGAGACAAGACACAGCACTTATCGTTCTTACAATTTAAAAAAAAAATTACCTTAGGGTCGACCGGTTTCAGGCGCGATGCTGCCCATCTACGGGACTATGTCCGACTCATATTGCGTGAGTTCTTTCCAAATATCTCATCTACGTTTTTTTTTTGTCTTCGTGGTCAATCAGGTTATTGAATGGTGTCAAGCTAAGTTTTTTATCATGCAATAGTGTAGATGCCTGTTTTTCCTCACTAGATAAGGTGCAGTCCTATTTCGGCAAAGGACACGCTATTACTTAGTTATATTGAAACAAACGATTTTATTGATTAGTGCATGTGTTGAACAAAACATGTTAAAGATATCACGTTTGAATACGGCTGACTAATCGCAATTGTTGACGGATATGGGTCCGCTGCCAAAATAGTGTTCCACCATAACTAGTATTAATTTTTAAACATTCAAAATTGTAGTAAACATTCCATTCGAAAATATCAAAGTAGTATACTCAGTGGATATTCTGAACATTGTGATTGATGTTTTTGAATGAGATTAAAAGCAATCTCAATGTTTTCCGGCATTTCTGACAATATTCTAACAGTATTCTACAAATTTTGTTGTTATGATTTTAAAGTGACTCAGACATTTGTAATAAGATTCCAGTATTGTAGATTCCTGACAATTTTCGAGACGAGTTTCATTAATGCATCCTTACTTCATCCGGATCACACAACTCTGATTTTGACCCTTAATTAAGAATGAACATGAAACAGTTCCCTTGAAACTGATTGCCTGATGGCAAATTTTTATTTGATTATCGTGTCTCCAATTGACTGTACCGGATTTCTACAGTATCATCATTATTTTCGTTTTCGTCCATCCGGAGTCATCATCAACATCGTTGTTGCTTGTTTGACTTCCCATTTTCCACTGACCTGCGGAATCGAAACAACTGTGCTCTCCTTCCGTTAAGATAGAAATCATTTTCCAGTCGATAACGACTATGAAGAAATAACTGCCACCTTCCATTAGCACAGTTCTAGTACCTATGACTCTGGCCGTTGAAGATTCGAGCAATGTTTGCACTCGGGTTATGCAGCAGCAAGTGCTACTTGGATCACAGTTTGCACCACTCACCTATGCAACGTTTTGACCTCAGGTGTAGTTTGGCCAGAACTATTTAATAGTAGTGGACGTTGCTTTTCGACGAAAAAGGAGAATACGGAAACTGATAGGGATCTAAATCGTCTGACAGTGGTGAGTTGTAAGAGCTGTCATTTACGATGGCAGCGATAATTAAATAAGTCGGAAAACGATAGAGATATGCTGACCTACTCGTTGTCATGACACCACTTTCGCCAATTGGATAGATTGTGATGGTAGTGCCAGTCATCAAATGTCATTAAAGGAAAAATCAATATCAATCATTCCAAGTCCGTATTTTGACAATACTGGGGAAATGCTACAACGTCTGTTTCGGAAATTGTTTTTCCAAGTCACGTAAATAATGGAAGGAATCGAAGAATTGGACAAAGTACTTGAAAATCGCGACAAAAAAAAACCTAACAAACAATCTTCATGGTTGGTAAATGATTTTTCCCTTGTATCGAATGACTTTCGACTCAAAAATAGGCAAAATCAATTTACAAGCGCAACATCAGAATCAGCATTCTCGCCATCACTTTTCAAAATTTAACGATTGTGAGGCTATCTGCATCCAAACCGCCCAATCAAGAAGAAAGTTCATTCTATTGGTTCAATGTCTGACCTTTGCCAAGTCTGCTGGTGTTGGAAATGACGTTTTTTTTGTGATGCCAAAGTCAATCATTCGACTGTTATCACCAACAACCATCATGATGGTCTTCGTTTAGAGTGCCGAAGCGATAGACCCATTCCGGTTCCGCAAATGTTTCCAACTTTTTTTGAGCGAAGCGAGAACGGCTATCTATAATAAGAACAAGCAAACATTGCGAAACTGAGAAAAGTTTATTTGGACTAACTTTCCTCATATTTTTCTTTTCGTTTGTTTGATGCTCGCCAGTTGATATGGAAGTAGCTGCTTCCGCTTCGTTCTTTCCGTTTTCTGTTTTTAAGCCTTACTTATATTGCAATTAGGTGTGTTTCGCTCTGTTTGAACTCAAGCGTACAACTTCGACGCAACTTTTACTACTTTTAGGCAGGGCTCCACTTTTGATCGGCGTGTAAAATGTTCAACACTTGTAAGGAAGCGAACTCAGTAGCTCGAATCGCACTTCATACAAGCAGGCTTGAGCAGCAACAAAACATTGTACGCCGCAGTAGGCAGGTAAACATGGAAACAAACATCAACGGTTGCACAACTCGGCGATAAAAAGCATTGATCAAGCCGACCAAAATTCAATTTGGCTCAACCTGATTGCATTTATGCAGTTGCTGCTGTGCATAAACCCGTGTTTTCTGGCATCAACAACTCGCAATAAATTGGCCGAAATTCAAATTGGTCAATCCAGCGTCTCATTATGATACATACATGGTATATCGATAGGTTTTGAGTGTGAAGTCGGCTATCGGTGTAATTTGTTTACGTCGACAGGAGTGATTGCTGCGGTGAACCAACCAAGTGGTGCGCAATGTCAGCGAATGTTAACCGCAATTGCAGCTGTCGATGTTTTTATTTGCATCAATGTTGTGTTTCTTCAAAGGCAACAATGGTGTGTATGTGTGCGTTAACTTATCAATTTGTAATGACTTGGGCTGTGATATTGTATGGATAATAGCATGGTGCTCGGAGGGTTCTTCGGTATTGCCAATGATGTTTTTTTTAATTACTGGCAAATTGCTTCCCGAAAAATATGTGATGAACGATAGGTATGTGGTTCATTATTTATTTGTTCTACAAATTGAATGTTCAAGTCTTTTTAATAATATAACATAATTATCTAGCTAAACCTCATTAGTAGTTTAATGTGTTCAAATTTATCAAATAAGAAGATAAAACGGTAACCATCACAATCAGCTTGACAGTTTTGTTAAAAATGATGACGGAAGCGATTTGGGAGGTCGCAGCAAATGACGTGTTTTTCTATTGCTCTGTTTCGCGAAATCAAAAATTTTGTTCAGTATTTACAAAATATTTCAATCAAACATCGTGAAACGTAATCATCTCCGGAGTCCTTTTGTGAAACGTAGTGCTTGGAAGCGAACCTTTCCCTGGGGGTGGGGCGGGCGCTTTTCTTTTTTGGGTTTTGCTCCCATGTTTTTTTTCCCGTGGGGGGTGCGGCCGCCCCGGGGGAGAGGGGGGTGTTTTTTGAGTATTATAAATTTTGTGTATTTTTTCCTTATATTGGTTGTTTTTTAAAAATTTTTTTTTTTTTTTTTTTTTGTGGAAAAAGAAATGGTTGGTATTGGTGGGACGTTATTGTTGTATTATAGTGGGGGCGCCGCAGAAAAAAAATGTAAAAAAAAAAATCCGTGTGATTTTGTTGTTCCGTATTTAATATATTGGGGGCTGGGAGGGAGAAACAAATACTACACATACAATGTATAGAATGAGTATCGATATTGGGCATGCAAATTTTCAACACACTAAAATAATCAAGAAAGCTGTTGTGTAAATGAGTAGTTTTTGTTTGGCGTGTCACTGATGTTTATGTGTTACCGTCGCATGACTTCATGCTGTCGGGAAATATTCGTTCACAAATCAGTTAGGTTTAGCTCGTTTCGCTTTTTGCAGGTGGTCGCAAGCTGTCGCAGGCGTTTAAAAGTTGTTCAACAAGGAGTGTTTAGTTAAATACGGTGCCCGAAATAGCAGGAACTATCCGGAGTTAAGTTTTTTTTGCGTTTTCGCAGTAATAATATTACAAGATCCAAATGGATAGAATTCTGTCGGCTGGGCTCTGAGACAATCGAAATTAAAACAAGTTCGCGAATTGGTCGCGTTAGTTGAAAATATAAATTTTTTTATAGGTATTTGATTATAATAAAAGTGCTTTAATCTGCTTAATTTAACGTTCTGTAAGTTTATTTTGAAAAAGCTTGTTTCCGCTAGCGTAATAATGCAAATAAAATCTGATGTTCCATCAATTGATGCATTTTTGTTGCCTTCCACTATAAAGCGATAGAATGTTGGATTTCTATAAATCTCATTCTCTCTACCTCTTCACCGGCGCTTGCAGTGTTGCAGTGGGGTCCGAATTTATGCCACCTGAAGACGAAGTAGATAATGAGGATTTTGAGGCGCACCAAGAAGCCGTTCGGACCGAATCAGCTTCTTTTGATGAACAGTTCGAAGCAAAATCGGAATTCAGAGCAACACTGGTTTTAGAGGACAGGGAGATTAATTAAAGTAATAATATTAATGATCATAATAATCCTTACATAAAACCTTCTAATAGAATTAATAATTCAAATTTATATTAATAGTATAGTGATAATAATAAGAATAATGATAATAATAACAAAAATAATAACTACAAAAGCAATGATAGTAATAAAAATAATTATACTAATAAATATCATCACAACGAAGCAAATTAAATTCATCACATATTTACTTTTGATATGATGATAGTTCATATTGTAATGTAACAATAACAATGAAAAAAATATAATCAAAGTTACAAAAATAAAAACAATTAAAATAAGTGTAAGACAATATACAATAAAAATAAGCGTAACAATAAGAATTCCTAATATTCTTTATAAAATAACAATGAATTTTTTATTATTATTATTCTATGATTATATATTATTGATTTTCTTATAATGATAGTAATAATTTTAATTATACCTATTATAAAAATAAAAATAATCAAATTAGTTATAATAACCATATGAGGAATATTGATAATAATCGTTATACTTATTATCATAAACCCTTTACCCATATTAGTTTCAATCATAATAATTATAATATTGTAAGCCAACATAAAAATTATAATAATATATATTTTGATCATTTTTTTCAAAAATAGTGTTATTGTTTACTTTGTAAATACTAACGATAAATTAATAATAATAATTTTTATTACCAGAATTGACTTATCATTATTATAATTATTGTTATAATAATTGTTTATATTATAATTTGATTAATAATTATAATAAAAACCATATTAATATTTTTGTAATAATCATCTCTTGTTATAATAAACGTTATTTATATTATTATGACTTTTATAAAAATAAGGGTTTTAATTGTGATTTTTATTCATACTTTTGTTAAAACAATGTTAATGATCTCATGTTATTGATAATGAAATGATCAGAATAATATTGATGTTATAATAATATCATTATTATCATGATAATCTTTTTCATAATTAACAACAAGAATTAAAAAACATTTAACAGGTTAAAAAACAGAATTAACATAACAATCATAACAATCATATAATCATTATCATAATAACCGTAATCAAATCAATAAAATTTAGATCCAAATCATAAAATCATCATTATTAAATCATATTGATTAATAAAATTTTAATTATAATTTTATTTATCAAAATAATAATATAAATAATTGTTGTTATAATTATATAAAAATTGTAAAAATATTTAAAAGAGTAATTATTATAATACTAATCATAAAAGTAATAAATATAATATTCATTTCTCATAATATTTCAACTTATCATTGCAATAAAAATATTCATTATCATTATTTGAATTAAAATAAATATTATAACAACCAAAATATGCTATATGATAATAAAAAAATAATTAATAAAATAAAATAATACGCATAATCAAAATAATCACCAAACGATATTCATTATTTTCGTTACAATAAAATCATTATCATAATAATTATCACATTAATAACAGTAATAATAAAAATAATAATAATTAAAATTATAATTTTTGTAAAAAATGTTCATATATAAAAGTAGGCTTAATAAAAATAATATATTTTTTTAAATATAATTATTATATATATAATTATTTTTGTAACAATAATAATGATGATAATAATAATAATAGTTAAAATTATACATTTTGTAAAATTTGTTCTCATAAAAATAGTCTTAATAAAATTAGATTTTTTTATTATTAATATTATGATCATTGTTTATATTTCAATATGAATAATAATTATAATTTAGTTAGTAATAAAATGATTCGAATAATAGCTTTCGTCAGTATTCCATGTCGAATGATTTCAATACTTCCAGTTTTGTGTGAAGTCAGAGCAACGAAAATCCATTAACTTTCACCATAAGTAGGAACCGCTGGAGGGGCTACAATGCAATAATATTACAGAATGCCACAATGTCTAATCCCGAAACTAATCCAATTGGATTTTAACCAACAGGTTATTAAACTGAATAAAAGCTTTTAATAAACAAAAATATAAATACCCGACTGATTTATTAACAAAAATGTAGAGCATGTTCGAAATAAACATATTTATTTTCAGGGGTCTATTTAAAATCCAAAAATATTCACATATATTTTTAAAACGAATAATTTTAAATCAAACATTGACGTAACGCTAATTTTTACATATAATACGTTTGCAACAAATTTAACATTTATTTGTGGCCAGAACAAACAAAAGTTTACGTTTGAATTGACCTAAATATATTTGCTTTGACGATAGTTTTCTTCGCATGTAGTTTCCATAATACATCTCTTTTCGTTTAATTAAAATTTATAGTTTAAAATTTATTTCATGATCGAAATCATCAAGTTTATTTTTACAAGTTATCAAGTAATCGGTACATTTAACAAGACCCTTAGCAACATTTGCAGATTTTCTTCTCGTATAGTTATGACTTGGGTTCAAGAATAAATGTCTCTAGGCATTAAAAAATTGGTCAAATTTATGAAAAAATATGCCTTACACTCAACAGAGTTGCAAATTTCCTATCTTTTCAGCAATGAGAACACGAAAATATTTTAGTTCAAAGTATTTTCAAGCAAGAAAATATTTTATATCCAATATCAATACTTTTCACTGACTGATATTTTATTCTCTTGGCTTCACTTGACAGTTTGTGACAGCTCGAATCTGGCTCCACTTGACACTCACATTTTTTGAGTCTGCTTCTCCCTCCCAGTGTTGAGTCTTTAAAGCTACATTTTTAAAACTTGTGAATGAAATAGACCTTTCTTTCAATCAATCAACACTGCAACGTCGATGAATCCGGACTTTTCTTCAGTATGATACATTTGACTAATCATATTTTTATTGGATGAAGCACGTAATCATTTAAAATGTTTTGAATTAGAAATATCCTTCTCTTCAACATGTAACCCTGGGAGTGGACAGCAATTTCTGCTAGAACTAAAGATGTGAAGAGAAAGTATTGATAGGTCGATAGCGTTCGGCAGGCTGTTAAATTAAATAGAAGCAGTTGAAATTGAGCGTAGGGCATATTCGAATGGTGGCGGCATGCGATCAAGCACACAATCTTTTACCAAGCTTCCCCAGTGCGGGGTAGGCAAGGGGAAGTGTAACCCTTTGACTGGCAGAAGAGTGCGCGCCTGATCGTGCTCATATACCAATCAATGGCACAGAAAAGTTCTAGCGATGTGAAAATTTCTGTTTACACTTCCTAGAGTCAACATGTGACAGAAATCAAATTCCAAATTAGAGGCTGTTAAGAGGATCAACATACAACACCTTACCGGGTTCCTCTATGAGGTTGTTAAGTAAATGACGACGAGAGAAACATTTAGAAATTTTTGGTAAAATTAGAAGTTGTGTTTTCAAAACCTCTAATTTGGGAATTGGTTTCTGTCCAGAGGTGGTATGTGTACATTTTTTTTGCAAAACAGTCACCTGCTGTGAAATTTAAGGCCCGCACACCCCCAACAGTTTATGTGTACAGTTCTAGCGAACGCGGGGGATACAAAACAGATAGAGACAAATTACTCCCTATTTCTGCCGACAGTTTCAAACAGTTCAGAAATGGTATGTGACTGTATTTGATAGCTTGGTTAAAAACGCTTTTATTTGGTAATTTTTTATTATGACTAAATCCATTCTTATAATTTTATTCCATATAATAAACATCATATGTATGCAGTAATAAGCCAGCAAACAACTAAATTCTTAGCGACTTAAATCTATGTCGCAAATTTTTCTAAACCATCAGCTGGGGGCAGGAAAAATGTTTCGTTGCCTGGAGAAAACGGTACAGATATGTCATATTAGATTTGCTCCCACGACGGTTCACTTTTGCGTTCAATTTGGTCGTAATGAAAAATGTCAAACCTGTGGAAAACTATGACATCCCTTACAACATATGTGAGACGTCACTTATAGATTGGGAGATCGGAGGTCCCACTGTTCGTCATGGCTCCATAAAATTCTATACAGATGGTTCAAAATTTGGAACAAACACGGAAGTAGAAACCTTCGGCCTTGGGTCCTCCCTTAGCTCAGTCGGTAAAGGCGCAGCTACAAAGCAACACCATACTGGAGGTGCCTGGGTTCGATTCCCGGTCTGGTCTAGGAATTTTTCGTAAAGGAAAATTTCTCGACTCCCTGGGCATAGTGTACGATTGTACTTGCCACACAATTATACTAATGCAAAAATGGTACTTGGCATCGAAAGCTCTCAATTAATAACTGTGGAAGTGCATTTAGAACACTAAGTTGAGACCAAGCAACAAGCTAATTGTAAAAGCAATAAGCTTGAAATGCTGAAGAAGAAGAAGGAACCTTCGGCCTTGGAGTAGACATCTCAATGGCGATGGGAAACTATCCAACGGTGTTCCAAGCGAAGATTTTTGCTATAATAAAATGCGTTAACGTTTGGCTGAAGAGGAAATATAGATTTGCAAATATTTGTATTTTTACAGACAAGCGGCACTCATAGCATTGAGTAATTAAAAATGCATATCCAAAATCTTCTAGGAATGCATTCTTTCACTGCGATAGTTGTGTCATGAGAACTCCATAATTTTTTTCTGGGTTCCAGGACACTATGGCAGTGAAGGTTATGAAAGGGCAGACGAGCTTGCTAAACAAAGTCCAAATGTACAGTTTATTGTCCCAAAACCATTCTGCGGTATGTCATACTGTGCCATAGAAATGGAACTAAAATCTTGGAGAGAACTAAGGGTGATGATCAACGTTTTTTTTTAAAACAACTTTTTAATAACCCCAAAAAAAATTTTGGCGCTCCACAATTTGTAGTTTTTTGTCTCTTTTTGGGGGGAAATAAGAGGGAAAAAAAGGTGTTCTTAATCCGACGACCAAACAAAAATAATTTTCATGGCAAGAAAAAAAATAAAATTAGTTTTAATAAAAATACACCACCAACAACAATATTATTTTTTTTTTTTAAAAAAGAAAAAAAAAAAAAAAAAATGAATAAAAATTAATTTTTTTTCCAACAAATATTTTATTCCCCTCCCTGATTTGTATGTATGTATGTAAGGTAGCCACCATCCCTTCTAAGACCTTGTCATGTATGCAGCTCCACTTAATAGCAAGATCAAATTGAGTTACCGGTTTGCATTCACAACAACGCTGGATGAAGGGCCAAAAACGGTGGGGCGGACCCGTAAGCAGAGACACTTACGCGAAACCCGCGGGAACATAAGAATCTCCTTCCAACGATACGATCCAACAAATCTAATAACCCAATTCGCAATACTCATTAAGCTTTCTACGGGATGGCTTGTTAAGAAGGGCGCGTCACTCTCACTGAAATTGTTGGAGTAGAATTCACAGCACCACAATCGAATCGGTAGGATAAAGAAAATGATACTGTTTGTTCCCTCCTAGACGCCGGTTGTCATACCACTCCATTGTCCAATTCCAGCTTGAGTGATACCCTGATGCTCCCTCCCTTCCCAATATATATTTAATGTCATATAGTAATGTATAAAATATAGTGAATTAATATTATAATTATAATAAATATTGCGAATGAATATTATAATGACAAATAATATAATGAATGAATATAAGAATGATAATAACAATTCCATTTGTGGACCTGAAAGTTTAGACAATGTAGCTGCGAGAAAAAAAATTGATTTAAAATTATCTCTTCAAACTTGGAATATCCATGTATAATCTGAAATTATATAGCAATAGAATAGTAAACCTAAAATTTCGATGTGCTGTTCCGTTTCCTTGCAATAATTTATGTAGTGAGTCTCATCTGAAATAGCGATTTTAATGAAATGAATTTAAATGCAATTATGTCACATCATTTAATATCACAACATAAAATAATAAACTGACGTTCAAATATAAATTAATAATACCAGCAAGCCAGTAAACTATAGTAGAATACATATATCCGTAACTAATCTGATCATCCACTCATCGAAAGACTTCCACTGTTGCAGTTTCTATTGAAATAAGATCTACTAAGATTAGAATTTGTTTTCACAATAATAGTCAGAGAACATAATAAGCGTAGGTACAAGATATATATGACAACTACTGGTATGTTACTGAAAATAAAAATTAGATGTGTATTAATGTCATAATAATATTAGAAAAACTGAAGACAGCTAATAATAAGGCGAAATAAATTTCAGATGAGGATGAATCTAAAAACTGAATCTTAATAAAACTAAAATAAAAAATTAGGAAATTGAATTTTTCTATAGCTCTTGTACACCCATAAATGATTCCTCATGTCTGTGAAATAGGAAATGAATGATTGTAAACTGTTAGGTTTTGAATTAATATATATTTCTGATGAAGAAGGAAAGTGCTGTTTTAAGTAGAATTTTTCAAATATGATCCTTTCAAAAAAAAAAAAAAACATTAAAAACCTTCCTATCTTTTCAAATACATAACGTAGGTTAGATGAGCTATAACTGACAAGGATGCATAAATGTGAAGCTGAAAATGACTTATAAAAAAGCATACAAAATGTAGTGAATGGATATTATAATATAGAACGATAATAATTTCATTTGTATTTACGTGTCTGCAGATTGTGGTCCTGCTGCAATTGTATACGGACCCGCACATCCACCATGAACCTGAAAGCTTAGATAATGTATCATGGCCACCAGAAAAAAAAATGGATTTGAAATTATTTTACAAAACTTGGGATATCCATGGATGATCTGAAATTGTATAGCATATAAAGAATAATGAACCTAAAATTTCGATGTGCTGCTCTGCTAATAAATGTGATATAACCACAATGGAACTGACTCTTAGCTTCGGGTCATGATCCCTACTGAGCCCTTGCGGCACGTCAAGCCGGCCAGTTCAGCGCAAGGGATTTTATTTCCCGGTGCGAAAAAAAAGGAGAAAATAAATAATCGAGATAAACTTTTAGGGGTGGTAAAAGTTATATGGTGGAAATCTTAAAAAAGGGAGTGGGGGGGGGGACTGTGGTTGAAAAAAAGACGGAAAAAGGGGGGTTGAAAATTGATGATGGGGAGGGGGGGTGGGGAATGTGTAGAAGAAGCGAGTGGTTGGGGGAATGAGTGTTGTTTTTTAATAGAATGGTGTGGACGTAGTGGGGTGGGTGTCTGGTATGGGTGGTTGCGGGGGGGGTGTGTGGGGCGAGGGGGTGGAAGTGGGGTTGGGATTGGGGGGAATAATTTTCTTTTGGTTTTAGGGATGGGTTGGTTGGGGGGGGGGGGGGGGGGTGGGGGGGGTGGGGGGGGTGGGGGGGGGGTGGGGGGGGGGGGGGGGGGGGGGGGGGGGTGGGGGGGGGGTGGGGGGGCGCGGTTGTGGTTTTTGGTGTTGTACGGAATACTTTTTCCTTCACTTCTGGGCTTCCAATCGGTGGTCAACCGTTCCTCGAACCGCTTAATCACTCGCGAAACCGTGGAATTCGCGATTCCCAACGTTTTAGCGATGGAACGATGCGAGAGATCCTTGTTCTCGTGATGAATGCGCAAGATTTTATCACGCACGAGCTGTTCTTTCGACTCCATTTCCGCGAGTTTTGATCATAGGACTTTAAAACTTGCAGTATGTAAATAATGCACTATGAACTAAATCCATCCAAATTTTCATTAAATTCTACTCAACGGTTAAAAAGTTAGAGCAATTTCATAGTGTGGCAATTTCATCGTGGACACCCTCTAGCACGGAAACTAAGTCTGTCATCGACAGGCTCTCCTCTTTGTTTAACTTGATCAAGCTTTTATAACCACTAATTGTCGTTATCATGTCATTGTAAGATGTAGCCCAGAATTGGAACATAGACTATTGCGCATATTTCGGATATACATTAACAAAACAGTATAACAAATTTATGTAAAATTTAGACGAAAAAAAAACAAACAAAAATTAATCATCTCGATTTCAAAGAAATTTGCGAACTTTTCCGGGAATACATTTCATCAACCGGCGCACATTATTCTCATCCATAGTTTTCGCGATCTTATTCCACTTGGTTCTCAATTCATTGATGCTTTTGACGACACTGCCATTCGCCTTCAGCTTCCTCTTCATAATAGCCCAAAATCTCTCTATTGGTCTGACAGTTTGGTGGGTTGACTTCTTTCGGTATAAACTGAATCCCGTAGGTTTCATACCACTGTAGCACTGTTTTACTGCAATGACAGCTTACAGGATCTGGCCAAAACCTTATTCGCTTTTGGAGACATTCCGCTCTGTACAGCTCTGAATTAAATGTCTTATCAGTGATGAAAACCTTGGTCTACCGCAGTTACAGATGCTTTGCCAAATCATGTATTTACGTGCAAATTTATCCGCAAACACAAACTGGAATTTGGCTGTAACATCTCCCCGAGTCGTAGCCAAGTAAAATTGTTGTCCCGGTAGCTGTTTGAAATCGGCCTTTACATAGGTTTCATCATCCATGAGGAGACAGCCATTGAATTTTGTTAACACCTGATCATACAGTTTTCTGGCACGGATTCTGGCCACATTGTTCTGCTTTTGATCCCTATTTGGTTGTCTACAGGCACGGTATGACTTGAAGCCTTCCCGGAGACGAATCCGTTGCACGGTACTGCGTGTGGCGCGAAATTTTTGGCCAAATCGCGATAATGTTCTAGATGACTTTGTTCCGCGGTTGACGGTTGACAGTACCCGCCTGACTATTGCTTTGAGGCTTGCGATCCGTCGACAAAGTTTCTCTGTACTTTTTCAAAACACGCCACACGGTATTTCGGGGGAAAACCCAACACCTAGGCAAGTTTTGGTCCAGACCACGAAGGGTTTTCCAAATGATTGCGCACTATTACTTTTCTTCTTTTGTCTACCATTGTGTATTTCTCTGAAACACGTTCGAACTGCACCGCGAAAAAAAAAAAACTTCTGATGTTGTTATTGTTGTAGGGAACACATAAGATGTCATAGTTTACAAATCCGACCACTAGGGTCGCTGTAAGAATCAAACATGTTTGTTCCAATACTAAATGGGCCACACCTTATGAAGGGTCAGAAACAGGTTGTGTGGTACGATAGGCAGCGTCACTTATAGATTGAACAATTGGTCAATCAAGTGAACTATCGAATGAGAGAATGTCCTAATGAGTGAGGAGAAGAGCGCCATATTCACAAACTGTTAGGAGTAAGGAGTTAGAATTCCCTCTGTCCCCATCCGGTCTGCTTTAATAGGGTGCCCTAATGGTCCCTCAAATTTCCATTCACATGATTATGTATATTTATATTTATTTATGAGAAAAATACTACTAGCATGCTTTTCTATTATATATGATTTAAAGTTGGACCTACAGAAATAAAGAAAAAAAAATTAAAAAATATGATCTAAAGTTACTGTTATGAAATAAATGTTGTAAACCGCTTCCTGAATAATCCTGATATAGGTAATTTACAGCAACAAGGTCTTTGCCAATAGATGCGTTTAACATTGGCAATTTCGATGTTAGTCTGGCGATGGTGGAGGATGCACTAAAGAAACTGAAATCGTCTGTAACACCTGGTCCGAATGGCATTCCTACGTGCATATTGAAAAATTGCAGTAGCATGCTTATTACACCGGTGCAAGCCATATTCATCTTCTCCCTTTGAACTCAGCATTTTCCGAACGCTTGGAAGATGTCATACGTGCAGCCAATATTGAAGAAAGGCAGTAAAGTGGATGTGTCAAATTACCGTGGAATAACTTCTCTACCTGCTGGATCAAAATGAGTTGAAATCATCATTAATGACGTTATGTTCCTGGCCTGCAAATCATACATTTCGATATCTCAGCATGGATTCTTGCCGTAGCGTTCCGTCATCACAAACCTGTGTAAATACTCGTCATTCCGTATTAAGGAAAAAGATCAAGGAGGACAAGTCAACAGTATTTACACTGAAATAAAGGCTGCTTTCGAGACAGTTAACCATGATATTCTGTTAGCCAAGCTTGAGCAATTAGGAGTATCTTCGAGAATGCGAGGTGGTTAAGATCGTGCTTAACTGATCGTCATTTGTTCGTAAAAATAGGACCAGCCATATCTGCACCATTCATTCCTCGATGTAAGGTACCACAAGGAAGCAACTTGGGACCGTTGTTGTTCGCATTGTTTTTTCAATTATGTGTCCCACGTCCTTAAGAACTGCTGTTTGATGTTCTACGCAGATGATTTGAAGATCTACTTAATCGTTAAGAGCACAACAGCTTATGTATTTATCAGTTACCGTGAACTGAATCGTCTCTCTGTCAGTGTGTCCAAATGTTGTGTCATATCCATTCGGAGAACGAAAAATCCTATCATATATAACTATGTTATAAATGACACTGTACTAAATCGAGTTGGTAATGTCAAAGATTTGGGTGTGATGCTGGATTATCAACTCAGATTCAAAATGCATTATTCGGAAATAGTAAATCAAGAAGATCGCCAACTTGGATTCATTTTCAAGATGTGATCTATTTTCAAGTGAGTTTGACGACCCTCTTTGTTTGCGATCCTTGTATTGCCCGTGAGTCAGATCTATTTTGGAATTTGCTTCTGCCGTTTGATCACCGTATGATGCAGTGTGGATTTCACGAATCGAGTCAGTGCAGCGTAAATGTGTAAGGTGTGCTCTGCGTACTCTACCATGATCCAATCCATGACGACATCCACCTTAGGGGCTGTTCATAAACCCCGTAGACTTTTCTGGGGGAGGGGGTGGTTTAACCAAGGTCTACGCTCCATACAAAATTTAAAAAAAAAATGTATGGAGAAAAGTCCACGAGGGGGGAGGGGCGTCTGTGATTTTCAAAAATGAGTCTACGTGGTTTATGAACAGGCCCTTACGAACATCGCTGTTATTAGGTATTGAACCACTAGTGGATAGACGCAAGTTCAACCAAGCCATCTTCTGTGCCAAGATTTTACGTTCCAAAGTAGACTGCCCTGCATTGCTCAATCATCTCAACATCTATGCCCCTCAACGAGTACTACGATCTAGAGAGCTATTGCGCCAACCACCGAGACGAACACAGTACGGATCAAACAATCCTGTCGACTCGATAAGTCGAGGGTTCCAGGAAAACCATAGCCTGTTCGATTTCAACATCTCTACTAACGTGTTTGGAAAACGCCTACGGAATCGATATGACTGATTGTGTCTATTTTATTTCTATTTTATTTCCCAGTTTTGGGCAGTGTGTATTTCTTGTTGAGTTTAGTTTTATTCATTAAGACCTTGCCTTCGGATGAATGTATACAATACATACAAATACAAATACAAATAGCTTAGAAAATCTGATAGACATTCCTATATTCATAGATAAACTGAAATTGTACAGAATTGTAATATTTTCAATTGGGAGTCAGCAATTTAATCTGCTAGATATTTAGTTGAACACTACTGCCATCTGTTGAGTACTATGTAACGTTCGATAAACTGAAAAGTTTTTCTTAGTGCCTAAGCGTCAAACAGCAGGTAAGAGAACATGCGGTTCACCAGTGGTAGTGGCACTTCTACCAACTGTCAACCATTATGAATGAACGTTCAGTGAGTGCTCGATGAATAGCTTGTGTGTGCTATATTTTTTTTGTCTGTTGTTTCACGATTAAGCCCGTCACGTTAGTTTCCAGTGATAGCAGCAATTCACCGAAATCTTGTGTTGATGTATTTTAACAAGTATAGCCGTAAAAGTAGAGCCGGTGTAGAGCCAATACGCCGAGTGGGTCATAAGGCCGAATCGGTCATTAGTCCAAACGCCACTAGGGCGAATGGATCATTAGACCAAAAGTCATTGGTAGAATTTCTAAACTTGAAATAATTTAGTGGTAGTCGTTCTATCTTCTTTGCAAAAGTGTGAAATACCATTCCAAGTCTTGTAGAAGACTCTACATAAGAACCTGCTCTTTTCTTCTTCCTATGCTTCACAGCAGAAATATCAGCCTCATCACGCTTTTGTTCGTTTTACTACCCACCACCAGAGGTTAAACGCTCTATCGAAAAGCCTGTTTATTGTCACCAACAGTCTCATTTCAGCGAACCATCTGAAGCCCGTTGGGGTTGACTTTTCCCCATGCCTCTATTACATCTTCTCATTTCACGCTCTGTCTTTTCGCTCCATAATATCCGTACGGCTCAAATCGTGGCTTGCCATATACACATAGTAAAAATTTACAGCATAATAGCAAACATAAAAACAAACAAACAAAATCTATGATGTTATCCCACCAGGTGAAAAATTTCACTCTCATTCAACTCCAACCGAACGGGGACAGCAGAGACGAGGCATCGTGTCTTCGTCATGGGAATTCACTAGACGAGACAACAACACGGTTTATGATACCTACGATATTACGAAAGCCAACAAAGTCAGTGCTCCCGAGCGGCCTCACGCGCCGTCAGATAACGAGATAAACTAAAAAGTTGAATGGAGTAGTAATTCCGTTCCGCAGCCCGCGTCTCCCACATCGCACTTATTCAGAGTTTGTTGTTTTTTTCACTTTCCTAGGGAAAACTTTTGCTCCAGCAAATTGCCGGAGAGTACGAAAACGGTAGTAAGTAGCATGCATTGGAATAAAAACTAGCAATCCGCTCGGGGCCAAAATTTGTTCTTTCGGGGAAGTGCTTGTTTGGAGGGAAAATTCTCCACTTGTCAGCGCTACAGGACTGCAGAATGTGCACTTTTTTTTGTTGCTCGGAAATGGGAATCAGGAACAGCGATCTCTGTGCTCTGACTTAAACAAATAGCCTGCAGTCCAGCAGCATAAGTTTAAAATTGGAACGGAATTGAAGTTTGGAGTTGAACAAGGAGATTCGAAGAACATGGAGGATGAAAGGAGATAAGCTTTCGAAACAACTTGATTAGTTGCTATTTGTCAAAAGTGAGTGGAAAGTTTTGGTAGCTGCTTGGAGATTGTTCGCCCGGAATAAGGAGATTTGGACATAACTAGATGACGTGAGCTTTAAGATGGATGTTTGGTGGATTTGTCCTGATATTGTTGTAATATAGTTTTACTAATTCCTTAGGAAATATGCCAACTATGGTATTATTGCATTGTTCTATTGAAATTAGGCTAAATTTTCATTTGAATGGTTTTCTGAAAGCTGCTTTATTTGTCCTTTCAATTCAAGCTCTCTCCAGCCCTGCTTGTCTTAAACAGCATCATTAAATGTCAAGTTCAAAATCGGTCTGACTGTCAAACCGAGCGGCTTTCCGCAGAATGCATTCAAAAAATTTAAAAAAGTCGTACCTTTTTTCTTCGTAACCGTCGAATAATAAACATTTCATCCGCGCCAAATTTGCTGACACTGAAAACACTCCTACTTGCGTTTTTTGGAACTGTTTTGTTTTCGCACCCTCAACTTAGCACAAAACAAAAAGCACTGCATAATGTGGATATAAAATCGAACGAAAAACCTCGACTACATAGGAAATTAATTCAAATCTCAATAAAAAAAAAAAAAGAGGGCATTATCCCCACACGACCCTGGCGAAAAAAGGGACGATCCGGTGGTTAGCGAGGGTCGGCCAGGTGTTCGAGTCCGGAAAAATCCACCCAAGGTGACCCTTTTTCACGTTTTTGTGTTTATCTGTTTTCCCGACTTCCGGTCGTCGCTATTGTCGGGCGTGGGAAAATGCCGAAAATAGCATTTGTAATCGCCGGCAGTCGTTCTCAGGACGAGCAAGTCCAATTTAAATTCCAAATTGGACGTAATCCGA
This sequence comes from Aedes koreicus, assembly GCA_024533555.2. NCBI lineage: Eukaryota > Metazoa > Arthropoda > Insecta > Diptera > Culicidae > Aedes > Aedes koreicus. Next base: position 101,166 of record JAHHFK020001725.1, read on the forward strand.
CCGAACAAAGGGAGCAGGAAACTTTCGCATGAGCTACTTAGTCAAGG
>JAHHFK020001726.1:0-196962 GCA_024533555.2 Aedes koreicus
ACTCGGATAGGAACTTAAACGAATCGGGAAGACGAAATGCGTCTCCCATAATGTTCTGTGCCGCAAGTTGGGCACGAAGCTCCTCCATTTCGGATCTGAGCTGCTCAATCTCGTCTAGGTTTTGCGGGGAACTCTGTCTCCTAGGCATTTTCACTGCACGTGTTTTTTAAGCGTAATAAACTGCGTAATTAAAGTGTTAAGTACTCACAAAGTGAATTTCCGCATGGGATCTGTCCTGGTGAGCGGCTGGCTGTTGTCGTCCTGGAATTCGTTCCTGTGGAGCTGCTACGCCGGCACCTTTCTTCACACTCACTTGTCAGAATCCCACTTCTGACACCACTTAACGAAACGTTCTTTCGTTATGACTTTTTTAAAAAAAGCTAACTTTAATTATGACTGTATTTACTTAAAACCTATCACTACAACCGTTCGAACAAGAAAGAGAGCGAGCCACGTTGCCGTGGCACTTTTATGTTGTGCTTATGCCTAATCAGCAGATGCACTATGGGGCGGCTCCATACAAAGTGGTGGCCAAAAATTTTTTTTTGGTTTTTCCGCATTTTTTGATAGTATTCTAGTAAGTTTAGAATAAAATTAGTCATATTTGTGTATTTCCATCGCATCCGGAAGATCAAGAGCAAAATCATCATCCAGTTGTTCAACATCATCCATTAATTCGTCAAGTACATTGCTTTCAGTGTTTAAATTTTCAGAGCTGTCAAGATCTTCGAATACTAAAAGTGATTTTACAACATCTGGATATTCAAGTGATACCTTTTTTAGCATTCTATTACCTAGATTTATTCAAAGGAACTTATCGAATAAAAAGAATCAGATGATGTTCATTTTTTAGAAGTTTATGTTACTCTGCTGCTTCTTCGACATGCCAAGAGGAGCCGTCAGCGTGTACTTTATTCTTCGTTGATGTTCAAAACTTTGGAAAGTAATTCAGGATTTGAAAATGCTTTTCGACACACGTTTCCTGTTGTACTGGTCCCTGCTCCGCCTGCCCTGGGTTGATCAGCTCGTACTCCGAATGCTTCGAACATTTTTTCAGTAATGATTTTTTTCCGATCAAGATATTTGGCCTTTAAATCCTTCGTGATCTTCCACTTTTTAATTTCCATCCTGTAGGAAATATGTAATAAACACTCAAAAAATCGAATCCAAGCGTGCAGTGGAGATATGCCGTAATGAAGAGCATCTCTTCGTTCGATTCGTATCCTGCTTCAAGCTTCTGTAAAGTAAAAAAATCAATGTTATTTCTATGGCAGTTAGAATTTGATAAAAAAAAGTATTACCTCTATATCACTCATCACATTTGGAGTAGCGCCACAAATTGGACAGTTGGACATGGAAGAAGTATCGGTTACATAATTAAGAACTTTGCCGTCGATCATACTCATAACGAAAATATAGCCTGTAGAGCCATCCATACCCCAGCTGCTTAAAAGTACTAGCTCTGTTTCATCGTTGGTAATCATTTGTTGGACGATTTCCGCATCGATGATCTGAATGATTCTTTCTGCTGTATGATTCATGAGTGCCTGTAATTGGACCTGAAAAGAAAGAAACATTTGAAATGGGTGTACTGGAAAAACATGTGGATATTTATATCTACCTGAATTTTTGATGATAACTCTTCGATTGACTCGGCTAAAGGTGAGCAAACTTTTTTCATGCTCTTGATTACATGATAGCTCGGAAACCTTGATGGGTTCTTTTTTACTGTTTGCTCATATGCATATTTAGAAAAATCGCAGTCTAAAAAATATTCGAATGCTTCTTCAGGTGACATCATTCCATGTGAATCTGTGAGAGTCGTAAAATATTTTAGATGCACTTTCAATGATTTTTGAGAATATGGCCAATCAAATTCACCATGTTTGAATCGCCATGTTAAAATCCAATTTTTCTTGTGGCTAAAAAAGCCTTTTCTATAGTGTCAACACTACCGCCAAACATTTCATCGGTTTTCCTTCGTTTACTTCTATCACTAAGTTCATCAAATTGTTTTTGTGGACGTCCACGACCAGTTGACGTTGAAGGTGTTTCTGCGATGTACTCTGCAAGTTCCAAATGACCGTCGAGCCAATCTTTATTGTATTTCTCAAAGCGGTCTTGTTTGCGCTGAGCCTTTTGCCAGCGCATTGTAAAAATGTTGTGCTACGTACTTCAACTTTTTAAGGAGTTGTTCTTCTTTGGCAAGATCAATATTATATTTTGCCTTGATATATTCAAATGCTTTTGTTGCATTGACTATTTGAGATTCTTTTGGATCAAAAAGTAACACGATACTCCTATGTTCCATAATATCACAAACAATTATTTTCCGATTAAATAACCAATATAGGTACACGTTGTTAGCGTTAAAGCCGAAAACCAACTCATGATTTGAAAATATTGTCTTCGTCTTTTAAATGCAAGTAGGTATTATGTAGTAGGTAGATAGAAGCTAGTAGGTAGGCATTATGCAGTAGGTATAAATGTAGTAGGTAGATAATAATCTAGTTATGTAGATACAGTTTCTATATGGAATGATAATTTTCGGTCTGTTTTTACCCTTAATAACAAAAATAATAATTAAGTATGTAACATTTTTACTACTAAATTTGACATTTAACACTTCCACTCTTCAAGCAGTGTTTAATTTGTGCGATTTTTTTGGTTTCTGCTCGCATAATCGATAATTGTAATTAACAAAAAATAAATAAATAAAAATATCCATTTTTTCGACCTTGTGCCAAAGTGACGCTCATCCGCAGGCGCAGCTATGCGCAGCTGGAATCTCGTTCCGCAGATAGTAGAGACCCCAAACTAAACTGTGGTAGTGGTCTCTTGAGACTGCTCGGCCCTGCTCGTTAGATATAGTCCAACTTAGGCAAACAAAATTTTTTTTTCAATATTTGCCCATTTTTTACTAATCTTCATTAACCGTGTAACCTCAACAACATACCCATTTTAAAGTTTAGACAATTACCTTTCCAACGGTGCATTAAATTCCAAAATTGGACCGTTATTCACTGAGAAAAATTGCATTTGTTTGAAATGCATTTTTTCTACAATTTTCACAATTTTCACAAAGTCTGATGTCTGTGGCGCAATGAGTTTTCATCACAGAGGGCTGAAATTTTGGGAATCTAGGTTTGAACTATCTGGCTATCAAATGGCATACAAGACACGTCATTCAAAGCAAGCTTCTAATTTTTCGATTTTTGGCCACCACTTTCCCCATAGTGCACCACACAATCTTAATTTTGAAATTCCCGCATTTTTCCCGTATTCTTGCTTATTTTCCCGACTGGGAAAATGAGGTAATGTAATTGAGATTAATAGATATTTTTAAAATTTTCGAAGAAATTGTTCAATCTGATATTATGACTTGTTTCATTTAGGCAAAATGACGGATAGCAGCCACAAATCGGGCTTCTTTCGTATTGCATAACCTGCTTTGGTCTCTCATTTTGCAAACGAGAAAAAAATCGCTCTACGTAAGTCACTGATCTTTCAAGTTGCTAGAAGCATAAACATCGAAGAAAAATAGTAAAGCATTCGAAGTTTTCGACTAGAAAATGATGCACGTGCGTTACGTGCATATTGTATCAAGTATTTCTTGATTTCAACGTCGTTGAGAGTTCGTTGACAGTTCTCTGAGTAACCAAACTCTTTTCAGTTTGGCTCACCACCAGACACTTTTCATTTATAGAAAATCCTCGCTCCATCGTCACATTTCAACAAATGTTGTCATATTTGGCAGCTCCTTCTGCAATGACCAATCTTTCACTTTGTGAGCAACTGCAGCGCTGACATAGGTTTCATCTACGAATGTTTCCTGACACAGCTCCAGACGCTTCTTAGCTATGTCCTTGATGCGAGTTATAGCATCAGGGTTAATATAGATGACGTAACGCGTTAAAGATATACGGGATTAAGTCCCAATCACTTCGAAGTTTTCTGAGCTCAAACCTCAAATACTATTAGGACTTCAGGCGTGAAGTTTTCAAAAATCGTTTGCTCCACTGGAGCATCCATTGTTTAGCCAGTTGAGCGTTGTTTGTTTTGTTTTGTTTATGATTTTTAATCACTAAAACGTGAAGTGAAAATTAACCTAACTTATAATTCATATGAAGAAAGGACTGCCTCCCGTTTCACCTTCAAGGATATGCTAACGGAGATTTGTTGAGTAGTTACTTCAGAAAACCACAGTAAATAGATCGACAGTCGTTGCGGAATGCCAAAACGTATTGGTTGGATTTTTTTTTTGCAAATTCTCTCGCTTTATTGATTGCCGATTTAGAGGCAAACCCGATTTCCTTATTAAGGGCTGGCAGAAGATTGCTCTCCGTCAATCCTCTTTCAACTAATGATTTTGCTTAAACGCTAGGGCTTAACAATTTTCAAATCGTCAAAAAGAAACGATGCCATAGGAGATTCGGTCTGGGAAACAACTCGACCATTGCTGCAGACATGATGACAAAATTCAACTTTAGTCTCAACATCTTATCGTCAACCGCATCAACATCACAACAGCGAACACTTTTGTGGAAAGAGAAAGATGTTTTGAATGGGGGTTTGTTGGGTTTTTTTCTTTTGGGAAATTGGGACATTTGTAGCGCTCTTCTAGAACCTTGTTAATTTTCCACCCAACGAGCTTCACAGAATTTCAGTGGAAAAACTATTTTACATCATTTTTATCTCAATCATCTCCATTTGGGTAATTCTAGTGATCAAAAATATCGTCATGCTTGAATTGGTCGACTTTTTATATTTCCGGAGAAATTTGCGAAATGGGCGAATCTGCTTTTTGTAAAGACGATTTCTCACGAATAAAAGTGCAATTTCTTTGTGCGAAAATATTTCTTTCTTTTACAAATGGATTGAGACTTTATGGTATTTTTAAAATGACAGCAGTATTCCTACCCCTAAAATTTCAGTATGCATACAATAGTGATGCGTCAGTCAAAAGGATCACCTAAGGAGTTCCAGTCAAGTAAAATAAAAACAAAAGTAAGTCATGTACAAAACTTTACCTTCAGGGGGGGGGGGGGGGGTTTTGAGGGGGAGGTATGATTGGAAAAAAAAAAAAAAAAAAAAATCCCCAATGTCAAACACTGTTCCATTCCATTAATGAGATCGTTGGACCGAGTAGATGACAAAAACGCTACTGGAATCATTTGAAAAAGGTGTGAGCATGGTTCCTTTCATATGACAAAAAATCCCGATCGATTTTGAAATTCCCGACTTTTTCCCGCATATTTCCCGATAATTTTGGATTCCCGCATTTCCCGATTTTCTCGAGTCTGTGGCCACCCTGCATGTGCTGCAATAGTTTTACTGCTAGGAGTAGAATGTCAAGTCTAGACAAAATAGTCAAAAGGTAACATTTGTAAACAATGACGTCTAGCGTATTTTTCTGAGATCTGCTAGCTCCCACAAACAAAATAGCACCAGAAACAGATACAGGGAGTTATAACCTTCCCGTCGGTAGTGGATATAGAGGTTAGCAACCTGGCATTTCCAGGCAATTTACGTTTTAAGTCATTGTTTACAATTGTTACTTTCGACCTATTTGACGATTTTGTCTAGAAGTGTGTTTCTCAAATTTCTGATATTCACCATAGTTACAAGGAATCTGGTTTAGCCGCCATTGGCGTAGAGACATCTGTCGTATTCTATAATCTTTTTCAAAAACACTGCCTACTAAGAACTGAGTAAACTATGCTGCCGGCATTTCCTTTATCGGGATCGGGATCGGGCTTTCCGGGGAAGCTGACCTGACTAATCCACGATGGATGGAATCCAGTGAGGATATAGAGTGGATTATCGGGTTCATTCGAATCTCGCAGGGGGCTGCATAAAGGTGATGGGATCTCTTGCCTGTTTGTCAACATTGCTCTTGAGTGTGTTCAAAATGTGGGGCACGTTTCTCAACAGATCCATTGCATTTATCTGCTTTGCCAATGACGTGGACATTGTCAGCAGAAGATTTGAAGCGGTAGCGAAGCAGCACACTGTGGAATATAACCCTATAAACCCTATATAGTTAACAGAATCCATCTCCATCTCTATTATACTTATTGTATTATTGTATAATGATGAAATATGGTAGTGTATATTTTCTCTCCTTATAAACGGCCATGCGTATCCATGATCAGCCTATTTTGCTGATCGTTCGGTAACCAGTGTTGAAGTTCACATTAAAAATAGTTAGTTAGTTTATAGTAAAGTCCGTCGTGTTTTCTTCTGTCCACCACAACACACACCAGAGTAAAGCGCGAAGCAATGCCGCAACTCTCTGGTGAATCCAGTAATCCTTTTTAACAGAGTGAAACTAAATACACCTTTACCTGGTTGGTGGTTGACAAAGGAATGAAAAGTTTTATTCTCTAGACTTCATACAATCATAAGGTATAGGTTGCTGAGCTCAATTGTACTTCAACATCCCGCCTAAATTGATTAATCCCAGCATCTCTCGTAGTTTACCAAATTGTGGAGCAGGTAGTCCTTTGGTCATGATGTCCGCTATTTGATCTGCAGTTGGTTGATACTGGAGTTTGATCGTCTTTTCTTGGATGAGGTCTCGAAGGAAAAAGTATTGAATGTCGATGTGCTTCATTCTTCTATGCTTCCTCGGTTCTTCGCAGATAGCAATGCACGGCTGGTTGTCTTCATACACAGTCATCGGTAAGACAACTTCCACATCAAGCAACTTCAAAAGGTTTACTACCCACATCGCCTCACAGCAAGCTTGACAAAGGGCCATGAATTCCACCTCAGTTGTTGACAACGCCACCGATGTTTGCTTCCTAGTTGCCCACGAGATCGTTGCTCCGTACAGCTTCACCACGTACCCCGAAACGGATCGCCGGTCGTTTGGATTATTGCCCCAGTCCGCATCAGCATACACAGAAAGGGTTTCCGCCTCGATTGATCGCCGGAATACAAGGGTGTAGTCCACGGTAGCTCTCAGGTACATCAAAATCCTCTTGAGATAAGCCCAATGCTCGTCAGTAGCACAACATTGGAAGCTTGCAAAATAGCTGACTGCCGCGCATATATCAGGTCTGGATGTTATCATCAGGTACATCAAGCACCCAATAAGCTCCTTGTATGGCTTCTTCGTCTGCTGCTTCGCATCTTCACACTTGAGCAGCTTCAGATGAGGGTCCATGGGAATAGCAGAAGGTCGACAATCCGCCATCCCAAAACGTTGCAGAATCTTCGATACGTACTGCTTCTGGTTGATGGTCATAACGCCACTCGCTCTGTTTTGGTTTATGTGCAGTCCAAGAAAGCATCGTACCTCGCCCAGGTCTTTCATCTCGAACTCTCTTGATGGCTTTCCCTTCAGACGTTTGATCGCCGCAATTGAATTACCAGCCATCAGGATATCGTCCACATATATTACGAGGTAGATTGTTTCGCTTCCCGATGACCAATGGTAGAGACAGTGGTCGTACTGACTCCGTTTGAATCCAACACTCGTGATGAATGTATGGAACCGCATATTCCAACTCCGGGATGCCTGCTTCAGTCCATAAATTGCTTTGTTGAGCTTGCAGACCAGATCATTTCCCGCCTCAAAGCCTGATGGTTGTTTCATGTAGATTTCTTCGACAAGTGATCCATTAAGAAACGCCGTCTTGACGTCCATTTGTTTCCTACAGGCCGTCTTCCAGCAGGCAGCTTGGTCAAAGTCCACGTTCCATTCTTCTCTAGAGATGAAAGTTCAGCTTCAATTGCTTCCTTCCACAGCAGCCAGTCATCGCGCTTCTTCAACTCCGCTATGTTGCTTGGGATGTTGTCGACGTACTCCTCGGCATTCAAGCAAACGCCGATAAGTTGTAGTCCTTGTGCCAGGTAGGGGGTGCACAATTTCTACCACTTTTTCGTATCTCACATTCAGTAGGATCACCAGCAGCTTCATCAATCAACGTATCGTCAAGTTCATCTCCAGCAGTAGCTTCAGGCTCGTCGTTGTTTTCAGGAAAAGAATCTTCTCCATCGATAGGAACCGGCTGTTGGACACGATCTTGAATGACAATCAGCTGCTCTTCTTCATTTTCGATATCATCCGGCAAGGCTTCGTTGAACTTACATTCGTTGAACACGACGTCTCGAGCAACAAAAACCTTCCTATTGTTCCAAACACGGTATCCATTCGGAGCGTATCCCTTTTCAGATTTCGAGTCCAGCTTCTTTCGCTTTTGTTTCGGGACATGGACATAATATTCCACCCCAAAAACACGAAGATGTTTCACATTCGGCTTTCTTCCGTTCCAGACTTCAAAGGGTGTACGATTGTTATCTACAGCCACTGTCGGACTACGATTGATCAGGTACACAGCCGCATATACAGCTTCACCCCACAAGCGCTTCGAAACACCACTTCCAGACAGCATTGCTCGCACCTTCTCGACAATGGTTCGATTCATCCATTCTCTCCAATAGTTTCCGCTTCAGCATGAACCGATTCGTCAGGCTCTTGCGCTCGAAAACTTCATGTAAACCGCTCCAGATTTCCTGTGGACTCTTCTTGTCCTTTATGTACTCCAGGTGACTATCGGCAACCGCACCAATCAGGACCGAACGGCACTTGTTGTCCTGCTTTTTTCGGAACGCCTTTTTCTCCTCCTTTTCTTTCTTGACTCCTGCCGAATCCGTTTCCAGGATGTTCCAGAAGTCTTCCCCATTCGATTCCTTCTCGACACAGTGCGTGATTTCCAGCTGTTCCAGGAACGCCAACATCCTGAACCGCCAGTTGTTGAAACCCGTACCATCGAAGGGCTTGATCTTGAGGAACTTCTCGTCGTCTCCCATCGTAACGGATTTTCAGCTGCTTTCAGAAATTTCTCGGTTTGGGTTTGTCTGGGCCCATAACCTTTTAACAGAGTGAAACTAAATACACCTTTACTGGTTGGTGGTTGACAAAGGAATGAAAAGTTTTATTCTCTAGACTTCATACAATCATAAGGTATAGGTTGCTGAGATCAATTGTACTTCAACAATCCTAAGGTGGTCAAATCTGGATGCAAACGCTGGGCAGGACATGTTGCGAGAATACTGGACAACTATCCTGCAAAACTGGGAATCCGGTCGACACAAGACGACGAGGGACACAACGAGCAAGATGGTTAGACCAAGATCTACGGAGTACAAAGATGCCCACGGGATTGGAGAGGTGCAGCAATGAATTGAGAACGTTGGAGGGATATTGTGTATAAGGTAATGCTATAGATGAAGTTATGTCAAAAAAATAAATAATTTATGTCGGTTTGGATGGTGGAAACTATTACCCCATTCTACAATCTTTTCCAAAACACTGCCTTCTAAAAACTGACTAAACTATGTTACTCGCATTTTTCTTATCGAAATCGGGATCTGGATCGAAGTAGATCGCCCTTCGAAAGTAGAGTACATATTTTATTTTTGCTGTCGTAATTTCACTTGTCACATACTTGACAAGCTCAGCTCACCAGTTACTGAGATTACTTCATCACCAAGATGTACTGATGTTCTCTTCACGTATTGCTTGCTATCCGTATGATTTGATTTGATTTCAAGTATGTGTTTTAATTTTCGCTCACGGAAGTGATTGTTTGAATTAAAAAAAAAATCGATGACCTTCCTTACTACAATAATTTAACCAGTCACACAAGCTCTCTGATGAGCGGGTTTTGTTGGACTGTTCAGAAATATCCGAAGGATGTCTTTCCTATAGACCTGTTCCGTTTTAGTATGGTAGTAATTCGCGTCAGTTGGTGGATGATAGAGTGGCCTTTCCATTATCAATAGCATTAGCATTGACGTTTAGGAGTCAGATCTGTGCTTTATGATTCCCTTCGTACTCGAGTTAGACAACCCAAAGTACCGGTTCGATATATTTTGGCTCTACGTGATCTGGAGTTTATGAAACACATTTATGTGTTTTTAACTAATATTAGCCTTGAATTGTAGTTTGTTTAACCTGTATGTTTACTATTAGTTTTTTTTATCTGTTTGTGTTTTTTTTTCTTTCTGAAAAATGTTCAAGTCAAAAGAAAACCAAAAGTTATGTAAACCATACTTCAAATACCCGCCCATCTTCCTATCCGCTTAATTGTTATTCCTATTAACCTCGAGATGGCCGCGAATAATCGGTTCCATCCCTATGACTTGAGTTCTAAGATAACTGATGTATATAAATATGAAAACTTGGCTCTGTAAAGTTGATTCGATTGAGCCTGTACAAATAAATGATTTATAAAAAAAAAAGCATTGACGTTTGCACACCTCGTGGATGGAGCTACGATGAGGAATAATTCATTGCATGTTACCATGAAACGGATCCAGTGACTGTTACGTTTCTTTACGCAATAATCTCCACGAAGACACTCCTCGACTGCTCACCTGGCCACGTCCATGCAACCGTTGAAGATAGGGACGATTTGGTAGAAGACACGGGGAACGCACATAGCCTTCAGTAGATATCAAAGGAAAAGAGAAATGAGTAGTCAGAGCGAATAGTTAAACAGAATGCCATGTTTGGTGCACAGAACAAAAATTTATTTAAAAAATGGTCGTTGGGAGCATTTAATCTAAGAAGATTAATTGATACTCCATTTCTCTTCTCGTTTGGGACTTAAGAATTAACCATAGTCCTAGCACCATATGGTTTATGGTTATAGCGCCATTACTCGCTCTCTGAAAAAAAGAAGCTTGCCTGAAAATATGTTTTACCTCTTAAACATGTAAAGCTAAACATAGTTCAGAAACTTTGCATTACAATACAATACGATTACAGCCTCCGCCAACGCACAAAACTTGACCAAAACGAGAACAATAAAGCTATTCCGTAAGAAGCAACCAATTGAATTTGATAAGCAGGATGACGTGTTGGAAAGAGCTCACCAGAATTGTAGATCACTGCCGCTGAAATGTAACAAAAGACGTAGCGAGTATCTCTCCTAGGATGTTAAAAATCGCCTTCCAACAAATATATTTGGGTTCCAGATGGACGCCACCATGTTTACTCAGGTGGAACACCAGCGTGGCAATTGCTTTGGCTTCCAATGCAGTTCCGTTCCATCACAGCTTCTCGAACGGTAGCCTGGTGGCGTAGTTCCACATCACCGAGACAAATATTAACATACAGTACGCAACACAAGGTTTGCTGGAACCGCTCTTCGCATAGTCACTTCCGCTACACTTCACATCAATGAATCAATGTTGGATTTGAATATTTTGTATCGCATACTGAACAAAATGTTTGTTTTCGCAAAATCGACCGAGCAAACAAAAAACACGTCAATTCAAAAGCGCGGTCTGCTGCGATCTTCCTGTGGATGGTAGAGTGGCTTTTCCAGTACCTAAAGAAAAATGTTATGCTTTGTTCATACTACAGCGTTGTGACATGATACAAGGCTATCTTGATGACATTTTCCTTGTAGATACTTTTCAAAACACCCTTGTATTATGTTACAAGTCTCTAGTCTGAACAAAGCATTATACTGGTTTGCGAACTCCAATAAACGACTGAGGATCAGCTTTTTGAACAACTTCGAGATGGCATACAATAGGCTAGTGGGGCGATAACTGGCATCCTTACCAGGCTGACTTTGACTACCCAGGTAACCATGAAGCATTAGCATATGCAGTATATCAACCCTAAATCTGCATTTCAGATGCTACAAGCATTATATTAGCATCATATCAGCATCTTGAATGCTATCTGTTGTAAAGTTGCATTTTAAATGCTATGTAAATCAGGGTGGCCACAGAACCGGGAAAACCGGAAAAACCGGGAATTTAAAAAAACCGGGAGAAACCGGGAAAAAACCGGGAATTTATGTTCACATGATTAGTTATAATTTAGGTTGTGTGTGATTATCATCGAAACTCTAGTTATTGCTTTCTTAGCGTGTTCATCCATAACGATCTGTGAAATTCTAGAGTGTGTCAATTGATTTACCTTCTATAAATATCTTGGCTCATTCTCGAAGTGTGTCGCAACGTGTGTTCTGACGTCTAATCTCTTTTCTCTTTCAAGCGCATAGAAACTATAGGACTTGCTGTCAGGCAAACGTTTCTCAATCAAAACAATTTACATTCGTCCTATGCGTTTGAAAGAAAGGGGGTTAGACATAAGAAAACCTAATAACCTAATAATTAATCTCTCTCGTTCACTTTTTCGCTTTTTTGGTGATACTGAGGTCATATTCGTCGTCCAGTGCCAACAATTTTATTTTCAAATTAACACTCATCGTATTTCGGCAGCCGTTTTTTTTTTAATTATAAGAATCCCGAGTAGCACAGTTCTATCAAAATATGTTGCAGTGAACTGTTAATGACTGAATTTAGTCGTATATCAGTATTTAAAACCCATTTGAAACAACCGTGCTACTAGGGAAGCGATACCAGTGTAGTATTACCACAATAACCGAAAACGGCTTTAAATCAAATATTTAGCTATCTTGTTGGAATTCTCCTTTATTGTTATTTGGTACAAGCAAGGATGTTTCAAAATCTCCTTAACCCGTTTTGTCGTTCTGGCTACGCGTATTTTTTTTTTTTTTTTTTTTGTTAGGAGGTCTGTATTTTCTTCGTTCAATATTTCTTCCTCTGTTAGCTGTTCATACTGACTGTCAAAACCATCAAATATTCGAGCACATCAATAGATCATTGCACGATGGCGTCATCAATGGCGTTTTGACAGTTCAGAAAGCTTGTTTACGTGGACTTAGGATATTTTCGGTAAGATCGGTTTGAGATTTTGTGATCTAAATTTATTACGATTAAAGTAAAACAGCCGGAAAACAGAAACCAGTACTTATTTCTACATCATTTCTTGAATCTAATCATACAGAATCCAGAAAAAAGTCAATGAAAAATTTCGTTTGAGCGGTTCAAATTCTAACACCTGGAAAACAAGCTTCCTGAACTGTCAAAAAAGTGAGGTTAAGGTATTCCGTGTAATGATCTATATCGAAAAAAAAACTGTTTCGGAACTCGGCTCTCCTTTTGACATTTTTTTTCTATTCGAATTCAAACTTGCAAAATCCGCACGAAAACAAAGCGAAATGTTTTGTTCTCGCCGAAGAAGAAGTGTATAGAGATGAATTTTATGTCATAGAGAAAAATTGGGTTTACACTTCAAGAAAACTGTAATTTTTGTGTATACTTATTTCCTGCGACGGAAATTCAAATCCCGGGTTCCATTTAAAACACACAAGCGCACAAATCCAGTGACGGTTTTCCCGACCTGTAAACCAGTCTTCAACCGGGAAATTTTTAACATTTGGTCCGAGAAAACCGGGAATTTGAAAATGAAAATTGAGTGGCCACCCTGTTAAATGCTTGTAGCCTGTAATAAGAATTTCAAATGCAAAATAGCATTAATGAAGCATTATCATAGCATTGCAATATCGGGCCGTATATCGGGCCAAAAGCATAATTTTGGGTAAAATGGGGTTTTTTTTTTTTTTTTAGGGGGATTTATTTGTTTGTTGGGTTTCGGAGAAGCGCTTTGGGAGTTTTTTTTTGGTTCCTGGGTTTTTTTCCCTCAATTTTTAGTGGTTAGGGGGGGGGGGGGTGGTGGCCATTTTTTTTTTTTTTATATATATTTATAAATAGGTTTTGGTTTTTTCATAAATCTAGTAACCTAACGTCCGTGCTCCATCACAATATTTTCTATTGTGATGTGTCCAACTCAATGGGTAAATTGAACTGAAGGTGAGTTTGAAAGAAGGGGAACTTGGAGTAGAGCACACGTACCCACTGGTTGACACTAAATATTGGCCAACGTGCTTTTGCACATTTGTTTGAGAATTTGTTAAGCGACACAAATTTCAAAATCCTAAGTTTTTGCCAAGTCCTAGCATGCAGTTTTTTTTTTTTTTTTTAATCTTTATTTTACGTCGGCCTATTTCCTCACATGGTGACAATCACCGACGCCAGGAAGACGACTCCACCACCTGGACCCTACCTAACGACTCATGAATATGAACCGGGACCAACGGCTTTACTTCCCTTCCGAAGGAAGACGTGACCAGATTTTTTCGCCTCAGAAAAACCACCGACGTCGACTGGGATTGAACCCAGACCCACTGGGGTGCCAAGTAGCAGTCACGCTTTACCACTACACCACCGACGCCGGCACAGCATGCAGTTATGAGCTTCTAAATTTATCACAATAGCATATTAGCTCTAAACCTGAGAGGGTTTATTCATCGATTTCTGTTACAATTCCAAGTTGTAACATTCCACCCATTTGCATGTTAGGCGGTAGGAATTCCTCTCCTACTTTGGAATCGGTGGATTGTGAGTTAGGTTATTACAGGATGCGGAGGGACTGATTAGGGAAATATACATTTAGAGTTGCCGAGTGTAAGAGATAAATAGAAATGAGTTTTCAGATGATTTGTTTATAGATCAAACCAATATTTAATCTTCAAACATTATATGTACTCACTAACAATAAAGGGTGACAGTAACAGTATAGACCAGTAACATTACAAGATTAAGGGTCTATTTAGTAGAACAGCCGACTGAGGTCAACAGATATAGCTTTTCATTAAAAAGGTTTGGGTTTGGATGGTTAAGGGGAGTGCTTGAAGGAGAATTTATTGTTGGCCAATGCGGGGCGCCTTCTACGTTTTCGTTTTGTTGTTGGAATAAATGTTTAGTAATATGGGTTTATGGAATGCTACTAAATGTTACCGTTTTACACACGGGTTTCCTTAGAACTTTTAAGTAATAATAATTCAGGTAGGCATAAAGATTACTATCATAGAGCAATAAAAACTTAACTTGTAGGTCAATAGGTCAATAAAACTCATGACGTTAATATTTTTGATTTAGAGAACAATTTAGCTAAATCAGAGTATTTGGAATACATTTTAATAGGATCACAGGGGTCGATAATAATCACACATCTCAACGCATTAATATAAGCATGAAATGCCTTTTTATCATAAAGGGTCTGTTTAATTATATTTAGATATATCAGCTATAAATGATATAACGGGCCATCAATCCGAGGAGTAGTCCGGTTTGTTTAGTCTCTATTTGCAGGATCACCACTTGTAAAGGAGCATGCCGTCGCTCAGGAAAATATTCACTGGAAAAAATATCAGCTGTGCAGCTTAGGGAACCAGGAAGGGAATCGCCAGCCAACGAGACATGAAAGCATCCGATACCGACCTTTTGAAAGCATTTGGATGTGATGAAGTGTTGGGTTTGGATGTATAAGGGAAGGG
The DNA here is from genome assembly GCA_024533555.2 of Aedes koreicus. Classification (NCBI taxonomy): domain Eukaryota; kingdom Metazoa; phylum Arthropoda; class Insecta; order Diptera; family Culicidae; genus Aedes; species Aedes koreicus. The sequence goes on from JAHHFK020001726.1 coordinate 15,237, forward strand.
TTGTACAGAGAATTTGTTGGCCAATACAGGGCACCTTCCACGCTGCCATCTGGTTGTTAAGAGAGACAATTAATGAGAAAAGTTCATGTAATGTTACTAATAATCCAAAATCTAAAAGGTACAAATATGGACATTAGTCCACTCTCAAAAGTTTGAAATATTTTCAAGAGGTCGGAATAAAATCTTCATTATAATGGCCAATTGAGCGCAATACAAATTACTACTAGTTAGTAGTGCGGGTTTTCTTATAACTTTTTAAGCATTAGTACTTCATTTAGGCATAAAAAATAGATAATTAATGTACCAGAAACTGGACGGACACTTGTGCCTACCCAGTGGAGGACCCGGATACGACCACCCATGTGAGTCTAGAGTATCGCACGAGCTGACGAGTGCAACGGGAAGGACTGTAGGTGTATAGACCTGGGGGTAAGTCCCCGGATACGCAATCTTAGCAGGAAAGCACGGACTATACACTGAACAATTACAACTACAATTACAATTACAAGATTTAGTAGTTAAGCAGTTAAGCTCCCAGCATTAGCTGGAGACCACAACAAAATGTCGGAAGAAATCAACTCTTATGATTTTCAAATCGAGATAGATGTCACCGTCGACACCAGCGGCTTGCTTTTTTTTTTGTTCGCTTGATGACAGCTATCACCTCATCAATTAGTTTGCCAGTGACAGCTTAGTTGACTCTACTTATTGCCTCCGCGACTGGCTCTTGGGGGCTCGCAAAAGCTTGGCCAATCGGCCTTTTCAACTGGGATGATGTGACAAGGTTCTGGCCAAGCGGACTGAGCTGCGGAATTGGTTTTGGCTTATTTTTCAATATTTTGATCAACTTCAAAACCGGTTTTGCACAATATACAAGAGATCTTATTTTAAAAATTCCTATATTTGAGATCCACCTTGCTGGCTTGAATGGTTCTACTATGGTAAATTTAGTAATTGGTCATTAGATGATGTAGACCCATGGGGTGTCTGACTGGATTCGAGCTCAGGGAATTGCAATCGATTTACAGTCAATTAGCGAAGGGTTCCGAATTAGTACTTTTGATCAATTTTGCCACACACTCATTACGTCAATTGCACCGATTTGATATTTCAGTTAAGACAAAGCGTTACTAAATTCGAAAGCTGCGCCTTTTCGGTTAAGCTGATTCATTTCGATTGGCACTGAATTTTAAATTGATTCAGTTGCTTTCAGGAATTGAAATTGATTCAAACAAATGAATTTGATCGAATCTATGTGAGACACCCTTTGGGTAGATCGATGCGTTGGAACTGCCTTCGAATCGAGTTACGGATTCCGATAATGTATTTAGTTGTCCTGTAGAAATTCATAGAGTCACTCACCTAGTCACTTGCATAGTCAAACATTCGCAGTTGACGGTCGATGTCTTCGAGCGTCTCGGAGTGCACATCGTAATCGACGTTGTCGTCGAAGCGATGCTGAAACAGTTTTCAGATGACACGATGGATGTTGCGCCTGGTGATACCAATTAACAAAGGAGCCAACTTCGGCCACCTCCGGATGTTCTTGGCCATGTTGGTGACCAACCGGGTGGGAGATTCCATACTCAGCAACGTTTAGTGACTCATCTCCAGGTAATTTTGATAGACGGTGTGTTCCCCGGGCTTCGTGGCTTACGTTGAGGTCGCCAGGAATAATGAATTGCCCCGCCGCTGAGTTAGCTTGACGATTACTTGTCGTAGAATTGTAGCCGATTGTTTGGGGCAATAGACCGCGATAATGGAGGTCGGTCCGACGTATGGCTTCGATGAGTTTGAGCTGGAAAGTCGTCAGCAAGCCGCAGTTTATGTTGCATCGCAACGCAACAGCAACACCCTCCCAAAGTAAACGCTCATTTCTAGCTTGAGATACGTCGAGGAAGACGATGAAAACTAACCACAGAACAAGCGTTCCAGTTATTTGTTAATAAAATTCGTCAGCACCATGCTGGCGGCTTGGAGCTCTTGCACTCTGGTACCGCAGCTGCGAAGTTGTTGATACATGTGCATCGTTTGATATGTGGTGTAGAGCGACTAGCGAGTCTTCAGAAGAAGTTTCGGTTACACGAGCGCTGTGTTCCGGGTTCCCTCCTACAGAAGAGAAGGGCGGCTTCTCAAAACATTGCTGAACGGAGATAATCGGTGGGTGATTTGCCTTACGATGGTTCAGCTGGAGCGGCGGTAGATTCAGAACGTTGTACCGAAGTGAAAGGAACTGCTCCTCAGTACCGGGGGAGGAGGTCGTCGTTGAAATCCGTTTTGTTGTTTGATGGTCGCTGTTTTGCGGATCGCAATGGATTCCGTCCACTTGCACCGCAGTTGGAGCGTTTTGGTTCGATGCCTTCTTCCATCGGTCGCTCCAGCATACTCGGCACAGCGTAATTTCATGTGACAATGCCCGTCACCATGATCGAAAGAGAGGCAATTACCGCACTGGGTCTCATTGTTTTTAATTGAAAAATGTCGAGAGACTGTCCTGAGTGATTGAATCCTTTTCAAAGTGTGCAAAGTAGAGCTTGCAGCACCCTCGCGTCCGAAGGGAAATACTTTGATCGATTTGAGGATAACCGATTTCAGATTGGCGATACTTTCAACCGGCGAGCATTCTGGAAGACGTCGATTATACCCTTCAGTGGCTTGCCACTGGAGGAACCATGAGTGTAGAACACATGATTCTTCGACACCAAGTATTTTCCATAGTCGTTCATAATTTCCGGGGTACATGATTTTCGTACCCACGCGTTTTTTTTTTCATCACACACTTAAGGCTAGCACCTATGTATATAACGATATGGAAACATCTTTGGAAAACCTGGAAACGATTTTTAAATTTACTAATTATAAAATAAAATGAAAAACAGGTTGCACAACACGGTTTATTGATCTCAAAATATCGGAAACGCAGACAAATCCTTTGATGATGCCACTTGAATTGGACGCAGTGGGGGATCGTCCCGAGACAACGAGATCGAAGCAGTTCGTTTGCCGGTAGTCTCCGATTGCTTTTTTCCGTTCTCAGAAGTTTTACGCTCGCGAGTCGCCGTTTTATCTGCGTCCTTTTTCACGATGAAGCGAAAGGAAATAGAATCTCCGCACAGGTAGTGTTTGATCGTTTTGAACGAGATAGCAATGCAGTTTTCCTGTTGTTCCATCAGATAATCCAAATCTTCGCAATCGGCAACGCACTGCTGAACAAATTTAACTCGGGGAACTGCGTGCTCCGACGGGGATCGAATATCAAATTCATAGAAGTATTGGCGAGCCACAACGCGACGTCCAAAGTAGATGATCATAAAGTAAACCAGCTGAGTCTCGACATTCGAACAGTAGTAGAAAAGGAAATCCTTGCTGAAGGCATCTACCAGTTTTATCAGGGCTCTAGATTTCGTTGTGAAGAACGGTACCTTGACTGATTCCTGGAAATAGCTGTAGGGTGTTCCCAATGCGCTATGGTCTTGCTTGAGATGAGCCTCAATTTCATGCTGTAATCCCGTCCAGCTGCATCTGTGTAGAAATATTGATGTTATACTTTGAATATTTCGATATGAAAGGTAACCATACATACGGCATAATGTGTAGTTTCTTGGCAATGCACGAGTAGGGTCGATATTTGCATTCCTTCAAATGTCGCCCTAGATCCGAAACGGGAAACAACCAGGTACAGCCTGATTCTTCATAATCGCAATTAACGTTGGTTCGCTTTTCTAACTTCTCGATTGGATTATCTTTCTTTCGGTTGAAGCTCTCAGCACACTGCAATGAGTAACATTTATTGCTTACTGAAGTGCATTTCTTATCGCTTGAGTTTAATTGACCATCAGAAACTGAACAGAAGTACTTTGAGGCACTGCATTTAGATTATTCATTTTAATATTCGCACACAAATATGTCTATGCTTACCGTACATCGCCGGAAGTCCAATTTGTCCACACATTGAACACACCCTACGTGATGTGCATCGCATTCGTACACCTCCCCATTAGGATATTGCTTGCACAGAATACACTTCAACTTGCTCGATTCCATCCGAAGATATGCTGCCCTGCCAATTGGCGTGATCGTACTAAGATGTTCGAACCGATTCCATCTGTACTTACGTGGCTGCAGGCAGTGCTCAATGGTTGGTGGTAGATGTAACGATAACACTAAGCATTCATCACATCATTTAGCAAACGATGCACTATTCACCGTGACTTAGCCAATACCGTAGAGGCACTATATCCCACGCATATTCAAAATTGACAACACTTCTCTGACCGAAATTAGATTACCACTCTGGAGAATAAAGTTTGAGTCTTCTAGACGAAAAAAAAAACGGATCTATCTCGGAACCATGTTTATGAAATAAATACGTTGAGTACTCAAAATGAAGGTCATTTATTAAGAAATCATTCCGATTTGGTTTTGATGAAATCTCGCACTTTTTTTCAAATACCACTCATCATATTTTGGACACTCTGTTGGCTAACCTGTGCGACCATTTTGTTCCAGTCTTCTCCTACTTCCGTTTGACAATTGCCCAATATTTTTTAATTGAGCGGAACTGAGGGCAGTTAGGTGGATTAATGTTCTTTTAAACAAATCCACCCCGTTGTCTCGATATCACACTCTTAGAAAAAAACCTTGTAAATTTCTTGGATAAACATTAAAGGAGGGCCTGTTAGACTGAAATTTGCGTCTGTTCTTAAATTTACAAGACCTTAAAAACTCAAAATGACTTGACGTAAAAATAAGTTAACAAACATAAAATGACATTTTTCAAATGCTGCTGCTATCAAAGCAAATAATAATGCTTTATGATTGCCAGTATTGATCTCAAGGATCTAGTTCTAGACCATCAGAAAGATTCAAAAAAGGTTCATCAAGACCATACATTGTAGTGGTGAAAAAAAAATTAAATTCATATGTCAACATTTGCCATTTGTTGTCCCCATGTTCCGATTAATAAATATTATAAACGAACGTACTCCGTGTTTTACGCTGCGTGACTGTCTATCGTTGAATAAGTTTCACTTTAAGTCATTTCGGGTTCGGCTCCAAATTTTCGTTATTTTACGGACATATGGGATCAAGTCCCTATTACTTCGAAATTTTCTGAGCACCAACCTCAAATACTAGCAGGACTTCAGGCGTGAAATTTTCAAGAATCGTTTGCTCCACTAAAGCATCCATTGGTTAGCAATTTGAGCGTTGTTGGTTTTATTTTGCTTGTGATCTTTAGTCTCAAAATCGTGAAGTGATAACTAACCTAACCTTTAGTTCATATGGAGAAAGGACTCCCTACCATTTCACTGCATGTAGACTGCATGTTTAATTTTTGCGAGCGTTACATAGTAATAAAAATTCATCCGTGATGCATTTTAAGCAACATGAAGTTGTCGTTTTATAATCCATCAAGGAAGAGAACGAATTTGAACTACTAACTCGTGACGCGTGGAACCGACTGCGTTAAAAATAGGTTGATCAAAACCAAAGACAACGATCATGCAAATTTAAGTTTTTCAAATTCTAGTACCAAGTTTAGTGGCTATTTTTCATCGCATTACAGACTTAGATTTGAGGTTACCAAATATATTCTACAATCTGTTGTAAATGTAGCATCCGAAACGTGAATTTGAGCGTGACAGTTTTTATTATTTTGGGATTCAACTAGCGATTGAAAAATTGAGTTATATTCATCTTTTAGTCTCTAAATCTTTACAAGCAACAAGGGTTCTCGTACTATTCGTTATTTTTAAGAGTGCACTTCTCCGCTGTAGTGACAGCTTGCCATACAGGCCAAAACATTACAGGTCCATTGTGAGCTTTAATGTACGGATGAATAGGTTTTTTCAGGCATTACTGCTAGTACATTTTGGAATCCATAGTCTCGTTGCCAAGAAACCTAGGTTGTTTGTCCGCAGCTACAAATAGCATGCCAAATCATAAGCTTTCTTGCGAATTGATCGGCAAAAACGAACTTGAACTTGCTAATCACATCACTTCGACTAGTGGCTTTATTGAAATTTAGTCCGGGAAGCTGCCAACAATCCATCCCCACGTACGTTTCATCGTCCATGAGGATGCATCATTCGTACTTCGTGAGAACCTCATTGTACAACTTCCGGGCACGCGTTTTGGACAGATTCTAGATTTTGCTGCTGTGTTTTATTTGTTTGCTTCCTTCTTCCGCAGAATCCTTCTGAAGGTGCATTGGCTGACATTAAATTTCTTGGCGATATCATAATCCTACAGCCTTGGCTTTACCATAATCCTTCTCAACACCTTCTAATCTAACTTCCAATCCTTAGTTCCACTACGACGCTTGCTATAATCCTGCCCAGTCTTTGATGAAAGTCCTGCTCATTAGGTTCAAAAGCGTGGAGTCAGGCAACATAACATTGACTACCTATAAGTTCCATGCGAAAATCAAATGATAACTCGTGACAACAAACGTAACCAGAAGAATGAACGTTCGATTTTTAAAATATTCATTTTTGTAAACAGGTTCATTTTCAATATGAATTTCCAAATGTCAGAAATGAGATTCAATAAACCACAATAAATATCAATTACCCGTCGGGATTGGAAAATATGCAAGGGCAGCCCAGTCCAGGGTATTCTTGCTCAACATTGCTTGCATCTATTCTTCTGGGACGATGATGACGGCCCTGGTTGTTCCATGTTCTCATTAGGATTCAAAATCACTTAATAATAAAAAAAATCATCACAAGAGATGATATTCAGATTTCGTCAAATGAAATTCATGCTTACCGATTGATAATCAAAACAACAGTGACAGCAGATTTTCGACCCGCATTTAGAGCCGACTTCATTCATTGCAGCAAAGAAAATTCAGTTGGCATTCCTGCCTATCGATAGTATGCCGCTCACGCTCGGTAAATTAACTATGCGTTGATTCCATTATTGAGAACAATTGATTTTTAACATTAAACTATTGAAAATAAAGCAAATGTAAGGTGATGTCTTATAATTTCGTTTTTAGAGTAAATTTAGAGTCATTTAGTAGAGTAGAATTTTCCTATCAAAGACTTCAAATGTAAGTAAAGGAGGTCTCATATGCAGCAGTGAACGATATATAACGGGTATACTTTCGTGTAATACTTAGACCGGGACGAATAACCACCGCGGTTAATGTCCCGTTAAAAATTAGAGGTGGATTATGTCTGGACATAACTGCGAAATTACCGCAGGACCGCGTTGATGTATAGTTACAATGTATAATAATAATGGTATCAGACACAAACGCCGTGCATAGGTGTTTTTCAATGAGGTCTCTAGTGCTGTAAGGGTCAACTGCGCTTTTTTAAGGTCTGAAAGTGAACTGCCGAGCAGTGTTCTAAAGGTGGCTTGTCGGACTACTGACGCAATTACCTTATCAAAGTCCGTCCCGTACATCTTCGACAAACCCTGTTTTACTAAACGGACTTTGTAGCGAACGATGTGCCTTCATCTCCTCGTCCATTGCTGCTATCCACAGATCCGCCTCTGGGCTCTCGATAGCGTCTCTGTATGTTCTCTGCTCCGGAATCGATTTTCGTACCATACCCGTCATACAGGCATCATCCTTTTCGTGCTACGTTTGTACGACTCGTATTCACGGTTGTCGGAGACAGTTCGCCTCTCTTGCTGGTGACTTCTTCTTTTTCGACGAACCGTGCATCACGGCTGACTACCACTTCATTCGTAGCTGGTTGATGAAACGGAAAGCTTTATCGTAATCCGAATATCCGACAAACGTTAACTTGATTGCTTTCGGCTCTAGCTTCGTTCGCTCGACATTTGGCACATGAACGAAAACTGCGCATCCGAACCTTCGAACATTACCGTAGTCTGGTTTCTTGCCAAACCAATGTGTGAGGGGTCTTTTCCACTTATCGGGATGGCAAAATATTCTTCAAATGCACCGCCGTGTTGGCAGCTTCTGCCCAAAAACGAAAGTCCACCCTCGCATAAATTAACATGCAGCAGGCCATCTCGACCTGTTCTCGCGCTCCGTGACTCCATTCTGTTGCGGCGTGCAACTTGCAGTGTACGGTGGGACAATTTCTTTTTCTCTGTAGAACTGGCACAAACGCTCCGCCTTACACTCGCCCTCTTGATCGGAGCAAATGATGACGGGATTTCTTCCAAAACGATTGCGCGCCATATTGACAGGCTCCTGGATTTTGTCAACAGCATCGGACTTCCGTTTGAGTCGATATACCACGGTGTATCGACTGAAGTCATCCATCATCGTGATAAAATATCTTGATCCACCTGGAGTCGTAGTGTTCATTGTACCGCAAAAAGCCCGCGTGAATGAGATCCAGGACCATCGAAGACTGTCGTGCGGCCTTCTTGGGAAACAGTTTTCGTGGTAACTTACCCTCCGCCACAGCATTCGCAGGATCGTTGGATTTTGCATTTACGCATGGCCACACCGATAACACCACTCGCTGGATCGCGTCAGGATCTCTGTGTGATTTACTTCATGTCAAAGTTTTACATACCATGGCCTTCCTGTTCCAAGCGCCTACTCTTCAACAAAAATGGGTGGCTAAATAAAATAGCAACGCTCTGCGTCATTATAATACACACGCATTTTCTTACCCACTGATGTTCATGGTCTCATCCATAAAAATCCAGAAACAATTTGAACAAATTTCGGGTGTAAATTTTTCGAATTAAATGTGAATTTTATAATTCATGAACAGAGTCAAATTCGGTGTCTCTACGGTACCACACACACAGATGTTTACAATCAAGCGACTGATGATAAGTTTCGGAATACGTACCCGCTCAATAAGCGGAGAACGTTTGTGAAATTGCTTTATCAGCCTTCTCCAGGCAGGGTACTTGAATGTGATAATTCGTTGTCAAAGATGACGGCAGGGGTCTGGTTGAGGCAATTCCAGCACACATTTCCTCGAGAAACTATCCAAAAGCCATTTGAGAAAGAAAGCGGAAAATGCTGGCCATGTAATATAGAACCTCGAGCAGATTGATTTCCTTTGAATGGATTCCATTAATATTATAATTTTAGAACAGAAAGCGTTGTTGTTATTTGCCTGCAGTGCCAGACGTGCGAATGCTGAAAACCAAACAGAAATAAACAAACCCAACTTAGATATTGCCGTGCTCATATGGAACCCACTGCATCGTAGTTTTCGTCATAGCACTCACTTCTCAGTGAATAGTTTCAAAACGACAAAGAAACAAAGAAATTGTAAATAAGTCCTCCTTCCATATTTTTCAAGCATTAAAAAACTGGTATAAAAATAAACAACCATCCATAGCACAGAACGCAGCCAGTGCTAGCATGTTTTCAACCTCCCCGAAAGTAAACGCTGGAAAGAGGCGTGTTGGCGTGTATGGTTGCCCCAGGCAACCACGCGGTTTGTTTACACCGACATTGAAAACTTGTTACGACGACAGTGAATTTTTTTTGAAAGCATTCGAAAAATGGAAAACCACACAAAAGTGGCCCAAAACGGCAATCGTGAAGAGAATCCACCGGACCCGGAAGGTGCGGACCAGCTGCTGGAACGGCTGATGATTAAAACCCAGACAAAGGAAAACCGGTGGGACCGCATTCGGAGGAAACATCTCAACAACATTACGGTCACCTCGAAGACGGTGAAGCGATTTTTCAACATGGACTTTGTTGACGAAAGTCAGATGCGGATTTTAAACGGAGACGGACCCCATCGATCGGTGCTTAATCCAGTGCTTGTGATGGATATCAGGTGGGCAAGTTGCATTTGTTCTCAACGTATATCTAAAAGTCAAATATTATATGAGAGGAAAAGTTAAAAACGCGCCGTCGTAGTAAAATTACCTACCTCAACAATTCGATACGGAATTTTTGGAAAACTGTAGGCTCATTTCCCCTTAGGGAAAAAATGCGCACCACTGTTTTTTATATGTTTTCGATGCTTATACAGTAGCTTTCGTTTGCTCTCAATCTATGTGTTTGATGCTGGGACAAAACTTGTTTGCTTCATCCAGACACAAAACAATATCAATATCAACTTCCACAAAGGACAGCACTTTTTTTTACAAAATTGGTTCTGATTGAGAGATTTTTCAACGCATTTAGGCCACCTAGAAAGAGGAAGCAGATCTTATTTTTTGTATCCCCTGTTGGATGGATCTAGTTACGCTAAAAAGGTTTGCTAAACACTGCACTCCTCAGTCCGAATCTAGAGAGCTTTTCGTGAATTTTGAAACCGTTTCCGAATTCACTTTCGGTATTCTATCTATGAATTTTGTCCACAGAGAAGCACTTTGAGGCCGAATTGTAACTTTCTACTAGCATACGAGTGTTGTTTAACTGAACGAGTTTTCCAGAAACAATAGGTTTCATCCTGAATCTGGTCTCTGGTTGGGAATTTTACTTGCTAATTGACGCCAGCTATGATGAACTTACCCTATCCCTTTAAATTGTATTCTGGATGAGAGATTTGGCAACACGATGAAGCCACCTGGGGCGTCAATTTCTATTCAAGTAATATTTTCCGCTAGTTGTAGAGTTGAACAAGTTTACCATAGACAGCAGCTTTCCCAACAATTTGAAACCACCTGAGGAGTCTATTCCGATCTAAATCTTCAACTGCCGAAAAGTCTTGTTAAAAGTAAATTTTTATCGAAATGAAGACACGGTCGGATTTAGAGGCATAATTCTTCTGGGGGAGCTACATTGACGGACAATACAATAAGACCAAAGCCAGATTTTCATACAAAATGGTTATGTCAGTTTCTCGAGAACCAATTGAGCTGAAATTTCGGCTGTGGTCCAGAAGTAGCCTAAATTCTCATGTGCATTAAATGCATCATTTTTCATTCATCACTTTAAACATTACAGACACCGCTCACTACAAAACGATAAGACCACTGTTTGATTTCAATAAAGGATGTTCGAATTTGAGGATCTGAGTGTTGATTATTGATGCACGGGTCATTTTAATATCAATATACTATATATTGTAATTCACACTCATCAACATGGCCTTAACTATGGATATCAAAAGGAGGTCTTATTGTTTTGTCTTAGGTGGTGTCTGTAGTTTCTGAAGTGGTGAATGAAAAATTATGAATTTATTAAAGATGAAAATTCAGTTTATTTCTAGGCTATTGCCAAAATTTCCGTTCAATTACTGCAAGGGAAAGTGAAAGACAAGCCTCCAAACATGACCATTTTGTATGAAAATCGGGCTTTGGTCTTAAGGCTCGAACGCAGTGATAACGGAAGCGGAACGGCAACGGCAGCGGAAGAGCCCAATCTGACACAATCTGCTTGTCGAATAGAAAACTGGATCCAAGTTAATTCCAATTGGACATATCGACGTCATTTGCGACAACTGTCAAGCTTACCGTTTCCGTTCCGTTTCCGTCCACATTACGTTTGGGCCTTTATTGTATTGTCCGTCACTGTATATTCACCGACGAGTCGTTCGATCGCAGCAAGCCGTGCTTTGAAAATGACGTGTTTTGCTTTTGCTGCGTCGTTTTCGCGGAAATAAAATACAAAAATATTCAACAGCTTGCACACGAGGTCAACAATCTGGAGATGGTCGTTGTGACAAAGGAATTCATAAAGCTGAAGATCACGATGAACCTGACCTGAAGATTAAACTTTGCGTAAGCAATGTATTCAGAAGAATGTTGGTATAGTTGTGAATACAAACAATGAGATAGTTGCGATTGGACTCTCGGTAACCCCCGAGAAACTTTCGAGAAACCGGTCAGCTGTATCGCATCTTCGAACATTCGAGGCCGCTGTGATGGTCCATGTACCGAAGGAGAAACGCATGAAACTTGTAAATAAGCTGGGACCTGCATCTTCGTTGGATACAGCGAATGTTTTACAGGGTGTACATTAAGCCGAAAAGGCAAATTTCCATCTTAAGAGACGTAATTTTTGTGGACGAATGCTGAGCAACGTGCTCCACGCCAGGTGAGCATAAGGCAATGCATAAGAAACGTAACTGAAGCGAGGATCTCCTGAACGAAACAGTCTATAGCTATGCATATTCGGTGGTTGAAGAGAAGCCGCAAGATACCATGTTCCTTCCCAATAGCTGAAAAAGCGCAGCAAGCAGGAGCATCGTCTTACCCATTTAGGTATCGTGGTTATGTTCTGAAAATGTTTCCTCGAAAGCAATTCAAACGAACAGAATTATACATCGACACGGAGGTCATGCAAGATGCATTCCGTGAGGCGATCAGTGACAAGATAACGAAAGATGAAAGGAAGATGAGATTGCAAAGTGAAGACGAGTTCGGATGAATGTGTGGAGAGATACAAAGCCCGCATGGTTATATAGCGTCCTCCTCAAGTAAACGGCATTATCTACAACGAAACTTTAGTCAATCGATGTCTGCCGGCAACTCTGCAAGATGTTCACACATATTTACTCCCCAAATTAAAAATCCCTCCCCTGTGATCTGGTCGCGATGGGTGGGCCTACGCCATCAGCACTGAAATGGCAACCAAAGACATATCCTGACGTGGTGGTATCATATGTTGAACATTTTTACCGCGTCACATATCTGGCATTGATGCACTGATTATACAGATGTGATCCAACGGACATCTTGTCTGGGAGCCTTGAATGCTGTTGCAGTCTGGTGGGGCTCTTTCTTCAGTGATATTGATGTGGGATTTCATCTTGGCTGCAACACCTCTCTTATGCGTTCCCTGACATGATGAGCCATAGCCACGCTTAAATATAAATCTAGTTAGACAGGTATATATTGATAAACAATGTGTTCAAGATTATTGACATTCGTAGGGAATCGACTGATTGATTCACTGAGTAGAAGTTTTATTAAAAGTAGGAACGTGGCGCCAGTCTTATTTTGTTATATCTCACTTCAAAGAGCCATAATTAAAATAATACCACACATTATAACAATGGTTTACAAACAATCTTGTAGCGGCTTCATTCTCGATAATTTTATAATAATAGATAGGAAATAGGCTTGATGAAGCTTTACTCTGCCACCGAAAAGTGAATCTTATAGTTAACCAAGAATCAAATAATTCTTGTTAGGCTATGACTTTGAAGCAATTAAACGACTTAGAGATTAGGATTAGACAAATAAAAAGGAGGCAATGAACGGACAAGTAAACGTAAACTTTTCTACAATAGAACTATAGAATTTAACTGAATAGCGCAGAAGACAAGAATTGACTAAGGCGGACAAAGTGATAGGTCAATCAAACGAGGTAAGACGAGGTGTGCATCGATGAATTTCTGAGCACATAAGAACTAGACATCTACTAACTAAATTATAAACGACTGAAGAAATGCCCTCTTGAACTCATAAACGTAACACTGACTGACTAATTGAATAACAAAAAGAGACGCAGCGACCTCCCAAACTCTTTTAAAGGAAACTTTTCTCTCATGAGTCCCATCAGTAAACCATAAAAATTATACTGTTGGGACTACCAATACTAGTAACATCAGACATTACGAAAACTGGTAGAATTCAAATATCTCGACGACACAATGACAACTTATTATTGATTCGAGAAACATGCTCAGTAAGACTTTCGCAGCACATAAATGACGAACTAAACTACAAAAGACTGAAAAAAAAAACACTGGCAAACTAAATAACAAAAAGACATCATACAAAACAGTGGACATGAACATGACTGAAAGGGGAAGCAAACTTGAAAATGTAACACCTTTTGAGGCTGTTATTATTTATTTAAATAGCCATACATCGTATTTACGATATGATTTCATCTACAACATTTCGCCAATATACTCGGTCTATGGCTGCCTCTCTCCAACCTCGTTGACGACCCACACTTGCCAGATCCTGTTGCACCTGGTCCGCCCATCGTGCTCGCTGTGCCCCACGCCTTCTTGTACCGGCCGGATTCGAGGCGAACACCATTTTTGCAAGGTTGTTGTCCGGCATTCTCGCAACATGCCCTGCCCACCGTATCCTTCCAGCCTTCGCGACCTTCTGAATGCTGGGTTCGCCGTAGAGTTCAGCGAGCTCGTGGTTCCATCTTCACCGCCACACTCCATCCTCCTGTACGCCGCCAAAGATGGTCCTAAGGACCCGGCGTTCGAAAACACCAAGTGCTTGCAGGTCCTCCTCGAGCATCGTCCACGTCTCGTGCCCGTAGAGAACAACCGGTCTTATCAGCGTTTTGTACATGGTACATTTAGTGCGGGGGTGAATCTTTCTTGACCGCAAGTTCTTCTGGAGCCCGTAGTAGGCACGACTTCCACTGATGATGCGTCTTCGGATTTCACGGCTGTTGTCGTTGTCAGCCGTAAGCAAGGATCCAAGGTAGATGAATTCTTCCACCACCTCGAATGTATCCCCGTTTATCGTAAGGCACCTTTTGAGGCAGTGTCAACAGCTTTTCTATACTTGCACGGCTGGTGAAATGCTTCAAAAGGAGTTAAGTTATATCATTCTAACGCACAAGGAACAATACAATAGCTTCTTATTTTTGGTACGAGAAAACTGCTTCGGAAGACTCCATAGCACATACATGACACACTTCACGGACTTAACTACAAAAGACTGAAGAAATTACGAAACGCCGTATTAAACTTGCACAGGTAAAACTGATGAACAAAATAACAAATAGACAATTGAAAAAATAACAGACTCAAAATTCTCAGACGTGGCTCCTTCCGAGTCTTTTGCAACAGCGTCTTCTTGGACGACATGTTCCGTGTACGGCTGGCAAAATGATTCGAAAGGATTTACGCAACGATATCATCAAAGGCCTGGCGTAGAGGTTTCTACTCTATTCAGAGTCCCGCCTACCTTGAAGAAAAAAAAAATACTCGTCAAATTAAAACTGATTATTGTATTTGCTTGAAATTGTCACGGAATGGAAAACTACTAATGAGTGACGATTTACAAATTTGTTTTATTCAATTTCACTACACCCATTTTGTACAACCGATTTTCCCAGTGTTTTTACCCAAAATTTCTTCAACTCCAGCTCTGTTTTAATAGTTTTGGGATGTTTGCGATACCGTCTTCATAATTGCCCAGAACTTTTCAACTGGGCGAAGTTTCGGCACAAAATTTCGTTGGCTCGGTACCACTCCAACATGTTTCGAGCGTAGGATGCTAGATTAGGCCAAAACAGAGCTGATCCTTTGTGCTTCTTTATGAATGTCAAGAGAGGCTTTTTAAGGCACTCTTCCATGTAAATCGCAACGTTGATTGTTTCGGAAGTGATGAAGGAAGCGCTTATATCACCACATCCGCAAATCGAATGCCAGATCAGAAGTTTCTTTGCAAATTTCTGTAGTTTCTGCTGTAGAACATCCTCCGGAACATCGAGCTTAGACTTGACAACGAAATATTCGTTGACGGAAGGCGGCCTTGACGTAAGTTTCGTTATCCATCACGATGCAACACGATTTGATGAGCAACTTATTGTAAAGTTTCCAGGCGCGGGTTTTCGCAGTGATGTTTTGCTTTTCATTCCGGTTTGGGGCTTTGTGCACCTTGTAAACATGTAACCCAGCACGCATCATGGTTTTCTGTACAAAACCGACTGAAACCTTGAACTTTTTAGCGACATCTCGAATTGAAATGTCGGGACGTTTCTTGAACTGTTGCACCAGTTTTCTGGCCATTTTACTGTGTATTGGACCATTTCTACGACCACTCCCTCCCTTCCTTCGGGCACTTTGACGCTCCTTGAAGGTTCTTATCACACGAGACACAGTTGTATTTGAAATTCGAAATTCGATATTTGATTTTCAATCTTAAAAAATGGTTATGATTATCATTATTCCAAGCTACTCTTTCATACTTTGTGTTGATTGTAAGACCAGATCTTTTGTTTCACCCAACATGGGGATATTGCAATAACTTGTTCAGGTACTGTCAAATCAAGGTATGCGTCAGTGCGTACTAATTCTTTATCCCAACAGCTCATACGTGATGGCAAATATGTCTAACAGTGCGGTATTTGCCAAGTGTATAAGACTGCCGTAGATTCAGCTCACGAGAATAAACACCAGCCCCTGCTATATCTTACAGTGGTGAGCCTTCAATATTACAAATAATGCAGTCTCCTACTGTTCTTCTTAGAATATATACACAACAGTTAATTAAATTGCGACGAACCTTTCCCACACCCTTCCAGACATGAGATGATCAAACGTAAACCGAAGGAAGTGCTTCGCAAACCAACGACGAATCCGGTCCGAGCATATCAACAAGAGATTCAAGAGAACCACAACCGGTCCATCGAGTCAACTCTGTTCGAGAATGAACTGAACAAATTCCGCAAAGAGTTGTCCAAAAATGGGACCAACGTGAAGAGAAACCAAGTGAGCGAGCAGAAGAAGAATTTCCTCTTTATCGATTTGCCCAAGATTGATAACAGTTTTATCTATGATACTCTGGAAGAGTGCGAAAAGTTTACTAATGACTTCTACGAAAGTGCCATCCGAGGTACGGATGAGCTTTTCGAGGGTTTTCGCGAAGAGAAACTGGTTACGTTTAAGGAACCGGCAACGATCGAAGAAATACGAGAGGAGACCGATGCTTTGCACAAGACGTATTACGAAAGGAGTAATGGTGTCGATGACGAAGGCGAGGAACAGAGTGCTGACAGTGTAGCGGAGGAGGAAGAAGATGAAAATAGGATTGTCCGATTTGGGGACACCCAAGTCATTACATACCCAGCAGAGGAGTCCTCGTTTTCTCTTGATGGATCCGAATATGACTTTGATGATAACGAACTGTTTCTAGAATCACTCGATTCGGACGTGGACGAGTTTGATGATGTTGAATTCCTATCTACGGAGAGCACTTCCGAACATACCCAGGACGAAGCTGTGCAGAATATTTTAAACACGTCGAGCGATGAAGGCTTTACGACAACTCGTATCGAAGACTCGGGTGGATCGTCAAAGGACGATAGCACCGATTTTGGCAAAGAAAAACTAACCTACAACTACGATGATCCTGAGATCATAGAGGAACCGATTGTTCCGCTAGAGGAAGGCAAGCTGATTACAGTTAAACGGTGCGAAATGGAGGAAAAGGATTACAGTAAGCTACGTGTAACAAATTATCGACCTGGAGAAACACAGATTAACGATGACAAATTAGAAATTTCCGAAGAATCCCGCAAAGTAATAAGTGCTGCCTTGAAAGAAGGATTCATGCAGAATTATGACCGTGCTCTGCTGAAACAATATTTCTTCAAGTGGTTACAGTTTACAATTTTGGAGAAAATCTCCAAAGGAGCCGGCGTTACTTCAACTCGGGAGCAAAAACTTAAACGGATCAACGATTTCATCAACAACATTCGAGCGAAAAAGAAAAAACATTCCAAACCGACCGTAACGTCAACGCAAGTAACAACCGTCAAGAAAGACTACGAGCACCGCATGAAAGTTCAGCAAGATATCATAGAACTACAGAAGCTGAAACTGGAACGCCAAGAGCGCATCATTACCGAACTGAAGTTATCCAAGTTCTCAGAAGCGGCCAAAATATCCAAGATGGAGATTCAAAGTGAGCTGCACAAAGCTATGCGCACCGGCCATGTGCGGTTGCGTGCCAAAGCAAAATGTATCCAAATTGTAGGCAACATGAAGAACGACACGAGCGAAGAAGACGAATTGCGTAAACTGCAAGCACAAGGGTTGATGATACCGAAATTTCTAGCGAAGATGCAAGAAAGAGCCATGGAACGTAGTCAACGACATCAGGAGGCAAAGGAACGACGTATGCAGCTGGAAAAACAACGCGAAGAATCCAAGGTGGCTGCTGAGGAAGCAAAGCGCTTGGAAGACGAGGAAGCGCGCAAGAGGCGTTACCGGGAAATGCGTGAAAAACGAAAGTTGGAGAAACTTCAGAAGATTATCCGAGAGCAGGAACGACAAGCTTGGATAGCGAACAACCAGATCGCTAAGGAGTTTAGACTCCTGAAGTTGAAGCGATTTGGGATTTTGGCGTTCAAATTACTGCTCGGTATCAGAAGAGACAATGAGAGACGCGCGATGGCAGCGAGGAAACGGTACTATAAGAAGAAATATTTCCGCAAGTGGTGGAATTTAACCAATTCGGTGTGGGAGAGCAAGAAACAGATGGCCGATGACTTGGCGAACGAAAAGTTGATGAAACTGGGAATGAATTCCTGGAAGGAGGTGACCGGGCACAATTTGTACAAGTTGAAAGTTTTTTTTTTAACAATGGGATTTTCTTTTAGTACTGTCATGAGCAGCGCAAGAAGATGCAAGTGGCGATGGACTGGTGGGAAGTTCGCCAAACAGAAAAGGTTATCTCGGTGTGGATCTGCCGTACCAAGCAGTCATTGTTGATCTTGCAAGGCAAAATGTCTCACGCTGCTGCCCATTATGACTGGTAATGATTTTTTTTCCCCCCTGAGCTGGAGTAACCTCGATTTTCACATAATTACATTCTATTTTCAGGCAACTCAAATGGAAGGTGTTCGAACGTTGGCAACGACTGCATATTATATTGAAGATTGAGAAGGAGACTGAACAGCGCCGCCAGAGGTGGCGCATGAAGATCTGGGAACTTCTGCCGGACTACAAACCGATCGAGGAGGAAATTTAGGCATTTTGCCGTGATAAGTCTGATTTTTCGTAATGATTGGTAGTAGTGACTTTAGAAAGTGTCTTATATAGCTTATTGTAGTAGGAGTTATTTTTTTTAAAATAAAGCGTATGAGAATTTAGAATGTCAATGAAGTGTCAGAGTTGAAGAAAACCATTCCGTTATTTGATAATTTATTTTATTTATTTATTTATTTATTTACTAGTCTTCGACAATATCGTACAGACAGATGCTATAAACAAATTCTACTCCTATATGATGACTTAGACATACTAAAATTAAATTGGTCATATACTTCGTTAAAAAGACGGCAACAGACATCAAACGGATTGTTCTGTCCAAAGTGAGTACGGTGAACAGGAATACGGATAAAATCAGCCCGTCGGGTTCTTCTGGCTGGGACGTTGATATTAATGTTGCCCAACAGTATCGAGCAGTCTACGTTGTTGTTAATGATTTCAAAAATAAACAGGCGTTGCAAAAGTATTCTCCTGCTAGACAGAGTCGGCAGGTCTATCAAAGCACAGCGAGTGGCAGCCGAATATGGTCATTCCACAGCAGCCGACGAAGCACGAATCGAAGGAAGTTGCGTTGAATTCGCTCAATTCTATTTATTTGAGTGGCATGGAATGGTGCCCATATAAGCACACCATATTCCAGAACGCTGCGTACTAGCGCACAATAGAGTGTCTTCAAACAGTATACATCTTCGAACTGCTGTGTGTTACGTTTGATAAAACCAAGCATGGCGAAAGCCTTGGCCGTCGTTGCTGCGATGTGTTGAGAAAAATTTAGCTTACTGTCCAGTAGCACGCCAAGGTCTTTGACGGTGTTGACTCTGGAAATGCTGGTCGATGCCATTGTATAGTTGAAAATAGTAGCATTCCTTGTCCGATGAAAAGTGATGACATTATGACGCACCAGTTCATCAACGTATCGATGTCAGCTTGGACGGCACAACAATCAACTGGCGAGGAAATAACACGGTAGAACTTCAGGTCGTCAGCGAACATAACCTTCGGGGATTTAATCGATCCAATCCAAAGATCGTTTACAAACAGCACAAATAGAAGTGGGCCCAAATGACTGCCTTGAGGAACGCCAGAAGTAATATCGAATGGTACCGAATTTGTTCCAGTAATGCGCACGTAGGCCCTCCGCTCGGTTAGGTAGGAAAGTATCCAGCGAGTCAACCAGGTGGGCAGGCCCATTTTATTCAATTTATCAACCACCTGAAAATGCGGGACTCTATCGAACGCTTTGGTGAAGTCGATGTATATGGCATCAATTTGTTGTCGTTTTTCCAGTGCGTTGATCAACGAAGAAACATATGACATTAAATTGCTTGTAGTCGAGCGCTTTTTCACAAATCCATGCTGGAATTCGGAGATAATGTGATGAACGTGTGGATAAAGCGAATCGTGAATAAGGCTTTCAAAAACTTTCGGCAAGCAACTCAAAATTGAGATGCCCCGGTAATTCTCAATGTTGTGTATACTGCCCGCTTTATGTATGGGAGAAATCGCAGCTAATTTCCAAGCACTAGGAAAAATACCTTCCGTCAAGGAACGATTAAAAAGTATTGTTGCAGGTACGGCGAGCGAGTAGGCACAGTTTTTTATAAGAAGCGGAGAGAGGTGATCTGGACCAGCTCCTTTGGAAGCATCTATTCCTTGTAGTTTGCTGAGTACATCCCCCGGAGAGAAATTGAGTAGCGCCAAATTCAGATCATACCGAGGCAAACTGTCCAAGTACGCTTCAGACGAAGGCGATCGGTTATTACTTAGCACACTTCGAAAGAATGACGAGAACAAGTTTGCTGATTCGAGCGGGGTATCGGCTGTAGTATCGTTGTAAAAAACATGATGAGGAATTCCATTAGTCTGCTTCCGACTTCTCACGAACGACCAAAACGATTTTGGATCTTGCTTGAGGCTTTCCTCCGTACGGTGAATGTAGCAGCTAAAGCAACGTGCATTCAACGAATTGTAATTGCTCTCTAAATCACGCAGCACAACTTTGTGCTGTTCATCCTTCGACCGAAAATAACGTCTCCGAGCCTTCCGTAAACGATTTCGCAAATGCCGCAGCTCGTTGTTCCACCATGGTTGTCTTCTTCCACCAGCACGGTGTTGTTGCTTAATCGGGACAACATCTCGAACTATTGAAAAAACACGTTGATAAAAGTTGGAAACTGCCTCGTCCATGTTACATCCCATTAGGCACTCTTCCCAGTGAACGGCAGAAATTAATGCATTGAGCGATCAAAAGTACTCACAACATTGCACATGTCAGCAATTTCAAACTTCAAAACGAAAAGGATTATGGTGCTGATCGATTTTCAGCAACGGCACCGGCGGCTCAAGTAACTAAACCCATTTATCCTCATTCGCGAGGGCGCAAATCTAGAAGTCGCCCATTCACGTTCGTCAAATTGTTTATTTGGAGAAGACCGCAGCCTACAACATACTCTACCAGGGCTAACTCTTGCTCAGATGAAGCATTAACGGGCAAACAAGAGTTCATTTCATCGTCGTGCATCCAACATAAGTGGGGAAGATTGTAATCACCAACCACCAGTACACGCCTGCGACCGCCCGCAAGATCAAGCGCTTTCTGAACACAAGCAGAATGTTGTTCGTACAGAAGCGTTTCACCGTTAGGTGGTAGATATATGGCACAAACATAGAGCTCTAAATTCGGCAACACAATCCGAACGATAATCTGCTCTAGTCTTTCACAGTCCACAATATTCACAGTCATACTTTGCAGTTCAATTCTCACACCAATCAGTACCCCTCCTCCTCGTTGATAACAGCTGGTGTTTACATTTCTATCACAGCGATACATTGTGTAATTGTGTGCGAGTTCCGAGTTCTGAATATCACTGTAGAGCCAGGTTTCCGTGAAAGCGATGACGTCGTACTCACTATTAGACAAAGCCAGAAACAGATTGTTTGTTTTGGTTCGGAGGCCCCGGACGTTTTGGTAGTATAGAGTGAACGTTTGGCGTTTGGTTTTATCCTCGTGTTGCGCTGTCGATAGGTTCGCAACGGGTGACGAATAGTGCTGTGTATTTCGGAGCTGCGTAGTGCATCGTTTGATGGTATCGGGTTTTTCGGCACGGTGGGTCGATTGATCGTTACTGAGAAAGATATTCACCTGGCGTTGGTTGAAAGCGAAACGTTTTGGGTGCAGCTGTGGTGTGACTGAAGTCGAATTGGCGGAAAGAAAGAACCGGGCGGAGAACTAGATAACCAGGGACGGGTGATATCTTAAAAAATAAATACACATCATACGACGTCTAGAGTGTTGATAATGGGCACGTAAATTATTATTAATAATAATTATGATTTTGATTCCATTTGCGAAGGAATTGATACAACACCGTGAACTTTTCGGTGCAAGATCGAAGAATTCGGTTATGTTTTGATATTTTGGTTAAAAGTACGATTAATTAACAATACAAACTGGTACTAAATTGTGCACTTGCTACCATGTACGTTATCGGTACTAGAAGGATAAAGAAATCGTACGCGTGCAACGAATGCTAGAACAAATAATTTATGTAACGGCAGTCACTTATAGGAGACCGAAATTAACTGCTATAGTAGCACATTTCACATCGAAAAAGAGCACCAATCAAACTGGGATTTGGGTTCTGTGCCATATACGTATTATAATGTATTTTATTGAATAGGTTTTTTTGGGATCTGATTAAGTATCTTTTGTATGATAATAATTGGTGTTACGAGTGTTAGGAGAATAAAAACTATAAAGCCATGTTTTTTTTTGCTAGATTTTATCAGTCTACATTTTAGCACTGCGCTGCGCTAGAGCTACACACAGCACACGTTTGACTCAAACTTTCCTCTAGTCGACTCAAACTGCTCCATGTCTAACACAGGAGCACATTCTATCATTGGGTTTAAACTAATGGAGTTGATGATTCTTAAATATAATATATTTATATATAATAGATATCGAATAATCGAATAAGTGTTTTGGGGTATTCTGTTATTCATCCTTTCTTAGTTTGCTTTTTTTTTGCATGAGCTTGAAGGATTATTTTAAAAGTTTCTACTTACAAGCTAAGGTTGGACTTAATGTTACTTCAATGTAATAATTGCCTTAATAATTATCATTTCTTCTTAACCATTAATCGCAATCGTGGGAGCAGTAAAACATTAAATAGGAAACTCAACAGTTTTTCATTGTTCGATTACCTTCACAATGTTCATCAATTCGAAGGCGAGAATTCTTTTCATTGTTTTGATATTTAATGAATGTAAGTGTGAATCTTTTAAAACGGTTAAAAATACGTACCTATGTATATCCGATAGTAATAGAATAATGATCATAATCATGTAACGTCTCGCCGCGGCGCGTGTTTATTGTCCCAGACAGAACATTTTCCAGTTGACGAGACAGTTCCGTCGGTTGATATGCTCGCCTCGCTGCCATTCTGTCCCGGTGTAGCCGCGGGAGATTAGGCATGTCTGTTTGAGGAATTTAAATAAAGCAGGTTAGTGGAGGATTTGAAAAGCCCACTTGGCCCAACGAGCCTACCTGTTTCAGTAGTGAGATAAGAATAAACAATGACATCAGAAGGGCATAGATGGCGCCAGTGAAGCAGAGTGCAATACTGCAAAGATAGAAAGATTAGGAGATGTCAGTAAGAAATTTAATTATATAGGTTTCTGTAGGTATCTGCGCAAGTTGCGAATGACCGGTGGAAATCAAGCAAGAAGGCTGGAAGTCAAGGTTTTCAGCGATAATCTCCATTCTAGCAGAGGGACGTGTGTATTTGCTTAATTTGTGTCTCATTTGCGGCGCAGAATCAGGGGGAATGTTTTTGTGGTTGAAATCGATGAAATGGTGCTAACATGTGGCAACATTGAACATGAGCCGCACAATGTCGTCACAATCTACTTTGCTCTTCTTTCCACACTTTGACCAGTAAGAAACAGTATAAAACAGTGAACAGTGAGGGTTATTCCGAGAGTCGAAGTGACGTTTGTCACTTGGTGAAGTGAGAAAAGTCACCTGCAGTGACGTGACTCTCCATTGGATTTACCCAGAAGAGTCACGTCACTGCAGGTGACTTTTCTCACTTCACCAAGTGACAAAAGTCACTTCAACTCTCGGAATAACCCTCAGTAAGTTTTGTAACCCTTGAGACGCCACTGATAAATTTCAAGATTTAAATGTCTCGTTAAATTGTTTGAATAATATAAAATATTTAAGTTTTACGGATATACTAAATTGGGTGTATTAAATATGGTAAATAGTTATAATGAATAAAGATGATGAATCTACATCATACCGGCTGCCAACCCAAGTGCTCCATACTCACGTACCCCCACCATGAAACCAATTTCGGTAAGTTTAGCCACGTTTAGCTTCTTTCAAGGTGGTTTTTAGGTAATTATTACTGGTAGTTATGAAATGGTAGATTTATATCTAACTTGCTCGGTGAGTCGTAAAACAGATGTTCCTCCAAGCGAGTGTGTATATTAAAATGCACGAAAATGAAAATCAGCCTTTGAGTGTATTAAACAGCTTTCAGAAAAGGTGTGACATGTGTGTGTAGCCATTTGATTGATAGATGAGAATGCAGAAAAATTCACTTGACTACTCAAATAAGTCTTATAGAAATCCTGAAGGAAGTTCTCCCTTTAAAAATTGACTCTCGGTCGAACACTTTCAAAATTCACCTAAAGACCTTTGAGTTTTCAACAACCTTAAGCTTCTGATATATCTTTTTGAATTAATTTCTATAAATACACGAACAGGTTTTTTTTTCGTACAGAAATTCTGGTAACTTTCTTGAAATCTCTTCGAAAAAGACTTTAATATGTTGTTCTCTAGATCTACGTCAAATTGCCTGCATTTTCTCCAGATCTTCCCGAACTCCAGAACGACTTCCATATTCTCAAGTTCAGTTCTTTCAGAGTGGTTTTTTACTTGACACTTTATACTGAATCAATTTTTTCTCCGACTTCTGGAAAATCTTCTGACATTTCCTCTACTCTTTTCAGGAATTCTTTAGCAGACCTTTCAAAAGGAAGCTCCTGTTCAGATTTCCCTACAAAAAAATATACAACTTATAAAGTTCTACTACATGAACGATTCGGATAACGCAAGCATCCCCTAAACAATAGGAGCAAATTATAGAATGTTGTTTAATAAAAAAAAAACATTCAGTGTGATCTAAAGGTATGAAATACAATAAAGGACTCGAATAGTTTTTCAAGGCTACTTCCACGAAGCGTAAGCTGTAAGCTCCTAAAAAGTTGTCCTGCGCGTATCATAAAACGGGGTATTTTTGAAAATAGAGGTTACATTGGTAGCGACTCTACAAATAATTTCTTATTACAGCTGGTACTTAAACTACGATATTTAAGGAGAATGTTTAAAAGCTGTGTAGTATTACGAGTGAGATAAGAAATTATATGCAGAGTCCCACGCGCTATCAATATTTTTTTTTTTTTTTTGAGGGTATCTAGCTGGAGCTGCGTGAAAGCTTGGTTGTCAAGACTAGACCCTTTCCCAACGTCACCTCTACTACGACCAATACCTAAGAAGCAATAGCCTATGTTGGCCGCTTGAGCACTAGTTGAAGTAATTAGTATTGGACCGTAGCATTTTTCAAAATTTCAGTTTCAATTTTCCCACGATGTTGTTTTGTTATGCAGTCGTAAAATGGAAGCTCCAATTAATACCCTATCCTAGATGTCACGAGCGTTGTTCCGGGGCAAAGTGCCGTCTAAGTTAATAGCTCCAAGTCCTGCAGTCATCATCAGGCCGTATGCAGTAGTAACTAGATTTCAAAAAGACATGTAAATTGCCATTCAATAATTCTTAGGGACGGCATTCAGGCCTTTGATGTAGTCTATGTTGACAACTAGTAGTACTGAAGTCAACCCCAAGAAGTATTGCAACAAGAGTATGCATAATATTTATTATTCATACAGCTAATGATATTTCTAGACAACCCTCAATTTAATGGTGAGCCTATGTTAGCTATCTACAGCACTGCAATATCTTCTAATAATAACCCTAAAAATTTGAATTTGTATGTAATGAGCTTCCATTTTAAAGTGTGTTATAAGGGTCAGTCAGTCAGGTTGTCTAATGCTAATGGCGTTCATTTTACAGCCCCGAGCTATTTAGTTTGGAACGGAACCGAAACGGAATTGAAATGGAACTAACGTGATTAAAACATCCCCCATCTCACCCCCGGACAAGTTACGAAAATACCCAAAAAGAGGTATTTGAGTGACTACGACGGGAGATGAACCAGCCCGAGGTTGAAAATCTCGATAATCAAGACAAAAAAAAAAAAAAAAATTGAAGCTTTCTATACTATAGTTTTATGAAGCACACCTAATTCACTGACCTGGCATATTTTATATTTGATTGTTGTGAGTAAGTCATTTAATGTTTAAACTCTGAATTTTCTTATGCAATTACTTAATTTTTAATACACTTCCAAATGTCTTACTTTGCAGTTGAAATAAATAAAATTGAGTAAAAATAACTTGAAATTTCGCATTGATTTTTCCTACACCTATTTTAATGACCAGCAGTGTAGGTATTTAATTCAATGTATGTTAGTTAATAAAATCCAATTACGGTGGTTAAATGTGGGTAAAATGGTCAATATCTGACATCAATTGATGAACATCATTTTGGTTTAGACATTAAGTTGGCTGCTATTATGCCAAAGACATTGTGCCTAATAGTCATTATGCCAAATAACCACTTGGATTCTATATTATTCCAAGAGTGTTATGCCAAATGGTCGTCATGCCAAACAACAATATGCCAAATGACCACTTAGCTCAAGTTATTGTTATGCCGAATGACTTTATGCCAAACGATCTTATGCCATGTGGACTTACCCCTGTATTTCTTCTCATTTTTTGCTACATAAAACTGTTGTGCTTAAATCTCGGATGGAAAGAACTGCGCCAAAAACACGAAAAGAACGACAATACAAACGAGAAATTAAAGAAGTGACTTAAAAGACCATTTTGTCAAACAAAACAAAGAGACTTCAGAAACCTTTCATAAAAAAAAAGTGTCTTTTTGGAGCTCAGCATTCAAATAGTGACCCAGTCTCTAAAAATAAGAACTACTACCAGCCCTGAAATCGAGACTTTGCTATTTTTTCATTCCATTGTGGGTCAAACTGGGTTCACCAGGCGTTTCGATGTATTTTCGACCAAACCAAATACGTTTTGAAATAAGAATAGGTATTGACTAACTTTTAGCAACATCCCACACTTTCTGAATGTACGCATGTAAAGGGAAATAAATTTGGACGTCATTTGTAGCAAAATAAAAACAAAATTCAATCCGTTTAAGAATGTGGGTCGATTTTCAAGTTGTGTCATTCTAAAAGAATGTTTTTTTTCCGGAAAAATGTCTTTCATACGTAGCGAGAACAGTGACCGGATAGTTGAAAAAAGTGTCCCATATCAAGTCACTAAAAAGTGACTAACTTCCAACGATCACTGTCGTCTGATAATTGATTTATAATATTCCCTAGCGCACGATGACTAATATCGCACCGTTTGATCTTCACTAACAATTCGAACATTCTTTTCAAAACACCTATTATACTTAAAACTGATTTTCGTGAAAAAAAATCCTCGTTTGATAAACTCCAGCAACACCAAAGCAAAATTTAAAATTGATTGAAGTTTAATTTGTTGTTCACCGCCTTTGTTTACAGTCACCCTTATGGAACGAGAGCGACGATTGATGATTTTCAAATGTCTATGGGTAGACCTGTCTATAGAATACCTGTCGTAAAATGCAGCAGAGCACGGCAATCAGGGCTGTGATGACAAAAGTCGCTCTTAACGACTGCAACGACCGCACTCCGCTTTCCATTTCTTTCGTCAACATATATTCCCTCGTCCAGACCGCAATTGAAAAATTATGCAAATTAGACCCACATTTGAGAACAAACTATCCAAAGCGATTATTCCTTCACTATACGAAAAAGTCACGTAAACCTCGAAAAAAAAAACGACATGGGTGCTTCGGTGGAGGCGATATTAACGATTTGCTATGTTTTATCTCGGCTTCGTTTAACATTTTAAATCCATTATGTTTCGATTCCGGCCCATTCATCAACGTAATCTTATATCAATATCCGAAGGTACTTACTCATATTGAAAGTAGATATCGGTGCAGTCGTCTGGCAGCATGACGGTTACCCCGAACAGGGTAAAGATCGGCGTTGGATGGCACACGGACGTCAGTGAGAGATTAGCAAATAGCCAAAGTGCCAATAGCGAGCAGATACTGCCTAACAGAAAAAACCGATGGTTCGCTCGTCCTACGCAGCAGTTCAGCCAAACACAGTGGTGGTCCTGTTTGATTACGCACGTGGTGCACACTTTGCAGTGGTAGGTCCTCGGAGGGACATATTTTCGACACGTTTGGCAAGCTAATCGGCCGTCACTTTCGTCCGAGTCCTCACGGTCGGAGATCAGTATTGCCGTTTGTGGGTCTTCACTCCCAAGCGGGTCGTCCTTGTACTGCGGTTGGTTGATGTGATTCAGCGATGCCCTTGTGTTTGTTTTGTAAAAGCAGAAAAACGACAGGGACATCAGTAAGACAAACGCAATATTCTCCTCAGGCAGTAGTTCCAGCAGTGGAACGGTTGACTCGAATAGCACCACCAAGTAGATGCCACTCCAGAACAGCCACAGCGAGAAGAATTTGGTTCTGTAAAACATTGACGAATGTATTTATTTGATTTTTTTTTTGCGGAATACGAATACTTACTTCGGTAGCACTCGTCCCAGGAACCGTTTGAGGTAGGCCAGGAGCAGCGGAATCAGGGTAAAAATAACCAAACTGCAGTAGAAGTCCAGTGCAGCCAGGAGCTGCATACTAACGAGCAGCACGACCGGCAGGACATTGTCCACAGTGACCTGCTTGGCACCGCCCCGCCAGGGTATGCGGAGGCGGTCCTGGAAGGTCAGCAGCATGCCACGCTGCTTCTCCACCGGGATCGGACGACCAGAAATGAATCTGTGGCAACGCGAAGCGACGACAAGCCAACCAGTCGTCACGACAGTCGACGACAGACACACAGTTGATGCAAGAGAGGGAAAAATCAATAACAAATGCGGTCAACTTTTCACCAACCAGCCAAAGCCTATGCGGCAAACGAAGGGGTGTTCATTTTTCCCGGCAGGAGATTGGGGATGCAAAAAAAAAGTTTTTAACAATATTCAAAAACTTTCTTTATTCTAGATTATATATACGAGAAAAAAAAATAACAAGTGTCAGATACAATTTAAGTTAGTTGGGTAGTTATTTTTAAAATCTTTGTGACGAATCTACATTATTGATATGAAACTGAATCATTCAAAAAGCGTATTGAATTTGGAAATCACATAATTAAACTATTTATATTGCTTTCCTTATCGATTATGGCCATTAACGTTGCAATAATTATTCTTATAGATAAAAAAAAAAGTAAGCTAACAATCTCATGTCTACACACTTAGAAAGTTTTACAGTATTCGGTAATTTTTTACCGAACTTTCAACAGCTGAACGTTCGGTAATCTGTTCGGTAATTAAATCAATTACCGAACGTTCGGTACTCAAATTTTTTGATGAACTGTCAAAAACTACCGTACAGTTCGGTAATGGAAGATTTGATGATCTGTCAAAAAATACCGTACAGTTCGGTAATTTGTGTAGTCTGGTACCGAACCGTTTCGGTCTTTTTTGTTTTTGTTTTTATCGTTAAACACCAAAATATTTGGATGTTATTGGTTAATTGAATATATTAAACAAAACTATATTTGTTGTTATTCCGACCGGGACTGTGAGGTCTTTCCAGCATATGGCGCAGTCAACGAAATACTACGAACGATGCGTGTCGACTGCATCGGATGCTGGTCAGTGAAGTTGTGTTCTACCTGTAGATGGATACAATGCTGCAAATATATTTTGCATGTGTATCATTTAGAATAATAATCCCTTTTTACATCGAACCTATTGATTGTTTGGCGTGTAATCAGCACATTGGAAATATTTATAGCTAGCCAGATGAAAGCTCTAATTAACGCTGGTTTATTTTCTACATACATACATGGAATAATTAAAATTAATCAATATCCAAACCACCTTCTGGACAACCGATCACTGGAACCACGAGGCTTCATAGAAAATGGCTGACAGTTTGACAGTTAATAATACTTTACCGGGCTTCGGTTATTCAGAGTTCGTTTTACGTTTTGTTCGGTAAAGTTCTTACCGTATTCAGTGATTGTTTGTTTTTACCGTATGGATTGTATTTTTTTCTACCGTATACGGTAAATAAAATTCAACATTACAGATCGTTCGGTAAAGTGTTACAAAATTACGGTAACATTTTTTATGTTTACCGAAAAATCGGTAAGATGTTATGTTTACCGAAATGTTTCGTCAATTTTTTTACCGAACAGCAAAATCGAATTTAAGTGTGTAGTATGAACAAACATGTTAGTTGGTCCAAACAACTACAGTGCTTGACATTCGTTTAGCCTCACATAAGAATAGTCTCCCGGATAAAAATTACCATACAATTACAGTACAATAATATAAAATAACAATAAAAACTATTTCCGACCATGAATCTTATTGTTCATAAATCAGATAAATGAAAAATGCATATTGTCATAACAATTGATTTACCATTCACTCCATATGCTAGCAGAATTTTCAACAATTGTGCAACAATACAATTAATAGTAATTGACTCAAATTTTTTCGTAAATTTTTCTCTATAGTTAAGATACATAACAACCCCCCTTTTCTATTGTTGATGTCTCAATTTACATTAGATTCTATTGTGGAAAAAATAACTCCTATTGTCATCTTATCGTAGTGGAGTTGTGCTACATTGTACATTCTAAAGATTTTTTTGTATGGTTCTTCTTCTTTCTTAGCGTTTCAAGCTTATTGCTTTCGCACTTAGCTTATTGCTCTCAACTTAGTGTTCTATATGCACTTCTACAGTTATTAATTAAGAGCTTTCGAAACCAGGTACCATTTTTGCATTAGTATGATTGTGTGGCAAGTACAATCACACCCTATGCCCAGGGAATCGAGAAATTTTCCTTACTAAAAATTCCTAGACCAGACCGGGAATCGAACCCAACCATCTCTAGCATGGTTTTGCTTTGTAGACGCGCCTTTACCGACTGAGCTAAGGAAGGACCCATTGGACCCATATTGTATGGTTACAATACATTAAATTGTACACCTAAAGCTATGTCCATTTAGAATCCGGAATAATAAAATCATCTGTATCTCGGTAACGGATTGACGTACAAATAAGTTTAATACATCAAACAAAAGGAAATCCACTGTACTTTAAGGAAAAAATATCAATGGATGACTTTCCGGCTGTAGTGGCAACTCGCCAAATCTGGCCAAACATCACGGGACCATTATAGGCTTTAATGAAAGGTAGTACGTGGTTTTTGAGGCATTCTTCCTTGTACAGCTTCAAAGTCCATCGTCTTATTCGTCACGAACACTTTGGTCTTTGCTCCGCAGCTGCATATCCCTTGCCAAATCATCAGTTTTTTGGCAAATTTGTCCATAAAAGCAAACTTAAACTTCGCAGGAACATCTCCTCGTGCCGTCGCCATGTAGAATTTTTGGCCAGGAAGCTGTCCGAAACCCATTTTGACGTAGGTTTCATCGTCGATGAGCAGGCATCCTTGGTACTTCGTCAAAACCTGCTGGTACAATTTCCGAGCTCGAGTTTGGGTGACGAAACTTTGCTTCAACGTTCTGTTTGGTTGCTTGCTGGCTCGATAAGAACGATGCTCGCAAACGAATTATTCGAACGGTACTGCGAGCAGCGGCGTATTTTTGTGCGATTTCATTATCTGATAGTCCAGGATTTGCTCTGACTATTCTGTACACCTTCTGGTTCAGCTTGCGGTCATATGTTCCACTACGACGCTTACCTTGAGGCACTCGATCCACGCTCTTTCGCTCTCTGAATCGTTTGAGCACATCAAACACGGTTGATTTGGCGATTTCAACGTTTTTGCGATTTTTATTGCGGACCACGTTGGATTATCAACGTGGGTGTGCAGAATTTTTTCTCTGCTCTCGGCTACCATCTGGAATAACTTTTGACTCACTGTACGAAACACCGTGAAATTTATACCACATAAAGTGGGCGCCTAGGTCAATAAACCGCTGTAAAATAATTCTTGCAGCGGTCACTTTCCGTGCCGCTGCAACACAATAAGTGATTCCGGATTCTAACTGGACAGAACTTTATGAGAAACAAATTTTTGGGGTTTCGATGAATTAATTGAATGTGGGTTTTTAGGTGGGGAAAATTTTCGACGTATTAGTAGTACAACTAAAACATTTTCATGTAAAGGACACGGATCTCACTCACAAAAACCTCTGCGGCATTGAAGAATGTAAACAATCAATCGCCATTCCCACACTAGACATACGTGTAGCCGCAGAATAAAAAAATGCCTTTTCTTTGAAATTACAGAGTTATCTCGTGATTTTAATTATAGAAGGTATGCTAAAAATGTGCATTGCCAAATGTTGCTTAAATGAACGATTTGGGAAAATTTTATAGAAATGTCGAATGGGACTCGTTTGACGGAGGAGGAACGACGAATCATAACACTGTTCAAGGAAGAAAGCTACTCAAACCGGTCTATCGCCAAGAAAATCGATCGGAACGGAAAAAAAAAAAAAAAAAAACTACCAAGGACGGGCGAGGGAGGGGGGGGGGTGTGTGTGGTGGGGGGATAAAAGGAAAAATAAAAAAAAAAAAATTTTAAATTTTTTGTTTTTTTTTTGTTTGTTGTGTGGAGGGGGGTGGGTGGTTGTTTTTGTTGTTTTGTTGGGATGAGAAAAAAAAGAGTGTCCAGATCCGTGAACTGCAGTCATGAATTCGAGAACAAACAAAGATAAACCGTGAACTGAATCACGTAATCAGGAACTAGGTAACGTTTTTAGGTAAAAATCCTGAAATGGTGAACTAGTTCACGGCCCGTTTTCATTTTTGGGAACGCTTTTGTTTCTGTGATGGGCAAAACCGAAACTTACAAAGTCCCATAAGGAGAACCCACTCAAATTTGCGAGGAAGTACATGGAATGGAAAACAGAACGGCGAAATAGAGTTGTTTCAGATGGAAAAAACTTTAATTTGGACGGATCGGATTACTTCACTTGTTATTGGCATGATCTGAATCAAAAAGGCGTCGTCAGATACAGGCGAAATTTTGGGGGTGGAAGTTTGATGGTATGGGCAGCCTTTTCATTCTACGCTGAACTTTCAAATAGGTTCAGAGACAAATAGGAAGCGAATCACAAGATAACAATGTTAGCCTCCCATCACGATGTTAGCTCAGATCGACGGTGATGAAATCGAGGCGGTAGACGAATTCGTGTATCTGGGCTCATTAATGACCGCCGATAACGTTACCAGCGAAGATACAAAGGCGCATTAAAAGGCTGGAAATCGTGCCTATTTTTGACACCGAAGAGCGACAAAAAAGATCGAACAAAGTTCACCAAATTACAAACTTGATTATCTTCAAGACATTAATTAGATGTTTTCGGATATCAGATAGGAATTGGTTTTTGTGCGAATGGGTAGGTCCGGGGTAACAATACTGAGCACAACGTCAGGAATTCAATCACATGTCCATCCCTTTTCTTGCCACTAGATTTAAAATGAAAGGCAGTCTACTGCCCTTTCGTTAATCGCATCACTTACGGTGAATTTCTTATCGTAAAATAACCCAATTCTCGGAAACTTTTTCAAACAGACGTATGTCAATTTGTAAACAAAGAGGGGAAGTAAGATTCAAAAGTAAATTTCTCGAAATTCTCAGTACCCTCACATAAAGTAGCATCACAATCATGTAAAGCAATGTTATTCCTTGTGTTGGTAGCCCAAGTTTGCATGAAAGTGCTAAGGGTTTCGGGAAATTTACGTTTGAATCTTACTTCCCCTCTTTGTTTACAAAATGACATACGTCTGTTTGAAAAAGTATCCGAGAATTCTTTATCTCGTTGCAGTGCGGAGATGCAGAGGTGTGTACTCGGTGTCTTGATACTACTGTCGAGCTAACTACCCTTCTCCTCCCGAAGACTTCGACGATGTGGCCGGCGTCGGTACTTATCTATAAATAGAATGAACATTGGAAATGGAACCATCTATGTAGCTCTCTATCAATATGACGAGTTCTGATCAGTAACTACGTTATAGCATAGTGTAGTTACAATTCAGAAATTCAAGAAAAAAAATCCGAAGGTCTTAGAAAATGTGTTTAATTAGTCTATATCAAAGCATTTCCAAAAAAAATGTTGATGAAACCTTTTATAAAATTTAGTCAATATCCGACAGTTTGCTGAACATACCTGGTCTTCTTAAACTGACTAGACGTACAAATGACATCAAACAGTAAACAGCGAACAGAAACCGACAATGACCCATCAGCTGTCGCGTGCCATGAGTCAACCCTAGAAAATCAATATTTTGAAGTAGACTGTCTGTCTTGCAGACTTCTTCAGAGCCTCGTATATGGAAGAAAATATATATTTTTAGGGCTCACGAGGTACCAGCGCATCGGTCACAATTTAAATAAATCACCGTTTGAACCTAAATCCCAACGCATAACCTCTCGAATATTATGTCAAAAAAACACAATATCGTTATTGTGTACTTGGGACCAAGGGGTTCTAAAACAAGGAGCCGATTCAAAATCGCTAGTTTCCTATAGACTATTGTACCTAACATAAGTTCCACATTCGTTCCACATTTGTTTGCTGTTGAGGTACATTTGAGTTTTAGGAAGAAGTCTAGTTTAGAAGTTGGTGGATGCGATGAATTCTTCAGTGGTCACTGAGTACGAGGCACTGATGAGGTCTGCCTGTAGTAGACGAAATACGAGTATTTTTCATAGAAATTAAAATATCAGTTCTAACGGAATTAAAAGGAAATAACTCAACCCAATCAAAAGCTCTTCATAGTGGATTTCTTCAAGAGTGGGAAAAATCGGTTCACTCTGCACTTATTTTTCACTCATACGCATACACCGTCAAAAGTGAACATGGCCTCCGAGCTATCTGATTCTGCTTGTTTTCATTCTGCTTTCATTTTATTCGTTGAAAATAGATTTGAACAAAACTGCCAGCTGATCGTACACTTAATGAATCAGACTGTAGTAAAATGATTTTTTTTCTCAGTGCCTATTTTTTACAAGCTGAACAGTTTACGATTGCATTCGGCTTGATTCAGATGAAAGAGATTAGTTGAATCAGACTTACTTTTTAAATTCTTCCCTTGAAGTCGCATCCTAGCTGTTTTCAGTACAACTTATTGCATCTACCTAGGTTGAATAATCTCGTGTATTTAAATCGCTTGCATTCAGTGGCAACGCATTCATTCAGATATAACGGCTAATTATATATTTGTTTCGTTTGCTTCTGTTTATTTATTCTACAGTTTTCGTCTTCGAGGATTCGTGTAGTATCTCTCTATAAGAAACATCACACAATTTCCCCACTCTATTGTGTAGCAGCCTACGATTGCTTTTCTTGTACCGGTGATGCTCGGATGAATGAATGAATTTTCCCATACTTGTTATGAGGTACGATAAAGCTTAAAAGATTAATAACAGGATCGTTTGACAGAATGGCCTTGATAATGGGTCTTATTACGAGTGTCACTTCACAATTCAAATTGATAGTCACGTAGTAAACATTCGATTCCCGCTCCAGCCTGCTGAACCTTTCACAAATCAAAAATGTTTCTACTGGTCCACTAAGTGGTTTAAGTTATCCATTGTAATTTGTTCTAAATAAAATGTTCATTCTGTACAGCTCCAGTTTAAAGACAGTGTTAATGTCTACTAACTTTCGTCTAGACATGTTAAAATAAAATAAGAAAAAACTCGAAACAGTTGCCAATACATAATTATGATGAATTCATGCATTCCATAACTAGTCCAAGATTTACTTAAAAACCTATGGGAACAAAATACATGACTGCGGATGTTCATGTTGAATTGGGTTAGCAACTCTGCACAACCAATATTTTGTGTTAGAAGGTCACTGATTAAACAAGCATTGAGTCCTAACGTTGAGTGAATCAAGATGAATCAACCTGCAGCGATCAGCATAACTGGAAAGGTTTGTTCGGTCGTTCTATTCTCAGAAAAAAATCTTGTAGTAAAAACTACCATTTTACCCGACTATGCCTATCTTTAAAACTACCATCACATTTCAGTCAAATTTACTACGTTTATGGTACAACCTTCAACATTTGTGATATATTTGACAGACCTCATATTGATATCATATGCACCATGGTCGATGTAATCGCAGGCATGGTAAAATCAAACGTATTTATAGTCAGGTGAAAATTGTTGGTGTTTGCGCTTAATTCAACCCTCAAAATAGTAGTTTCTACTGCGGTTTTATTTTTGCGTGTGGCAAGTGATGAAGTGCGCGCCGTAAGATCTACCGTTTAATGGTTTAGAATCTATTTATAAATACCATTTTGATCGAACAGCCCCTAAGAAAACTTATAAGTACTCGACTGTTCACAAGCCAGTAGGCTATAACGCTCTCAAGCAGTTCAAATCCTGAAAACATTTGCCAAATCAGCTAATGAATTTCAATTCAATGTTCTCGAGAAAACGTATGCCACTTGTTTTTTTTTTAACGTAAGTGAGGAGTCAAGCACATTTTTTCCGTTTAGCGAGGTACCACTTGAAAGTAGTCAAGGCATTAGCGATGGACTATTTGGAACAATTTAACACCATACAATTCCTTTCGCACGAAACTGCAGAAGCATGTAGAGCAGAAAAATTAATGGCCCAAGATGACTGCTTTGCCGATCTCTAGAGTTAACTTGAAACGAACTGATCAATGTAAAACAAACTCTGACAATTACTTTTCATTAAATTGACCGTTGATCGTTTATCTTCTACCAACTAGAAATTGCCAAAACACCACAAAATGAAACCGCGATTTCCACGACTAAAATCATAAATTCGCAACAAAGCAAACAGCCCTGTAGAGTGCAAGAACTGTGTATTGTAACAGCCATGTAGATATGGAAGAACTAACGGCAATTACGAACGTTTTTGTTGCCAAAAAAAACCCACTGTGCAATGGCTGGGAAGAATAACCAACCCTGTATTCACGAACTATTAGTTGGAATGTCCACTCTACCTATCCAATTCTCTTCAAACGGGTGCCCTGATGGTACTTACCATTGCCCGCTATTAGCATAGTACATATTTTTAAATGTGGAAAACATAATTGATTCATCAAATTCGCAAAAAAAAAAAAAACTATGAATGTATTCGCCAGGCGAGTTAGACCAGGTGTGTAAAATGTGGATCAAACATTATAGTGATAAATGGTTTCGTTTATCAACAATCGAGCAATACCGAAAAATCTCCATAAATTTTCAAATTGAATACTACCAAGCCCATATGCCAGCAGAATCGACTGCCATAGGTTAATTTTGATTTTGCTTATGAAACTTAGAAACCTAACGTAGCTTCCATACGCTGAAAAAGAAATCGAGAAGAGGCACTAAAATCCAACTCGTGATTGTGTGTTATTTGTATTCTTGACTGATAAAGTTTTTGACTGCTTCCTCTCAACACGCCAATGATTAAAAGATAAGGAAAACAATTAAATTGATTGGTAAAAAAAGTTCTCTCAGATAACAAAAATATTATTTTGTCAGCAAAATGAACACCCCTATTACGAATAACATAAATGATAACACCAACTCTACATGGAAAAACAAAACGGATTGTACTCATACACATACACACGCAAATGTACAACGATAAAGTGACAAAAAAAAATAATAAAAACAATATTTACCCTTTAGGGGAAAACGATGGATTTGCAATGTTGAGTGATTACCTATCTACAGAGTGGCCTCATTTTGGTGCTATCCTTTTCCCGTTTATTTTTTGGGACACTTCCGGCAGAAAAACACTACTGGGAATGAGCGTGAAATGACAAAAAAAATGAAACACCAACAAGCACCAAGGAAACTTATACAACAGCTCGGGAGGGCAGTCTTGCTTCTCTAAGGTTCGTGCTACAGCTCAACTTTGCCAGCCATGAACCCAGAGCGGAAGCACTCCAGAATGCACCTGTCGAAAACTTCAATCTATTTACAAATCAATTTTCCAGCACATCAGACACGTTCACGCGCTTGTACTCGTTCCTTTCCTACTACCGCTGCCCGGTTAGCACGAATTCAACGTCAAACAAAATCATGCAGAGCTTGCGAAACGAGGAGCATATAGGCACAACAAGCGCCCAATCTCTAGATGGATGCCAGGGCACTTCTACTAGGACTAGGTCATTCGGTACGCTCAGAACAGCACAAACCTGTCAAAGGATTCGTCAAAATCCACGCAATTACAGCAGCAAGCTAGAATATGATTTCGATCATCGTTTCGGTCGAAGTATTCACAACAGCAAAGCGGGTCGGTGTCTATTTCATCCGGCGAGTAGCTGTAGTAATCTTGCACGTTCCCGGAATATACGCTCATAGCACCACAGTTTAATGTTATTACAACTCGTTCATATTATTTTTTGAATTTCACTTCTTCTCTCAACTTTTCTCACCACATTGGTTCTTTTTCGTCGGCACTCTGGCACCGTCCGTCGGACAACACTGATGTAAACAAAGCTGACTACCACCACGGACTAAGGGTGGTCCCGAACTGCTGAATCCAATAAGTGTGCCCAAGTAATATTAGTTTTACGATTCATCGCGCAACGGGCAAGATTGTTAAGGGAAAAAAAGCGTTTACAGTTCTAGAATGTTGTGTGGAATCATGAGAAAATGGGCAACAATGTCTTCATATACCTACTATTAGGCTTTTTGACGTTTAATCACCTTTCTAAGCCCCACGCCCGTTTCATTTTACTCAATTTTTTATTACAAATATATACGATCTCTTTTTCTCTCACGGAAATGTTACTCAATTTTCTTTAAAAAGAGGAGCTACTCAATTTATGAGTGGATCCACTTTTTACGAAAATTGAGTAACATTTCTATGAGAGAAAAAGAGATAGTATACAACTGTACTCAAAAATTTAGTAAAATGAAACGGGAGTGTAATATTCAAATCCGGAGCATACGTTTTTACTAGCTAAGTATTCTGACACCACTGGCCAGTTGGCAAAAATCAGTGCGGTACTAGATTAACATACAGTGAGAAGATGAGAAATGCAACTAGCAGTTGTTTGTCAGGACACTACATGGAATTGGAATCTACCAGTCGTGTTAGTTGGATCTTCTGATTATTGTGGATTGTGAAGTAACAAAGATCTGAACAGGTAATAATTCTGAGTTATCAAACTTGTTAGCAGTTGTGAAGGATATTGAATTCCTTGACCCGATAATATATGTAAACTGGTTCACGTAAGATTAATAGATACAATTACAATTAAACAATTTATTTGATAGGATATACAATATATGCAACACAGTCGAAGGGATGGCTTCAGACATGTACTGTCGAACTTGCTGTAGAACCGATGGGAACCGACAGTTTGATATCAACGCTATATCACAAGTTAACGAGGTCAGAATAAGTGATATGCTGATCTACTGCCTGCAGATTGAGGTTTGTTGTATGCTATAAGTTAAGCTGTGGAAATGATAACATGTTTTCATCGCCAGATTACTCCCTATGATATGCTGCCTCAGACGATATGCGAAGGATGTCTGTCTTCACTCAACTCGATGTTTATTTTTAGAAAACATTCCTACCATTCAGATGCCAAGTTACGAAAAATGTTGACCTATTCGTCCCCCGAACACTCTTCTACAGCTCCTAACATGGAACTAGAGTTAAGCCTTCTAGATGCATCCCTTTCTGTACAACATTTTCCAGCAGATATAATCAAAATTGAGGCAGACGATCCAGTGGTTTCAAATGTAGTTGAACAATCATCGGTGGCACCTGATAAATCCTCTGGAAATCACTTAAAAGTTATACCTGACGTAAAGCCTGCTAGAATTAAACAAACCCGTTCAAAACAGTTTGAATGTAAACACTGCGATTATAAATCGTCATTCAGGCATAACATAAACCGTCATCAGAAGAATCGAAATCATATTGGATGGATAATCACCAATTCAGAGCTCTCTTCGTCAGCTCCTAATATGGAAATAGAGTTAAACGTTCAAGATGCCACACTTCCTGTGCAGAAGTTCCCAGCAGATATAATCAAGTTTGAGGCAGAAGATCCAGTTGTTTCAAATGTAGTTGAACAACCAACAGTAGCGCAGGATATCTCGTCTGTAAATCACTTAAAAGTTATACCTGACGTAAAGCCTGCTGGAATTGTAAAGACCCGTTCGAGGCAGTTTGAATGTAAACACTGTGATTATAAATCATCATTCAAGCATAACATAATCCGCCACCAGCAGAATCGAAATCATATCGGTTGGGTAATCACCAGTACAGAGCACATAGCAAAGAGAAAAGTCGTAAAACTCTACGAATGCGAGCAATGCGAATACAAATCGCCTCAAAAAACTAACACTACTCGTCACCAACAGAGCAAAAAGCACACTGGAATTAGAATCATCGATCTACGCCAGCCCCAGACAGCCGGAAATCTGTCTACGGATTGTGGAGACTCGTTGAATGTTAGATAGCCACCACAGTGTACTTGACCTTTTGATGGGGAGCATGTGGTTCGGTCCGTGTCATTTGCACAAGCTTCACGACAAGTATTCCCGAACAGAAACTTAATCAGAGTATGGGCTACTAGAGGCACACACAAAATGCGCCATTAGAACCATTATCTACGTTTCAAAGTTTTATGATTAAGTTAATAAAATAGTTTGTAAATATAGCGCAATCGTATTCGACGTAGAGCAATGTTTCGCTTTGAACAAGTCTTGATGTAAGAAAAGAAAAATAATCATATGGGGAGTTTCAAATAAAATAAAAAATTATTATATGATATACCATCCATATACCATGTGGACATTTTAGCGGATGGTAGAGGGAACGGAAACAGGCGATATAGACGATGCCGCTGAAATGCAGCCACCGGACGTCTTTTAGTCAGCATGTCTGCGGGTTGCTCTGAAGACGGAATGAACTGTAGATGAATCCGATTCTGCTTGATCAAATCCCGCACAAAATGAAACTTGACGTCCAAATGTTTCGGCCTTCCGTAATCCTTGAAGTCCTCGGAAATTCTCATGGCCGATTGATTGTCCCGTAGAAAGTTACTCCATAGAAAAACAATTTGCTATATATTCAATTCTTTCGAATGTAAGATATATTATCACACTTTATTTTATTATTATCAAATAGTTTAATCTCGTGTTCACCATATAACCTCCACATTAGCACATATTGTTAACGTATGTTTTTTTATTGACTGCAGTCGATCTGCATTATAAACCAACTTTTTGGCATAGAGGGGGCGTATTATTTAGCTTGGGACCGATGTGCTAGTACTGACTGAGCCAAGAAAAAAATCGTATTTGTTCGGGACCTACTAGTCTTGGAGTTAGTCTATGGTACAACCAACAATCAATATGCAACTAGCGATTTGAAATTGTTTCACTGTTGTAGAACCCCTTGGTCCGAAGTACACCTTGAAACCAGCATCCAACTATACATGTTTGCGCCTTTTTTTTTGATTTGCTGTGTTATTTTGACAGAATATTTGAGAGTATGTTCGTGTGAGTTCATTATTAGGGGTGTATTATTAAGCTTGGGACGGAGCTTGGGACCGATGTGCTAGTACCAGGGACCTGGCGGGCTGTCATTGTGCTGTAACTAGCATAGGGTTGCCAGCCGCCTGGCTAGTACTGACTGAGCCAAGAAAAAAATCGTATTTGTTCGTATTAGTCTATGGTACAACACAACTGAACTTAACCGCCTATTCAGCATAATATTATTTGGCCTTTTACCGTGTGAAATATTTTAAAACTATATAGGAGATTGTTAGTTTATAGTTGTCAACTATAAGGGTAAATGGCGTAACAATAACGGAAACGGTCGTCAACAATAAGGGAAATGGTCCAGGAACGGTTTGTGATATGCGGGTGGTTGCTTCGGGTCTGGCCACAAATTCTGATACAGTCGTAATAACCACATCTCATGGCACGCTGCAGAACACAGTGCAGCAAGTTCTGCCTCCGTAGATGATTATGAAAACTTTGAACAATCAGTCACTAACAGATCGTCTGTCGGATTGATCGTTAACCCAATCTGATTCGGAAAAGACTTCTGTCATCGGCGAATTCCCGTTTCTTTGTTAGACCAAACCAATGTCAACCGTGCCTTTGATATAGCATGAGATTCGTTTAAGATGTACCCAGTGGATCTCGTTAGGGCAGCTCTGGAATTGACTAAGAAAATTCGCAGCAGCTCCCAAATCTGGCCTAGGCGTCATCGTAGCATACTTTAGGCACAAAATCAACTAACGGTATAGTTTCGTCTTCTTATCTTGCTCAACATCCTTCGGAAGCTTCAGACGGTTTTCCAGTGGTGTCGAAATCGGTTTACAGTCGGTCATCTGGAAAGTTTTCGAACATCTAAAAGTAATGCTGCTGTCCAATCTGCAACACTTCATCCATCAGGTTGTAATAAATCCGCATTCCCAAAAAAATTCGTATCTCGCCGCTGTCCGTCATCTCGAACTCATATGCAAGACAGGCTTTGGTCATATACACAGCTTCTAGAGAACCAGCAACGATAATATCATCAACGTACAGGACTATTAGTGAACTCGTTTTTGATTCAGTTCCAAACTGGATTGGGTATCAAAATTGGGTCGGCTTGTTGTGTGTTGAAAGTCAGTGTGTATGGTTTTATTTGTAACTTGTATCGAGTTGAGGTATGCACTGATAATAAGTTCGGGTATCGCAGGTTGGAACTAGTTCCAACCTAGGTTCAAAAACGAGTTC
This sequence comes from Aedes koreicus, assembly GCA_024533555.2. Lineage (NCBI taxonomy): Eukaryota > Metazoa > Arthropoda > Insecta > Diptera > Culicidae > Aedes > Aedes koreicus. Next base: position 57,843 of record JAHHFK020001726.1, read on the forward strand.
GATATATGATTAGCTTATCTGGCCCACTTGACGTGTGTATTTACAAGCAGTGAACGGGTTTGGCTCCGCTCAAATTGCAATAGATTGACCACGAAACTATGAAAACATCATTCTATGCTCGAGAAGTCCGCTTTAAACCGTATATTGACTTCTTCAAACCATTGTCCACTTCAAAACTCTCGAATTGGTCCATATACATATACATTCAAAAAGGCCATTTTTACATCCATCTGATGAACGGTCATCCTCTTCTAATTGGCATAAGCCAGTACAGTCCGAAGAGTATCCAATTTAGCGACTTAGGAATAGGTTTCCGAGTAGTCTATCTCGTATTCTTGGCTAAAGACTCTTGCCACTGTGAATATCTCGGAACTGAGGAATCACCCAACGCGCTGCACTATATTTTAAGACGATCTTACCTCGTTCACTGCCAGACACGAAAAGGGAAGATGCTTGGTCATGAATCAACGACTACTGCGATAGTGCTGTGCCAAGTGTATGGGTACAAGGTAGATTATATTTAAGGGACGTAACGGGTGTTACTGGCAGTGTTGGCTATCTATCTTCGTTGTACCACACAGCCATCAGTCACGCCTTATAGCGATGCGGCGACTACTTCATCCAGGCCAGGTTCTGGTTTCGGATTCTCTTCATCGCCACAAAAACTGTTGAATTCATTTTCAGATTCCTCTAAAGCATCCGACGCTGGGCCACGGCTCTCTTCCGGTTTGCTCACCAAGGGAATGGTCAAAACGTCATTCACAGACACACAGCTCTTGATGTTAGAAGCCTCCAGTTCAACGAAGTTCACATCAAGAGCATGTACCATGCGCCTTGTTGACTCAAGAAAATGCCTTCCCATGATTTGGCATCTAACTTGGTTCGAGCCTGCTTTGGAAAATGTACATTCACATCACAGCCAAACACTGGGAAACCGGAGAAATGCCGCAAGATCGGAAGGAAAGGACAGTGACAACTTTGCCCAAACCAGGTAAGGACCCTAACATACTTGGTAACCAACGCCCCATATTACTCACGAACTGCGCCGGGAAAACGCTCGAGAAAATAATTCACCGTAGACTGATACAGTCCATCGCAGAGAACAATCTGCTTGATCCCCGGCAATATGCTTTTCGACAGAATCGAGGAATAGATTTATACTTTGCCGATCTGGAAGCAAACATCGATGATGTCTTCTCAAAAGGGAGGCACAGCGAATTGGTAGTACTGGACATCAGCAAAGCCTATGACTCCATTTCGGCGAAAGCAATCGTCCGACAACTGGAGCAGTGGGGTTTCTCAGGACGCATACTCAACTATGTCCGAGATTTCCTAAGAGACCGACATTTCAGCATTGCAGTTGGTGGTGCCTTCTCAAACCGAAGGAAACAATACAACGGAGTTCCTCAAGGATCCATAATGGCAGTGTCATTGTTTATCATTGGGATGAATTCGATCTTTCGTCGAATGCCGAAACTGGACCGGGTATTCAATTACGCAGATAATATTATGTTATTGGTGTCAGGCAAAATCGAAAAGAAGATAAGAAGATTATAACAGCAGGCGTATCAGAGCAGAGTATCTATGTCGGCGACGGAAATGGGTCTTTCGATATCAGCAGATTAATCAAAACATCTATACGTCTGCACGAAGCGGAAACATAGGAAGCTGCGTAAACTTCGACTTGATGGGAAGGCGATTCCTACTGTGAAAAAGGCAACCATGCCAGACACTAGGAAACAACACAGGAACATGGCGATTAACAATTCGCGCACAAGCATGGTTTGAGGAGTTAACGGGTCATGACCATTCCCCGGTTGCAGCAAGAACTTTGCCACTCAACCGAAGCTGGAACGATAAGCCGCTATCTATACACCGGTCATTTCTAGCTATGTTCTAGGTGGGTGAACCTGTAAGTAAGGCAAAACCGATCTTTCGCCTTATGAAGCAAACCAAATACCAAGGATACCATCAAATATTCACGGACGGATCGGTAGACGAAGAGAAGGAAGTTGGTTTTGGAATAGTGGACGGAGAACGAGAACGTTGCGCTCGCCTACCGGAGGAATGCACTATTTTGTCGGCAGAAGCGAGGGCCATTACGCTGGCTCCAAGGACAGTAAACCTGGAGGTCAAAACCGTGATTTTCACAGATTCGCCCAGTTGCCTAGAAGCTGTCGAGAAGGGCAAGTGTCCATATCCCTGGATTTGGGAAGCACAGCGGGAATTGGTGCAAACTTGTGCAACGATCTGTTGGATACCGGAACACACCGGAATAATAGGCAACATCAAAGCGGACACTCTGGCTAATCAAGGACGAACAGCCCAGTTAGAAACTTACGAGATCCCAGCGGTCAACCGGATTACATGGTGTAAGCGGATCTTGATTGATGTGTGACCCAATGGTTCCAAGCAAAGGAAGTGAAACTGCGAAGGGTTAAACCATCTACGGCAGCGTGGTCCGATCGGCCACAAAGACAGGAGCAACAGATCTTGACCCGACTTCGAATCGGGCATACAAAGCTAACACACGGGTGGCTGATGGATAAGGAGGCTAGGCTTAGGAGGTAGCTTCTGCGGTGTAAGAATATCAGTGGAACATTATTCTAATAGCACAGCCATTCAAGCTTGAATCTCAGCGTGTGTAAAGTTCTGCAACCGTTGCGTTGCTTCAAAAGGAATCGCCAAATGACAATAAGCAAAAAGCAAATCTGTCAGTTTTATTTCCGCTATGTGGCATCTAATCTTACGTCAAACATTGTGTCAATATCGGGTGGCGTGTGGCAACCATCGGAGTGATATTTTGACAAGCTAGCAGATGACGCAACTTCGCCATATCAGTGGGCACCTAGACTAAGTGAACTACGTGGCGTTAGTGGAGAAGCGATTGCTAACGCTAGCGGTTGCTAGCGATTTGAAACTTTGAACTTAAACGTCTGTCTGTGCTAATAGAATGAAGGAAATATGAAGAAGAACGGAATCAATCAGGAATGGAAGGAACGATGGGAGAAATTCTTGGAGTAGGAAAAGAGAGAGAAGAGAAAGTACTAGAATATATTAAAAGAATAGGATTAGAGAAACAAATATGATGTCCATAAGCTATTTTATAGAACATTTTTAAGAGGCGAATAACCAATGGATTTAAGCCTCTCTAATTAACAGCAACAAGAACAACAACCTTCAGACAGCTCGTACGGCGACACATTACCCGGCGTCTCCACAAGCATTTGCTGTCTTAACATTTGTGTCACTGTCAAAGAAAATAGCATGTGAAGACCTTGGTGGAGACACATATGTTAGATAATAAAACGGATCTGTTAGATTTTTTTTTTTTTTGACAGAAATGTAAGACATTTAGCAGACATTTTTTTTTAAATTAACATAACGAAATCCAAAATAGTGCTGTAAACATTGTCTATTCATTAAATTGGTTATCAACAAGCTCTCTCGACAAGAGTTCGATTCATCGCTCACTAACACAATTCTTTTTGGGGGTGTAGGGGACCGTTCATTCCACCTGAATGCCTTCCGCCTTACAAAAACGCTCAAATTCTTTGCTCTTTGGCAGATAACATCAATCTCCTCCAAAACTGCATCCGTTGCTCTGTATTCCCGCACAAGTTGTTGTTGCAACGATCCTCATTCGAAACGCTTAATAATCATCGTCTGTTTAAGATGCATCTTACTCGCGAAACTTCGACTGTCGAGTCCCACATGTCCTTTGAGAATTACTTGCCCTGTATGTATTCGAGTTGGGAGTCGTGAATGCTGTTCAGTAGAAAGGTCATGAGGAAATAGCGACAAACATCAATCAATATCTTCCCAGCCGGTAGTTCCGCAGTTCTGTGATGAGAGTAAGCTCTTTTAGATTGTAATCCGCCATATTCAAAACGTGACGAAACACATTGCGCATATCTAATGAAAATTTATCACGCTTAACTGCTATAACATTTATAAGGTACTTGAATGACTAGAATTCATATGTTTATTCATACTAGTTCAACCAAATTCCATTTGATACTTAATGAAAATGAAAATTAATCTTTGTGTCTTCTATGCTTCATAAGGTTCAACTTATAATTATCCTAAGGCAGTTTGGATCGACGTAAACGACGTAAACAGAGTGCGATTCATGAGAAAAAACCTGCACACTTAGAAAATTTTACAGTATCCGGTAATTGTTTACCGAACTTTCAACAGCTGAACGTTCGGTAATCCGATTTAACGGATTTCGGTAAAATTTGACAAGTTCCGGTAATTTTTTACCGGAATACTATACGTGTGAATGGCTGACCCTCAGTCCTGATACTTTGCGGATGCGTGGACGTAAATTTGACAGAAAACCTATGGGAAAACTGTCAAATTCACGCAAACGCATCCGCAACGTATCAGTTGTGGGCCTGCCATAAGGGTTCTACAACAGTGAACCAATTTCAAATCACTCATATTGATTGTTGATTATACCGTTTGGTTAAAAGCACTCGAAAAAAAACCGGTTATTTAAAATCAGTCGGAGAAACTAATTAACCAGCATCAATTAAAGAGAATGAGCATCCCAATTATCCACATAGCACAATCGGCAAGTCCGATCCGATATAAACATGCAGTACTAGACCATTCACGATGAGACGTGAGATTTACCTTGACGCTTGACCAGTTTGAGCCATCTAGAAAGAGTAGCGTAAAGAAATTGAAATTTTTATCTAAACTACCAAATCGAAAAATTCTCTGTAATCAAATTTGCTTGAAAACATTCAATACCTAGCAACAACAAGACATTCTGATAAACATTCATAATGGACAAGTACTGCCGAACCTGTTTCAGAGAGCCTGGATTCAAGAAGTTCGATTTTGACGCCGTATCACAAATTACTGACATGCGAATTGACGAAATGATCATATGCTGTCTACAGGTGGAGGTATGTAATGATAATTAAATTTACTGATAAGTAAATATAACTTATTATTATTTTCTAAACTTTCCTATCAGATAAGTCCTTATGAAAAATTACCACAGCAGATCTGCGAAGCATGTCTGTCTGTACTAAACTCAACTTTTCTGCTTCGGAAGCAATTCCGCCAGGCAGATGCGGAATTCCGAAAAATGCTAAGAGTTGCGCCACCAGCACGAATACGACAAAAAACTGTTCCAAATCTAGAAAAAGATCTTCACTTACTAGATGCAAGCATTCTTGGGGAAGACTTACCAGGTGAATCCATTGAACAGGAACAGGAAAAACCAAAACTTGATCCTCTTGCAGACGACGATCAACTGCTACTGGAAACACATGAAATAAAAATAGAAGACGATTACAATGAAGAACCAATCGAACAACAATCCGTAGCATTGAAAAAGAAAATCATGAAGGTATTTGAATGTGAACAATGTAAACATAGAGCATTCTTCAAAGGTAACCTTGTACGGCACCAACGAACTTGGAAACACTCTGGAATCAAGGTCTTAACCGTAGAAAAAGAAACAGACGAAAAATCCGCTTTGGTGAAAAAATTTCACTCGAAAATGTATGAATGTGAACAATGCAATTTTATAGCAACATACAAAGGCAATCTTGTGCGACACCAGCTTCGTTGGAAACATAGCGGAATTAGGATCATCGAACCGAACAATAAATCTACCCTGAAGACAATCAAAAGTCTACAGTGTTGCGAAGATTGTAATTTTCAAACAATCGTCCGTGGCAACTTTCTGCATCATCAAAAAGTTTCGAAACATAAAAATTACTATACGCGGGACATCGAGGTGGATCAAGTTCTCGAGGAATTTCCAAAATGTCACCATTGTGGTTTATTTCGTGCTAATCTCCAGCAACACATCTCAAAGTGGTGCAAGGTTCTGCATGGAAGAAGGAGAAAGTCCTCAAAATATGGTAAAAAATATACGAAATCTTGGCTCTCGAGCAAGGAGACAAACAATATAGAATCGGAAGCGCCGACAAATTCGGTTCAAATTGAATCCGAGGAAAATATTCCGATCGACAGCGAATGTCAGGAGCCGGATGAATCGTCAAGTACACTGCAAACAGAGGACATGTATTTTGAAGAAGATATGATCGAAAGTAAATATACGCCGGATGTAATTTAGAATATGGAGGAAATTCCAAGATAAACATGGAGCAACTAAAGATAACATTTAATTTCCCCTATTAGCTGAACCGTTATTAAAATGGAATATCATATTTTTATTCTAAGGCCAACTGTACCGAAATATATATTATGACTTATAACTGGTTGAGGCGATCATAGCATAATATTTAATAAAAAAAAATTCTGTACAACTAAAAACGATAGAATGTACACCTTCTAAATTACTTAAAATTAATTCGGATTTCAGTTTATGTAGATAATACTTGTATCGCTTGACGATAAACATACCGTTTCAAACAGGATGCACTTGAAAATGAAATGAAACGATGTTTGACTTTCATTTTAACACTCAAATCTGTAAAATAAAACACGTTAATAATCCAAGGGATACATGACGCTAGTCACATATTTTGCATAACATATTTAACAGCTATACTGCTTAATATGCAAATTCCAGGGGATTTATCATATTTTTTTACAAGTGGTTTGATATGAGCTGAACCAGCCGAGGCTGAAAAGCTCAATAATAAAGATATCTAATCTAATCTAATCTCTACAAGTGGTTTGATTATTTTTTTTTTCTGTATTATCGAGATTTTCTGCCTTGGGCTGGTTCATCTCCCGTCGTAGTTACTGAAACCCTCTTTGGGTGTTTTTCGTAACTTGTCCAGGGGTGAGATTTGAACTCGTGACTGTTAACCACTACGCCGGGGTCGCCCCCCGATGATTAATTTTTATCGTCAACCATGTTATTGAAAACAGTATCGCGTTTCAAGATGGTGAAACGTTTAAATCAATGTTCTGGTAATTACACCCGACAAACCAGGTCATAAACAGCCTGGCGTCATCATAGAACCCAAAACCACACCGAAATAAGAGTAAATATCTCAGTTTTCACGGCATCAGTGGATTTGGAAACATAAGCACGAAGGATGTCTAAGGTGGAACAAGTGATGGAAAAACATCCGTACCGAAGTGTCCCCATTATGGTAAGCCGCGTGCCACAACATATCGAACAAACCTGTTCTAAATTGCGTGGAAGATGCTGAAGGACCAAACTGGGTGCTAAAAAATCCACTTATTCACGTTCGTGAGGCCGGTTCAAAGGGATCAATTCGAATAGAAGCATTGCCGATGACATCCAACTTTGATGTCAAGATTGAAGTCGACGAGAATTGCGATGAAGATTCAGGACCTTAATGTTTTTTGGAAGGTTATAAACAAAGAAATTTAGAATGTTACCTTAGCAATCGAAACTTTTTTGTAGGATATTTTACATTTCAAAGTAAATAAGTGTAATAGTGTGTGTTGGTCCTCTCTTACCTCAGTTGGCTACAAAGCAAAGCATGATGCTGAAGGTGGCTGGGTTCGATTCCCGGGTGGTCTAGGAATTTTTCGTTAAGGAAAATTTCTAGACTCCCTGGGCATAGGGTATGATGGTATGCTTGTACTTGCCGTTTTTGAACCTGGGTTGGAACCAGTTCCAACCTGCGATACCCGAACTTATTGTCAGTGTAAACCTCAATACGATATGAGTTACAAATACAACCATACACACTAACGTTTAAAACACAACAAGCCGACCCAATTTTGATACCCGATCCAGTTTGGAACTGGATCAAAAACGAATTCGTTATAAGTTGATAGAAAGCATTAAGCTAATTGCGAAAGCAATAAACTTGAAACGCTAGGAAAGAAGAAGTGTGTGTTACACATGTTCACTACGCTTCTTCAGATGGAATATTGTAAGAAATGGAAATAACCTCCTATATTTTATAGCTCTGACTGGTCGTAAACATCGTAAACCTAGTTGAGTGGTTGGAATAACGTAATGAACTAATTGAAATAAAAAATAATTCTAGTTTTAATTTATTAAAATATGAGTGGAACATTAAATTTTAACGAAATTATAAACATTTGTAACCTGTGTGCCAACGTTGCTCATCGCCTCAGAGCTCTAATTTTACATGACAGCAAAAGAAGGCACTGGAATAATAAACAAGTGTTTAGTACGATGTTGGTGTTCGTCGTGGATGTTGATGTTGTTCAAGTGTTTATTCGCAAATTTACGATAAAAATCTGTGTCTCAGTGGTTCAAAACCTTTTTCCATTTTGAGTTTGCTCGGCAACTGCAGCATCTTATTGGAGAATTTAATATCAACGACCGGGATGGACAAGTTTTGTCGTATTTGCTCGCGATCTGACGAGTTTAAAAAGTTCGATCTCGCAACAATTTCGCAGATCAGCAACGTTCGTATCGATGATATGCTCGTTTACTGTACACAGCAGCAGGTAAACCCGATATACTTGATACTTTGTCGCGCTTGGAACCAAGAATAAGTCACACCAGACAATGGATTTTTCCATTTGTCCATTGTGTCGGACATAGTGCGCTGTATAGCGCATCTAATTTACTATACGGCGCACTATGCCCGACGTTCGATTTAACGTGACGAATAGGAGAAAAAGGGCATTGTTGTGGGTGACTTATTCCGGATTTCAACAATTTAAAATCGCTTGCCTGAGAAATTAGGTGGTAATCTAGTACTTCATTTTAAAGTCGTACCTATGAATGTGTGATTGGAACTGGTTATTATTTTGCAGATCAACACCGAGGACAGCCTGCCACAGCACATATGCGCTGAATGTTTCACCGCTTTGAATTCTGCGTTCGTATTCCGAAAACTCACCTATCACTCGGAGCATGGATTTCGCCAAATGATCAACAGTAATTTAACCGCCTCCGAACCAATGCCATCCAGCATGGTCTTCATTCCCCCACCGGTAGAAATTGTGGATCACATTCTACCAGATGTGTCCGTTCAAGACGATGATCTAGTACTGGAAGAACCGCTGACCGCGAGCATTCTTCCCATAGAAATTGTCAAAGCGTTGGCCATAGAAGAGAATCTCATTCGCGTTTCTAATCAAACAGATGAAAATATCCAAATAGACAAAACTAGAAGCAGAGGGTCGAGAAGCAGCCCCGGGCGAACAACGTACCTTTGTAAGGACTGCGGCTATAGCACCCAAAGTTTGTTCAACTTCAAGCGGCATCAAATAAATCAGAAGCACTTTACCTACAGTAAAATAGTCACCAGACAGCCGTTAAACCTGATTCGGCATTTGATCAAACCTTTCATCAAACCAAAAGTCTCTAAACAACCCAAAGAACCCACCATCAGAAAGAGACAGGAAAACGCACAAAAAAAGGTCAGAAAGGCAGGACGTAATCGAGGTGGTACAAGAACGCTCTACAGGTGCGATGACTGTGGCTATCAAAATTATATCGGGTTCAATTTTCGACGCCACCAGAAAAATATGAATCATTCGAAGATCAGCACGTTTCGCGAACCGGCAACGAGTACCGAACTCACTTCTGATGCTATTTTAAAAACATACCGTGAGTGTCAGAGTTCTGGAAACAATCGCGACTCGGATTATGTCTATAGCGATGAGGCACTGTCGATTTGCAGAATTTTGGGCATCAAAAGAAGACATGTCCAACGAAAGACGTCAGAACAAATGGTTAAAGTGAAAACGGAACCTACCGACGATGAAGCTCCAATTGCGCAGGTTGCGGTTGGCGACGGGCCGAAAGATACTAAAGAGCAGCTTAATTGTGTAGAAAGTGTAATTAAAACGGAGTTATTGTAACACCAAATAAATGTTTAGCTAAGTTATAATAAATTACATATATGTTAATTCAGTTGCTCATCCCAATTACAAGCCGATGCTGAAAAAAAAAAGTGCTTTAGACCGAGTCTAAACAACGACTATACTCGATGCCTATCGATATTTTCAATGGTTAAATTACTCCTGCTTCCTTGGCATTTCAAGCTTATTGATTTTATTACAATTTACTTATTTCCGGCTCTCTACTCGGTCTTCTTGCAGTTATTAATTGAGGGGGTTAGAAGCCAAGTGGAGACCCCCCTAAGCTCAATCGGTAAAGACGCAGCTACAAAGCAATACCATGATGAAAGTGGCTGGAATCGATTCCCGGCCTGGTCTAGGCATTTTTTGTACAAGATAATTTCCCGACTCCCATAGGGCATAGGGTTTGATTTTACTTTCTAGTGGTAATGCTAAAATGGTACAATCAACGAAAGCTCTCAATGTAGAACTGTGGAATACTTATGACAGACATACAACGCTGTACGTTGTATGTGTGTCCCAGGCATTAAGATCACTAAGGTGAGAGCAGGTTATATTTTGATAAGCAATAAGCTTGACAAACAATAAGCTTTCCAAGATATAAGCCGTTGGTTTATTAATTAGGCTCAAATGTCTTTATAAAATAACACTATAGAGCCGAAAAACAGTTAATGCAATGAGCCTGTGCACGCTATAAAAATACGACTTTTACTGTGAGCCACGTTTTCAAGCGTCCTGTGAGAGTGAGTGAGACAATACAAAAACATGGCTCACAGTAAAAGTCAAAAAGACAAAAGATTTATAACAGCGTGCACAAGCTCATTGAAAGCCAAGTTGATTGTTTTCGTTCGTGCTCCCCACATATTTCTCTTCTGCGACATCCTGTGTTTTTTTTTTTCGTCTCTCTTGGTTGTTTCCTGGTTTGTTTTCCTCCAAAAGATTTTCCTTCTTACTTAAACTCCTTTGATCTAAATGGCGCTTTAGTGTGCGTGCGTTCAAGGTCACTAAGCCTAATAGAACCAACAATAGAACCATCACAAATACACGCGTACAATCCAAATGTACACGCTAAGAAAAAAAGTACCCAGCGGAGCACTTAAGTGTGGGAAGCCAACGTTGGGTATAATCATGTTTACCTAGCGTTGGGTACAAATTATTTACATTTGGGTAAAATTCTACCTTAAAATAAGTAATTTGTACCCAACGGTAGGTAAACATGATTATACCCCACCTTGGCTTCCCACACTTAACTGCTCCGTTGGGGACTTTTTTCCTCGCTTTTTTCTTAGCGGGTACGTGGATAGCTTATCTTCGATACATTCCTTATCACGTCATGGTGTGGTACCCAGGTAACCAATAAGCACTAGCATATGCAGTAAATCAACCCTAAATCTGCATTTCAGATGCTACAAGCATTATGTTAGCATTACACCAGCATCTTGAATGCTATCTGTTGAAAAATTGGATTTCCAATGCTATTTAATGAGCATTTCGAATGCAAAATAGCATTGATGAAGCATTATCATAGCACCAACAATAGCACCAACAATCAATGTGCAACTAGCGATTGGAAATTGGTTCACTGTTGTAGAACCCCTAGGTCCGAAGTATACCTTGCAGTCTGCACCTTGCAATAATTCTTGCGCTTTTCGGTACCTTCCGGTACTAGTGTCTTGGTTGTTGTTTTGATTCACTATGTTATTTTGACACAACATTTGAGAATGTGTTGGTGTGAGCTACGTTGTTGTCGTGGTCCGGCGTCATCATTTCGTCAGATTACTTTGCGCTCACTGCTCCGTCGTTGAATCAGGATGAAAATAATAAAAACTAACTCTTTGGCCCTGAAAAGAGCCGTTGATAAAAAGCCGTTGATTTGGCTACGACGCCGCCCGATGCTGTTGACGACACACCGCAAGAAAGGTTGTATCGCCTGCCTGCTTATCTGCTGCTGGTAGCTCGCCGGATTCGCTGCTGCTTGCTGGTTGTTTGCTGGTTGATTGCTGGTTGTCTTCTTCTCCGCTGCGAGTAGGTTTTCGATGCTGCTTGTATGGCGTCCGAATATTGAATGAGCTCCGCAGATCAAGCCATGTTTCTTTTATAGCTAGCGCTCGCATATTGCAACCAATCAGAATCAACGAAAGGAGAATGGCAAAAAAGCAAATTCTTCTTCATATATATATATATATATATATATATATATATATATATATATATATATATATATATATATATATATATATATATATATATATATATATATATATATATATATATATATATATATATATATTTTTTTTTTTTTTTTTTTTTTTTTTTTTTGTATTTCAGATTCTCAGGGGAGTGAAAAGAGATGTTTTCTTTTCCATAATTCGTTCAGAATTCTTTACTGGATTGAATTTCTCTCGCTAATAAGACTGTAATAAAACACAAAATGCTCCGTTATATTTGTATTTGATGCTCCTCTTTCTCATCCTACAGTTGTTAGGGGCGAATCATTGAGCTTGGGAGCGAGCTTGGGGCCCGTGGGGTGGGTCGGAGTGGAGAAAAAAAAATATTTTTTTTTTTGGGGGCCTACTGGTTGTGTGAGTTTATATTATATCGCACCACACAAAAAAAAAAAATAAATTATTTAATAAAACAATAAATAATACTATAAAACAAAAAAAAAAAGGATTTCGAGGGGGGTGCAACTCCCACGATGAGCGTTAGATAAGACTTCCCTGACATGATAATTTCCACGTTGATGACGATTTTCTTTGTGCTAAAAGCATTTTTTGCGATTAGCAAGATCAATCGCGATGAGAACGCGTTGACGATGCGATCAGAATAAAAATTATCGCTGACAGAATGAAACTGTTCGAAAAAATTGACAACGAGAACTGCCCGAAATAAAATGACATATCTCGCTTCCAAATATTCGATCAGTAAAATTTTCTTCTGACATCGCAAGAAAAACGAAATTTTCACTATCCGTGTTTCGGAGTTTTTTTGTTGTTGTTGTCTCCTCTGCGTTAGCCCGCCAGGCGAGTCAACGTCAGTTTCGCATTCCGTCTACGGTAGAACTATACAGAGAACTCTTCGCAAACACACAGATTGTCCAGCAAATTCTCCCTAGCACGATCATGGATGATTTGGAGGTAACTAATTAGTTATATTTTCCAAATCGTCCATACTGTTTACAGTGAGATTTACAGGCTAATTTCTGGAAGAAAATTTAAGGTTTTCTCAAGTGCACCATACCAGCCCACCTTAAAAACATGCTCGAGAGAACAGGCTTCATAAACCCGGCCCTTGAAGACCTCACCGAAGGGCAAATCAGCGGGATGGAGGCTGATATACGTGAATTGCCAGAGCTCGTGAACCTCCCTGCAGGAAACCAAGTATTACGGAAGTATCTGGGAAAATATATAGAAAAACCGGAAACACGCTAAGATAAGATTACCGAAAATAAGGTTTTAATTTTACCGAAAATTAGGTTTTGGTAGCAAAACCTAAAGTATCGGTATAATTTACCGAAAGAAAACGTTTGATTTTACTTATTTTTTGAGTAAAGTGGATTTACAAATTTTATCGTTATATTTTACCTAAATTTGGTTAAAAATGCTCTCATTGGGCTGCAAGCAATTTCGGTAAAAATAACCGTAAAAAATAAAGTAATTATTAACGTTTTTCCCTTCTTTCCAACAATACAGAAATTTCGGTAATCCATGTTTACCGATAATTTCAGTATGTGCACTTTTGTGCGGTTTTCGGTATTTTTTACCGACTTTTCCGTATTCTTGTCTTAGCGTGTAGGTCTAACACATAAACATGATATGGATTTTTTCCTCAGTGCACAAAAAAAGTAGAAAAAATACAACAGCACAAAAGGGGAGAGAGACCCACCACAGCCCTTTCGCATGTCTACATGCGCAGACAAAAAAAATAGAAAAAATTAAAAAACCTGATTGCGTGCCATTAAAAAACGTTCTTTTTGACCAGGTAAATGAATTGTTTTGGCATAAAAATTAGCAGGTGGTGGTAGTTTGTGTCTAAAAAAAATAATATATAAATATTATGTATGTATGTCAATGTTAAAGAGAGATTGTTGGAAAAGATCATTATTATTTAGCTATGTGTGCAAGCAATAAAGTGTAGAGCATCTGAGAACTGAAAAGTTCAACATTACAAAGCAGCCTTTGGATTTTTTTTTTTAATTCTTTATTATAGTGGCTTTCAGCCTCCTGGGCTGGTTCGCCACTTCGCCTTTGGATTTGTTTTGAATCTCATTTTAACTAACTTAACTGCCTGTGTCTAATTAATGATGGATGCATATTGCCGCACCTGCTCTGGAATGAGTGACTCTCGATTGTTCACCCTGAACACCGTATCACAGATCACCAGTTCGCGAATAGAAGACATGCTGGTATATTGTACGCAACTGGAGGTATGTGTAAACCATTGACAATCTTCAAGAGGTTACAATATTTTCATTGACGATTTACAGATCACTGCCGAAGATAATTTACCTCAGCAAATTTGTTTCAAATGCTTGATGCTTCTGGACTCGGCATTTGAGTTCCGCAGACTATGCTACAAGTCGGATGATGCTTTTCGAAAAACACAACAAACCACTCTTCAGCAAATAGAAATCGAACCGAAACTAGATTCAAATAAAAAAATGGATCAATACCCAGCCGATGTAATGATCAAACAAGAAGAATGTTTAGAACTGGGCGATTTTACCATATCCATTATAGGCGACGTTGAATCCTGTACGGATTCTAATGATTTACCGACACACGTTCAAATACAAAACGAAGCTCGGAAAGAACACTCCTGCGAAGGATGTGACTTCACAACTGATTCAGAAGGTATGTTAGAAAGGCATAAAAAACGAAAACATCCTATTCGGTCCAGGATGAATAAGAAAACAGACCCCCAAGGAAGACGACTCCGTACTATATACAAATGTGGTGAATGTTTCTTCCAGAACTACTCCACCACTAAACTAAGACTGCACCAAGCCAGTAAAGGCCATACAAAGTCAACGACGTATCGAGGAGTTTTGCCTTTGAGAAAATTTGATGAAACAAAAGCTCACTCATGTCCCCATTGTGGGGCCCGATTTGGCTATAAGGAGAATATCCAGAAACATATTCAGGTTGCATGTCGCGCATTCCACAACAATTCCGGCAAAATTGAAGAACCCAAAATATGGAACTGCCAACTTATGTCATCAATAAAACTTCCTGATGAGATGAAGTTTCGCGCCGAATATCGCTGCCCAAATTGCAAACAAACATTTGCAGCCAAATCGGCTCATTCTCGCCACATGAAGCTGAATGATTGTTCCACGGCAACATCAAAGAAGGACAGTTTATTACCTTACAGGTGTGATTTCTGCAATTATAGGAGTTCCAGAAGGCTAAATCTGTACAGGCATCAGATCGCACGGTGCAAGGAACGGGTGCGTCTTTCTTGTAAGTAATCGATACGTTCTAATGAATGTATTTGTTTTCTTTTGCACTTCAGGTTTACCTGGATGAAAGCTTCAAATCGCAGGATATTTTAAATGATACCTTGAAGGTGGTGTACAATGATTCGGCAGCGATTGGTAGTTTAAAATTAGAATCTGGCGAGGTTGGCTATATCCATGTAGTTGTAATTGAGATAGTTATTCAAATTTGTTTTATTTACAGCCAATCTTTCCACTCGAATACATAATGGATGAGTACGAAAACACCAGCACCCCTCGCCCACCAATTAAGTTGATAGACTCTGTTGAAGAGTTTGAATATTTTTTCGTGATCAAAATGCGAGGTTTACGTTGCTGTGCTTGCAGCGTGTTTTTCGAAGATGAAGCATCACTGGACGAACATCGACAAGCTGTGCATCTTTCGTCGGCTTGCAAAACTGTTAGCGAAACAACTGAAATTTGTGCCAATTGCCGGTTACCTTTCTATCGATCGGATGGTTTCAGCTATCACAAACAGTTGGAGCAGATTAACCGTTTGCTATTTTGCACTACTTGCGAGGTGATGGTCATTGGAAACACTGCATGGCTGGCCCATTGTAGCACTCACCACGGCAAGAGGAATTTCGATGACAGCTACGAGAAGGTGTTTGTCGGTGAGAAATTCCGGTGTTGTGACTGTTCTGCCCTAAAGCCGACTTTAGAAGCTCTGGAATCCCACCAAATGGAGGAACATTTCACGGGCCGAACGAAAGGTCAAGGATCCTTCGAATACGAGTGCGACAAGTGCTTTAAACCGTTCGAAACTATTGACGAATGGGAACGGCACATGGAAGTCAGAATGGCTAAGAAATTCTACCGATGCGGAATATGCCATGTGGAGTTTTTACTGGAAAAGGATGCCATCGCTCATTCTAAAGAAGAATGTAAAGAGGCACAATAATGCATGTTTAACTTAATAAATGATATTCGGTAAAAACAAGTGTGCGTTCTTGCCTCTCGGGCACCTTTTCCTTTTTTATGCCTTATCAACCCAACACCTTAGTTATGCAATTATATATGAAGCAGCTTTCATCAGCTTACTCGCAACGTTTATTCACTGTTTTTGAGAGTTGAATCTTAATTTGCATTAGGTAATGAGATATAAATTAATTTTCGCGCCAATATGATAGCAGGTAAATTATTTGCCTAGTGCAGCCATAATGCAATAAATGCTCTTATTTCGATACGGTCCATTCACTAAGTCTAGGCAGCAGCGCTTTCCTTCTTGCCTCCTTTCTTATCCTTCTTGGCTGCTGCAGCTGCGGCCTCCAGTTCGATCGGGGCTGGTTTCACGAACGGAATCTCATCGCGGTACTGCTCCGGCATGTACATCTTCAGTGGTTCCGGAATCTACAAATTAAGAATAAATCGCAGATTTATGCATCCAACATTTTGCGTCCTCTGAAGCAAAACTCCCTACCTTAACGCCGGTTTCCGTTTGGTGCGTCTCTAGGATGGCGCAGATGACACGGGTTGTGGCACACATGGTGGCATTAAGCATGTGCACAAAATCCACAGCGGCGTTCATCTTTTTCGTTTGTCCGTAGCGCACAAGCAATCGTCTCGCCTGGTAGTCCAAACAATTACTGCAGGAAACCAGCTCTCTGAAGGCACCCGAGCCTGCGAACCATGCTTCCAAATCCAGCTTCTTCGAGGCCGCATGGTTCAATGCTCCAGACACGATGTTGACCACACGATACGGAATGCCCAATGATTGGCAGAACTGTTCGGCGTTGGAAATCATTTCGTCCATCATCTCCCAGGATTTGTTGTCATGGGGGGAGGTCAGAACAAATTGTTCCACCTTCTCAAACTGGTGCACTCGGAAAATGCCGCGGGTATCACGTCCATGGGATCCCACTTCCTGACGGAAGCAAGTGGACAATCCAGCATATTTGATGGGAAGTGATGCCTCAGGAATCCATTCGTCCCTATGATAGGCAGCAATCGGTTGTTCCGATGTCGCAATCAGGTACTTCTCGTCGGTACCACCATCTTCTGACTTATCACCGCCCTTGCCAACAACCTTATAAAGCTCCTCATCAAACTGAGAGAGCTGAGCCACTTCTTGCATCACTTCCTTTCGCATGAAGAACGGAGTGTACAATGGAGTGTATCCCTTGCCGTACAAACTATGCAGCGAATGTTGAATCAATGCTTGCTCAAGAAACACGGCCGGGCCAGTAAGAAAATACCCTCGACCACCAGATACAACAGCTCCTTTCTCCCCGTTCATGCCATCGATCATCACAATTAGATCAACGTGGGAATACTTCAGCCGCTTTTCGCAATCTCCGAACGTTCGCTCAACTTTATTTTCATCCTCGTCGTTGCTAACCGGTACGCTTTCGTGCAGATGGTTTCCTACTTCCCGCAGGGCAGAATTTCTCTTTGCT
The DNA here is from genome assembly GCA_024533555.2 of Aedes koreicus. NCBI lineage: Eukaryota > Metazoa > Arthropoda > Insecta > Diptera > Culicidae > Aedes > Aedes koreicus. The sequence continues at coordinate 75,498 of JAHHFK020001726.1, forward strand.
TCCGCCTCATTCAGCTTCTTTTCGTTCTCCAATACAGCAGCATCGATTAATCCTCGCACCTGCTTGATTTGATTCACCGTCAACTTCTTTAAATCCTCACTCTTCAGCGCCAGCAAATCGCTTGCCACATTCTCCGGAACTGCTTCGTCTTCCGCTCCTTGAGGTTCCTTCTTTTTCATTTTCTCACCGATTTCTTTGCTGCACAGGTTTTTCAGTTTGTTGAAATTGTCCGCATTGAAGCGACATTTTCGCCATTCACCGTCCTGTGCGATGACCGTTTCCACTAGCCCCACATCCTTGAATCGAAGCTCCTGGTTCTTAATCACCTTGGCCGGATCATGGCCTTTGTCGCTACGGAACAGATCCAAATCAAGAACCATGGTAATTAATCGAGTAAAATTACTGATGCGAACTCAGTAGCTGAGTGATGAAACAATAATCCTTTTGCGGACTAATAAATGCACCGAAAAGTCGGAAGGACCGTGACTCCCGTTCTAAACGTGGCGAATGATTGGTGTGCAGAATTTGACAGATTACACACACGCAAAGCAACTTCGGATTCAAAGTGTTCGGCAACGACGGTGTAATGACGAGGGGAGCTTCGATGACATGCGGTGTAATGTTGGGTCAAGCTTTCCGTGATTCGTGCGAATTGTTGTTTTCGCGGTTGAAACCTGGAAAAAGTTACACCCGACAACGGATCCCCTTCTCAAACCGTAAGTCGGATATAGTGAACGTAAACATTGCGAGAGAGTACGTGACATCGATATTCCTTTTTTTTTTTTAGTAAAACAGGTAAACAAAAATTAAGAAGAAATCCTGCATGATTATTGAACCACCTCGTTTTATGAATTTGAAATTCAGACCTTCATCAATTTCATGAATTCTTCCTCAAAATACAGCTAAACAAACAAATTGAAGGTGAAAACTCATTTGAGAGCAGCATTTTCATGGTGTTTTGCGGGTTCCAACAGGCAATAATTATCAGAATATTGATTTGACCAAACTAGATTAGTTTCAGTTTATAACAGAGTTATTTCAATTCGGGTTGGTTTGCTGTGCTCACTACGAAACTGTCTTAACGTGTGTCTGACAAGAAGCATACGAAGAGAAATAAAAACCCGGCACCCAAGCTGTTTCAATTTATTTAGGCTGTGTACCAATTAGTGAATTAATTTTAGTTTGACTTAAACTTGACAGATGGAAAATAATAACACAGCAAATCAAAACAAAGGCGCAAATATGTATAGTTAGGTGCTGGCTTCAAGGTGTACTTCGGACCAAGGGGTTCTACAACAGTGAACCAATTTCAAATCGCTAGTTGCATATTTATTGTTGGTACAGCGTTGTGGCAGCGGGTGGATAGTCATGAAGAAAACGAATATTTTTTTTGGCTCAGGAAGTACTAGCACACCGGTCCCAAGCTCGGTCCCAAGCTTAATGATTCGCCCCTAATACAGAACTCACACCAATACACTCTCAAATATTCTGTCAAAATAACATAGCGAATCAAAACAAAAACAATGATACTTGAAACAAAAGGTACTGTTGCGCAAGCAACAAGACAACAAACAAATTTCCGATTTCGTAACACCGTTTATTACAATGTAGGATGTTATAAAATTCCTTAAAATAGATAAACGAACATGCAAAATGATATGTAGGTTTAAAGATAACTGTTTCAAAATATTTCAATAACAATACAACGGCATTAATACTTAAGATTTGTTTTGGACTCCAAAATGTGTGTATTTACTTACGTTTAGTGTTTGTTATTAATAATTCTGTCCGTACTTGCGCGTAATTTTACTGTGGAAAATAGTTGTAAAATTAGGTTAAGTTCTGCATGTCTTTTAATACTCTATTGCTACTTTTATTATTTACCTGTATTTTGTGTATGTTTTTATATTAAAAAAGGAATTTTAAACTTGGACTTTGCTACAATAGTATCGAGCTAGATTTAAGTAGAATAATTAATTATGTACTTCCACAAATAGAAAAGAAAAAAAAACACTAATCTCACCTATTTACTTTTTACTAAACTATGCGCTGAACTATTATTTACCCACGACGTCACTCACCACCGGGTCAGCGGTTGACAGTTCGAAACCAATGGTGGTAGGTATAAGGTCTGCACCATCGCAGTAGTTGGATGTGTGGTGCGAAGCAACGAGAAGTTGCGACAGGTACTGAAAAGTGCAAGAGTGCATGGCAAGGTGCAGACTGCAAGGTGTACTTCGGAACTAGGGGTTCTACAACAGTGAACCAATTTCAAATCGCTAGTTGCACATTGATTGTTGGTTGTAGGTTGTACTCCTTTAGTCTAGTACTTGTTTTTTGGAGGTAAGGTGGGGAACTAGGTCTGCGTTGTATGTGTGTCATGTTCTACGAGAACAGTCGTTAAAAAAAAAGGAGAAAAAAAAAAAGGAAAGGGGGAACCAATTTCGATTCAGTTTTGAAAAATCGCTAGTTGCACATTGATTGTTGGTTGTAAAATTGGTTGTACTCCTTTAGTCTAGTACTTGTTTTTTGGTACTGGATTAAAGTATTTGTGATTCCCTCAGCCAAACGGAGCAAGCTTGATTCTCGCAGCCAGGTCAGTTATTTCTCCGGATACACCGGTGGAGGATACAGTTTATTGAACGAATTTCATTTTCATTAAAAAAAAAAAAATTCAATGACACGGATTTTCATTGCTCGGGATGTCGTGGTGGAGGAGTTAGGGCTCAAACAGCGGGACGTCGATAGTGAGTTCATAGCTCCGGAAGTTCCTGATTGTAGTATGGATTACGGCCAGTTACTTACCTTACCATACCTTACCGATCAGACTAAGGCCGGTGTGGCCTCTGCTGTACACAGAAGTTGTTTCCATTGTAATCGGTCCATGGCTGTTCCTCGCCAGCCTCGCTGTCTGCGGAGGGTCCGCAGGTCGCCTTCTACTTGATCGATCCACCTTGCTCGTTGCGCGCCTCTTCTTCTTGTACCTGTCGGTTCGTTTTCGAGAACCATTTTCACAGGGCTGTCGTCCGACATTCTTACGACATGTCCAGCCCAGCGTAGTCGACCGATTTTTGCGATGTGTACGATGGGAGGTTCTCCCAGCAACTGGTGCATTTCGTGGCAGCCCCGGGAGGATGGGGGGGGGCCTAGCAATGTCCATGTTTCGTGGCCGTGGAGAACTACCGGTCTAATTAATGTCTTGTAGATGGTCAACTTTGTGGTTCGGCGAACTTTGTTCGATCTTAGCGTCCTTCGGAGTCCAAAGTAGGCACGATTGCCAGCCATAATGCGCCTTTGTATTTCTCTGCTGGTGTCGTTATCGGCGGTCACCAATGAGCCCAGATACACGAATTCATCTACTACCTCGATTTCATCACCGTCGATCTGAACTTGTGCTAGGAGGTTTACATTGTCTTTTCGTGAGCCTCTTCCCTTCATGTATTTTGTTTTTAACGCATTAATCACAAGCCCAATCCTACCAGCTTCAGCCTTACGTCTGATGTACGTTTCCGCCATCGTCTCAAAGTTACGTGCTACGATATCAACGTCGTCGGCGAAGCCAAATAGTTGGACAGACTTCCTGAAGATCGTGCCACTCGTGTCTATCCCAGCTCTTCGAATCACACCCTCCAATGCAATGTTAAACAACAAACACGACAATCCATCACCTTGCCGTAACCCTCTCCGAGATTCGAAGGGACTCGAGAGCGTCCCTGATACTCGGACGACACACATCACTCGATCCATCGTTGCTTTGATCAACCGCGTCAGTTTTTCCGGAAATCCATATTCGTGCATGATTTGCCATAGCTGGTCTTACGGCCAGTTAGTTGGGCCGTTTTCGTCGAGAAGCGCCGCTGATGAGCATGTAGAGCTCCAACCGGTTCCGGAAGAGAAGATGAAGACTTTGATGAAGTGGTTGACGGGCTGTTCGATGAGGATCATGGTGTAGCTGAAGAGGGGAACGGTAACGTAGAAGTAGGTCTGAGTTCGGAAGCCTCCAGCGAAGATGAACGATTACTTATGCATTTCCTATGCGCACAACGTCAAACATAAAGTTGTATAGCATTGAAGAGCTACAGAAACTCGAAGATTGGCCGGAGTTGAGGCTTGCCATAGATGAGAAGCTACAGTCGCTGGCCGAAAACAACACTTAGCAGTTGATGGACTTCTTTACATGCGCCAACCGGAGGAAGTTGAGGAGAGAGATAAAGTATGCAGACTGAACAAATCCATTTACGATTTAAAACAAGCATCCAAAGCATGGAACGACTGCTGCAACGAATTGACGGTGCGGTTTTCGTCGATGCGAGGAGGATAGCCCTCTGTACGGTCGAGTGGACAAAACTGGTCCAGCGTACCTGCTGCTCTACGTGGGTGATATCATGATCATCGCGAAGAATTGGAATGAAGTGAAACGAATGCTGATGACGGAGTTTAAGTTGCAAGGATCTCGGTTTCTTGGTCTGCGGATCGACAGGGATCAGGATAAAGGTTTAAGGGAACATCCATTAATTATGACACGCAAAAAAGTAACTTGAGACACCTCCCTCTCCCACCTTGTCACATTTTTTGCATTGGCCTTCAAAATTTCGTGTATGGATTGTCACTTTTTTCAACCAACCCCCCCCCCTTACTGCGTTAATAATCAATGGACCTTCCCTAATTAATCTGAATTAGTCGAAGTACGCGGATTCTGTGCTGAGACGTTTCGGGATGAAGGCGTGTAAACCGTCCGATGGATCCGGGTTTACAGCTGAAGAAATCCGAAACCAAACAGGATCTGTGCAAACCGTATCGGAAACTAATAGGGTGTTTAACATATTTCGACAAAGATTTTTCAATAGGACTTAACTGACAAACGTAAACAATGGCCTTTTCCGCGAATTTTTCGTCATTAAAAATTTGCCGAATCAAACCTTCACGGTCATTTCGGAGAGGAAGAGTTCACTTATCCGATAGAATTGGAGGCTTACATGGGTAGCCTTTGTGCCAAGAGAAATATACGGAAGAATCCATTGTTTGGCATTGTCATTGCCATTGTTGATTTGATGGTGACAACCCAGCCAGAGAATAGCAGCATTCAATTGGCATTATAGTTTTGGCACATCAATTCTAATTTTTGAGAAAATCGGAGAGCCTTATTAATTAATAAAGAAGGGAGATTACACTACTTTCGATATTGGCCTAGTTGTGACAATTGCGTTTTAGTCGGTTCGAATGAATTATGCCAAACATAACTAAGCAATACATACTTTTAGTCAATCCAAAAATTCACTGTTCACATCAGAGAAGAAGACATTTGATTTGCAAATTTCAATTTTAACCCTGAAGCCTATGAATGCCATATTTTTGAAGAACATTTAAAAAAGAGGGAGGATTATTACTATAAATTAAAGTCTATGCCAATGATATTATCTCAACCACATTCCAAATGGTAATTATGTCAAATGACCAGTTGGATTCTATGTTATTTCAAGAGTGTTATGCCAAATGGTTATTATACCAAACGGCATTATACCAAATGACCATTTCGCTTTAGTTTTTGTCCAGATAACTTTCTTTTTGTCAACTGACTACCTGCTATGCGGGCCCCTTTTCCACCATACTATTTTAGTAACTGAACAAATATTTCACTTAGCTACTACTGGAAACACATGTAGATATTTTCCAATACTAAAATAAGTGACTTTTACATGAATATCACATAGAAAAAAAAATTCTACTAGACTAATAATTTACATTTCATTGGACACATAAAATTCAGTTGATTTTACAAAGCATTTTCCACTTCCTGAATCACATGAAAGTTAAGTGAATTTCTAGTGGATATTTTCCACTGATTATGTGAATATTTTTTTAGTGTAGGCCACAATACATGTGTAAGAGAGTCGTGTGATTCAACTTCTAGTCTTACATTAATTACTTACCTACCGGTTCCAGTGACAAGACCTATATTTTCAACAGAGTTTGATAGTTAGACCAAACACCCTGGTCCAAGGCAATGGATTCGATTAAGGTGGAGGTCCCTAAAATACAAAATTGCCCGCCATTACGACCAATTTGCATCGTTACAAGGCACAAATATAAAAAAAAAACCACGAAGAATTCTCATGTCAAACTTAGATGACTTGTAAGCTGCAGCGCAGTAAGAATTCTATTTAGGTAAGTGTGAGAAATCTTTTCAGTTTTATAGATTTGTGCCTTCCAAAATTAGAAGTGACGAAGCAAATCGGCCATTGTTGGATCCTAGTGACATTCACTTTAACTGTTTCTATTGGATTCTCGCTTGCCACTACCTAGACGCTAGCTTACCACATGCTCAAAGAAATTTCCTATCTCTCTCATCATAGCCGAGCTTTTCTTTCAAGCAGCGACCAACGGCCGTCCTGCGTTTGATTTGAGAGATGGCATCTTCCGAACCGAACCGCAGAGCCAAGCGGAGCTCCGGAAATTCAAATTCTGAAATAACACCGGCATTTTCAGCCAATGTCTGTTATGTCAGCTACAATCAACTCTTTAAACATGGAAAATTCAACTGTCAAATATAAATTGAAAATTCCGCTTAAAAACGAGTTGTAATGTGCTTGGATACTTCCTGCTCTGTAAAAGCTTGTTTGAATAGTTCTAAAACTGTCACTGTTCTCACACCATCTACCAATGCACACCACCACGAACCTTGCAGTTCAATCCACTAGCCTAGGTTACGGAACGTTCGGATAGTTTTACGCAAAATCCAAACGTCTAGCACTTCCTTATCGATACAATATCCTTCTAATACAATCGCAATCCCCTTCTATTGGCTAGGACTTGTTTCTGTTTGCTGTAGCCGCACATTTCAGTTGATCATCATGCTGAATTGCACACGAATGATACAGGTAAATTATTTTCGTCCTCTGCCTCGTCCGGCCAGCTGCTGACCGACCGGATCCCACAGGGATCACTCATCCATCTGTTCGCTTAACTGTGCGAGGAGGGCAGCCCGTTGCGATTCCAGCTCCGACTCGGACAGGGCAGCATCGTCGGCAACTTTAGGTGAGCCGCCCCCATTACGTCCGGGACCACCGTTTTCCGGTGATCGATGTCTACCACTGCTGACTGAGCGAGAACGGCGCTTATCCTTCTTCTTCTTGTCTTTCTTTTTCTGCAAAGATAACATTGCTATTTGGTTTGATTTTAACGGGTAAAAACGTAAAAAATTATCATACTTTCTTCCGCTCCACTTCCGGAGAAGGAGACCGCGATGGAGAGCCACCACCGCCGTTCTTGGTTTCCAGTACCGCAGTCTCTTCGTACGACGGCGAACGCGAATGCTTACGGTGCTTCTTTTTCTTCTTGCGCTTCTTCTCTCGTTCGCTTTGTTCTGTACTTTCCGATTCCGAGGACTTGGAGCGTGACCGGGTTCGGGATTTGCGTTTCTTCTTAGAGGGTTTTTCGTACTCCGGTTCGGATGCCTCGGATTCCTGTAAATTAAACAAGTCATATTCAGAATTGAAACTATGTAACTGCATAAAACAGTGATCTTACCGATTTCGATGATGAGCGGGATTTCTTTTTGTGCTTCCGGTTTTTCTTGGATTTTTTAGAACGCGAATGGTGATGACTGCAGGAGTCTTCAGCTTCCTTAATAAACTCCTCCCACAAACGTTCTACCTTGTCTTCCTTTTCGTATAAATCGAATACCTCTAGATCGATGACCAACTTTTGCGCCGTCTCCCAACTGTCAACCGCTGAGAGACCAGCTTGAATCCAAAGTCCCTTCAACTCGTTCTCCATCTTCCGAATGCGACGAGTTTCCTCCTTCAACCGTTCCTTTTCGGCCGCCTCCGCTTTCTCTAGAAGTGAGTTGTATGTCAGCTTTACGTTACCGGCATCTAAGGTGGCGGATCGCTTGTCCTCGCAAACCACCGTAGCAAAATCCTCGAAAGTCGTTATCGACTGAACTACAAATTCCTTCTCCTTAAGAATTTCTTTGATAATTTTCTTCTCATCGTGGAAGCGTGCTTTCAGATTTTCCACATAGAATTTGAACAGATCCAATGGAGTAGACCCTATTTGTCCTAGCATGGCGGAGAAGCGCAAATCTGCTGAGATGATGGGATAAAGCTCGACCCAAAGCGACATCGATGTAAGTTTACCTTCTTCGTGCAAAGTGTCCAACAGCGCAAGGAATTGATCCCGATTCTTACGCTGTTGACGTTTCTGGCGCTTCTTTTCACGCTCCTTCTCTTCGTCCTCCTCACGTTCTAAGGTACGAATATGCTCTTCAAATACTATCAACGCATCCTCCTTATCCATGCCTAGCAAGTTCACATCATTCTTAAAGGAGCTATTTTCGAGAAGCATCACTTGTGCCTCGGACCATGTCGTTTGATACGTGACAGAGGTCATCGCTTCTAGAAGTTCCCCAAGAACACGCATGTTTCGTTTCTTAAGAATTCTTGCCTCTTCCTTCTCCCGTTTCGACAGGTTGAATATACAATCTTCGTAGATGTCCCGACGATCCTGTTCCGGAACCGTCTTCCAAACTTCCATATTGGCAAACATCTCGTCACAACGGTAGTACTTAAATGTGGAATTCATTTTGTCCGACGACATGAGGAACTTTTCTAGTTCCTCTTTAGACTTTTTTACCTTTAGACGTTGCTCCTCCTTTTCATCCTTCTGTTTTTGCGTTTTGTACGCATTAAATGCTTGTTTCTTTTCCTGTAGCTTTTTGAACACGTTGAACATAGGATCTTTTTGAACAATCTTCACACACTGCTCCCAGTTCGCACTAGAAGGGATGTTCTTCTCCTTCAAGAAATCCTTGAACGCTTCAATTGCTTCCTTCTTATCTTTAAACTCGATTACAGGTTCTTCCTCAATCGGTGGTTTTTCTTCTTCCTCCTCTTTTTTCGGTTCCGGATCTTCGGGAACTTCAATAGCTGCCAAAGTTGCAGCCATCGCCTGATCTAAAGCAGACGATGAGTTTTCCGCCGAACCGGGAGTTACTCCTGAAAGCGATGTTAGTGAAGTAAGCGATTCACTGGCCGCTATTGCAGGGGACATGACCGGCATTACTACCGGAGGGATCATCATCGGTATTCCGCCAACCGCAGCAACAGTCTTCAGAGCAGCTGCTTTCGCCGCATCAGCTGCTGCCTTTTCCGCGTCAACTTTTTCCTTCAATTCGAAATATTCCGGCGGTGCAACCCATTGGCATTCCTTGGTGTTGATGTTATGGTAGTACACTTTACCTTGATCTGACCGGTACTCCTTCCACGGACACTGTGAAAGTAATTTCTCGTTCGGAGATTTCAACTCGTCTGGCTTTTCCCACAAGCTTTGCTTCGTGACACTGTTGTAGTAGTAAACTCGTCCGTCGGGTGCCTTGTGTTCGGTCCACTCACTCATTAGCGAACCAGCAACCAGCGGAATCATCGGAATGGCTGAAGGATCTGCAGCGCCAGTGACAGTCGTGGCAGCGACGGGAGCACCGAATCCTGGAGGCGGAACACTAAAAGGCACCATCGCCGGAAAGGGTTGCATACCGGCAACCGGCGGAACCGACATTATTGATCAAACTTTGCCAATTTCGGCCGAAATTCCTCGTAAAATCGCGTCGTTTCGAGGCCGCGTCGAAATTTTCCACTTTTCACCGCAAGCAACAGCGCTGCAGCGCTACTTTTGACGTCTCAACGATTGACGGTTAATAACGGTTTACTTGCAACGCTTCCTTTTGAGAAAAGCGAGAGAAGAAATCACAAGCACGCTAAGATCAGAATACCTAAAGATCGTTAAAAAGTACCAATAATCGCTCAAAAGTGCACACCTAAATTATGCGTAAATACATCACACTTAGAAAATTTTACAGTATTCGGTATATTTTTATCGAACTTTCAACAGCTGAACGTTCGGTAATCCGATTTAACGGATTTCGGTAAAATTTGACAAGTTCCGGTAATTTTTTTACCGGAATACTGTAAAATTTCACCGAAATCCGGTAAATCGGATAACCGAACGTTCAGCAGTTGAAAGTTCGGTAAAAAATACCGAATACTGTAAAATTTTAAAAATTATTTGGTCAAACCAATCAATAGCAAAATGTTTGTGAAAAATCTGCGATCTCTGTAAAAGAAAAATTCTGATTTCTCTGATGTTGAATGATCGACAGGATGACAGGTGTTGGCGGGTTTAACAACAAGAAATACAACACCGGTGCGGGGAACGCAAAGTTGGTCTTGTTTAGCTAGTTCTATTCAAGTTTCGCAGATGCAAATCAGGTATAAAGTTAATCTCTAGTGGCTGGATATGAAATCTCTGAGAAAAATTCTATCGTTATACCGACTATTAAATCATGGTCAGGATGACTAGCGCGCATATAATGGTTACAATTACCATGAAAATGGTCGAATTCTCCATGTTCATGGCATTTTTGACTATGATCATGGTAACAAGGACTATTCCGACATTATGGCAAATGTTGGATCAACTATTTTTAATGGTCGTTTTGACCATGATCATAGTCGGTTCAAAAACACTATACTGCAATAGTCATCCTAAGGGCACCTCCAATCCTGATGGGAAACTGGTATAGATTTAAAAATTTAGATCTGAAGGGATCTAAATTCTTGCACCGCGGTGTTCCATATTGAGTTTTAAACCACAATCTGATTTCAATTTTTGCATCTTCCTAGAAAACTGACCCAAATTATGCAGGTTTTGGATCATTTTTTTGCCTTTATCTATTCATATTTTGTACTTACGCATATTATGTTCTCCTATTGACTTTGAGCTCTAAAGAGACACAAGCTGTATATTATTATCCTATGCCTATCATTATTAATAATTTTAACATATTTTTTTTTTACAACCATATTGCAATATTGTATACATATAACTAATCTACAAATATAATTTTGAAATTCGCCAATTTTTTATCTCTCGAACGTCTATGAAGGTTGTTTGGGTTCCCAGCACTTTCGGCAATAGATGTCAAGACAATTATCAATTTTCCAAACAGTTGTAATTTTTGGCACTTTACATTTTTGGCGAAATGTTGAGTGGAAGTGGATAGGCTTATCTCGGTGACTCCCCCCACGCTCTGTGGAAATGTTCTATGCTACACAGGTAAAAATCCACACATATTTATTGGCAAAAATCCATGTAAAATTCCACATAATATTCATTAGTTCACACATAAACAGAACCCTCCGAGAAACACATATGAAGTTTATATGGCAAATGAAAAGTATGTGTAGGCACACATAGTGGTTATTTGTACACATCGGAAGTATGTGTGGTTACAAATAGATTTCATTTGTTGATCAAATTGCAAAAATGTATGTGTGGGACACATTGATATTATCATTGCTTTTTTATCAGTGTATGCTATGCTATGCTATGCTATGTTATTTTTTTTGCCTTGATCTATTTATGTTATCATGATGCAGGCAACAATGCTTGAGCAATAACGCTGAGCCAGTCTTATCTGTCAAGGAAAGAAAACTAAACTTTTTCGGTGCTTTTGCCTCAAACTCAGTGGATCCAGAATATTTTACCGTTATTTTTACCACAAGATGGAAGATTGGACCGGACTCGATAAACATGGAATCGGAAATCGGAGCTGGCACGGCAACATATCCAGAGCAAAATAACTGCCCACGAACATCAAGCCGTCGTAATGGCCGTAAAGAGTTTGGATGGCTACGGCAAGACTTTAGCTAGTGATAGAGCTTCCAGTTCCTTGGCCAGCTCTAGCTTAGGCTCCAGTAGCCTGAAAGCATTGGCTAAGCACGAAAAGTCTCCCAGTCCGTGCCAACTTGGTGGATTCGGAAGAGGCTCATTACAACGGGGAATAACACAGATGGAGCGGATAACACCGAACGAAGTTCCCTCGAAAAGTGTCATTGACGACGATCCATTTGAAGATTCATTCACAAACATTCCACCAGTATGAGTGCTTGTTTTTTTGTGAACTCTAGTTGTCAATGTAATATAATCATATTTGTCAAACTAATAAATTATTTAAAATGGAACTTATGAATTATTTAACGTGGAATTTCCAGATCCCTTTGAAAACAAATCGGTAGATCCTTTAATGGAAGACGAGGATTTCTTTGAACTTCACATCGATCCATTTGAAATGAAGTTCTCACGAAATGCATCTCCTACACAAATCGAAAGGAAAAGTGGCAATGATGGCCCGGTACGAACAGTAGCTAGGCCCGCTGATTGTTAATCTGACGAAAGCCCAGTGGTATATAACGGACCACTTCAAGTTAACCTGCCTCCGGAGAGCTGGGCTAACTATATAAGTCAGAAGCGCCTAGAACGTTAAAATTCTGATTCAATTTTGTCTGAAATTGGGGCAATCAGCGAATCCCGAAATCGTCCAAATGTGTTTAAACAGAATACCGTCGATTTTATTTCAAGCATAATCAGCAGCTAAAAAACGATGAAGTCAAATATTCGGGCAAAAGTTCTCCAAGAGATATTCAAGCAGCATAAACATGCGCCGACTACAAGAAAGCGATTCCCTCAGTGAAAATGAAACGGCTCCAGAACCCTCTCCTCGTCCGGACTCCTGATCGCACATTGAACCACCTCCGCTGCCTATTATAGTGACAAGCTAAGCTTCTGGATTATTTATAAAATCAACGAAATTGAAATGAAAACTAAAAAAAAAATCTTCCGGGGGGGACGGGACGAACATACATTAGCCTCGCACGCAAAATGCGGGGGGGGCGGGGGGGAAATTTTCTCCTAATGGTCAAAATTATAAAATAATATTTTGTGGGGAAGGGAGGGAAGGGGGGAGTGAAATCCTTCCGAAAAGATTGTGAATCCAATACAGTGACGGCTGAAAATATCTTTATTTGAAATACTGGAATAAAATAAAACACTACCTAAATTTAAAATTGTGATGCCACTCACTGATTCAAATAGAAGCCAAATTGGGCATAGGGATTTATTCAAATGTAGCATAATGCAACAGTTTGGGAGAATGTTTAGTATTTTTTATAAATTGTTACGTTTAATTTGTGGGGGAGTCTTTGAGATGTAGCTACGCACAACATAATAGAAAAATTGTATTTGTATTTTCATTCATACTGACATTTCTCGGTTCAATTTTACAACAAAAAACGCAGAAAATAAAAAACGAAGATTTGAAAATCAAATGTGTTACTAATGTTTTTACCCGTACTGTAGACTTGTACTGTAGGATGTAAACTTGGTAGATCGCCATGTTGGTTTTTGTGAATTCCATAAAAGAAATCTCACTAAAATTCAATAATTGATTCGGAGGTACCTTCTACGTGTTTTAATCCAATCGATGGCGCATGAAATTCGGGAAGGTAAAACGGAAAGTTGCACTGCTAACCTTGAGCCGCATATACAATTTTGATACAACTTCCATGCGCAAAGCAGTTTTTATTTCTCTTTTGAAAAAGTAATAAACAATCATCTTTAACGCGTAAAATACCATTAGCTACGATATCGTTTCGCCATTAAAAAATCTTATTTATATTTTTTTTACTTTGTTCATACCGTGCTTGCTTCGACAAAACATATCATTATGTTATAAGCATGCTGTTGGAAGCATCCACAGAACATAATATTTGTCTTATGGATGTCCTACAAAACATCTGGTATGACCTAAAAGATGTTAAAAAATGCCACATTTATTGCGCTTTTTCGGTTATATGCGTGTATGAAATTAAGTTATTGACGTTAGAAAAAAAAACATAAGCTTGGTCTAAAACGTGTATTATTAACATGAATATGACAAGTGGTGTTACTTGGGTAGTCGACAAACTCATATTACATTAAACGGGTCACAATGTATCCCACTGACCGACAGGGTATGAACCGATTTCTTTAGACATGTATCGATTGTTTTGCCTGGTTGGAGTTTTCATGGGCAAAGTCAAGAAAAAAAATCATTATTGTCATCGTCAGCCAATGCCGCCGTGAGCCAAACAGTTTTGAATAATTTGTGTGCATTGAGCTATGGAGCTTGAAGGAGCTCCTACCAACAGCTTACTCGGACTTCCACCGGATATGCAGTAACGAGCCGCTCTACTCACAGAATAGGTCTATCTACCATCGCTACTGCCAGTTGGAGGAAGTTGTTCATCGATGAATCAATCAGCGATTTGCAATATCAATTAGTATTCTGGATAAGCTTTATCAACAAGCTTGAAAATCTCGATACTGAAAGAAAACAAAAACCACGATAAATCACAGGAATCGGATACTCTCAGTGCATTGCTATGGTTACTCAAATTGTCAACCGTGTATTATTCCACAATATGACTAACTGCATGTGAAGCTTCTTGCTGAAAACAAATTCCACAGCAGTCTGTTGGCAAGCTCATAGATTACTCTGCCTTCTATGAGAACAGTAAAGAAGCAATCAAACAGGTACTACAGTAAGCGGATTCAACCAAAATATCATATAAAATTCAAATGCAATTCCTCAACCTCATGATTAAATTGTCTAAATACCTATACAAGCTACGAGAATACCTATGAACGTGCACAAACAGAACAGCTGGCCGTTATAAAAAAAATGCAACAGTTCAATAGTCTACAAAACTAGTGCCCTTTTGACGATCAAGAAAGCTGTGGATTCGGGAAGTGAAAGTCCGGAGAAAGCTGGAGATAGCTAATATTTTATTTTCATCTTTTGAATCTTACTCAAATTTATCCATATATACTCAAATCTAAATTCATTGTAATAACCAAAGAGGGTTAAAAGTGAAATATGGGTCGTAATCGAAGCGACCCCGCTATAACGCCTTGAACGGATGATTTTGTGAAGCAATTTGACCTACTGCAGTCTGTAAATTAGCAAAATAATGAAATGTACCAAACCATGGTATAATTCACGCTAGTACTTACTGCTTCAGAAATACTGAAATGCCTGGCGAACTCGATCCGGATCGTCATGCTACATACCCTTTTTTTTCTAATACTCGAAAAATGAACAGCGCAAAATAAACATATAGATGACGTTTAGTTGAACCGGGTTGCCATTTCCTTTTTTGCAATTAGATCAAAGTGAATAGATCAGCGGTACAGAACTTCTTATTTTGATCTTAATTTAGAAGATCTAAATTTTTAAATCTGATCGATTTTGGATCAGAATATCCATCAGGATTGGAGGTGCCCTACCCAAGTAACCACAAGCATTATATTATTGCACTTATTCAACCCAAAATCAACATCGGTAATGCGGGATCGCATCAATTCAACAGTTGTCAAGTAATGAAGCGTTAGATTAGCTTAAGAATGTAGTGATGCATTACCAATGCCATAATGCTACTTTAGCAATGTCTTATGGCATTACAAAAGATATAGCATTAGTTCGATCTTAGTGGGGCCCTTTTCAGCTTTAATCCAACTTCAATGATGCACTAGACGTAATACATATGCCCTATATATGCATGCTATTACAGCCTCGTGGTTACTTGGGTATATGTAAAATTGCTTCATAGGCGTCGTTCGAGGATAAGTTGCCGCAACAGTTGTAATCGTTTATGCACGGGGACATTAGTGGCTGGATATGAATTCAGGAACCTCTGCTTTGAATCCGGATACCATTTTCCGACAGTCCCTCCCAACCGACGACCAAAACGGAAAGCAATCCGGTCAAAATGATTTTGAATCATACCTAAATCTAAACAGGAGGGATCCGAAGTTGAGGATACCGAAAACGATATTGTAGGGAAGGATACGGGAGGATCTGAAGATAGAGTCTACTGTTGTTTTCCCAACTGCAACGTTAATTATCAGTTCGAAGAATTATTAACGGAACACGCTGAATGGACCATAAATTGGAAAAGGAAGAAAACGTTGGCAATTGTAATGATTCAGAAATCCGTTGTATCGTTTGTGCTTAGGCTTTCGATAATGAAGTCGATCTTTTGCAACATCGGAATCACGGAAATGTTTCGTTGCCTTCGGACTCCAAATTGTCGCTGGAGGACGGGCCCAACGGTGCAAATAACATTTGCGGCTGTGGCTTTCGAACGAATCGAACATTTTCCTTTAAACGACACCAGGCAAAATGTGCCAAAAAGAATCCTAAGCCTATACGAGCAAGACCCAGCGGTTAGATGCAATATTCATTTATCGTGTTTTTTCTTCACTGATACGTATCTCACTTTCTAGCAAGTACTCTGGACAATATTTCTGTTCCTGATAAGACGAATGCAGAAATCATAGCCATGGGATTCAGTATAATTCGCAACATAACAATGTTCTATTGCTGTATTCGGCAGTGTGCAACAGTTTGCGAAACTCATCAACAATTGTGTGAACATTTTCAACAACTTCACCCAGAAGCAAGAGCGAAAAACATGCAAGGAAATGCCAACTTGACAAATATTTTTCGATGTCAAATTTGCGAGCTATTGGCTTTCCCACGAAAAAGAAACTTCTCATTCACCTGGAAGAGGCCTATGATCCTAAATTCCGGTGCAATTCCTGTCGTTATAATTGCCTCTCCCGGAAGAATGCAATTTTACACGCTTCGGTTCCTTGTGGTGCCCAAATGCATCGATGCAGCTGTGGCTACTCAACACCGTATACGTTTGCTATAAAGCGCCATATGCAAAGTTTCGGATGCCCGATGGAGGGCAGCTTTATACGAAACTATAAAAACTGGCCATCGAAGACTAGCGAACAAAAAACTGGTAGCGAATTGCTATACAAATGCCAAAACTGTGAGAAATCTTTCTTCAATATGGCAAGCCTTCGAAGACACATTGAATCGGAATTATCACGCGCACTGGCAAAACAGGAGGCAAAAAGCCCAGGGGAGGTAGTCCAAGGGTTGGAACACAAGCGGTACACATGCTGTTGGTGTCAAGAAATCACGGATGATAGCAACCATCTGGTACAGTGCATGATTCAAGCCGAAAACGAAACCGGCGAAGATACTGTACACAAATGTTCCAATTGTGACAAAAAGTTTAAAAATTACAATCAGTATTTAGAACACAGGAAAAGTAAAGCTTGCATTAAGAACAGTAGGCTGACTTGCAAGCTATGTAGTGTGAAGTTTCCAACAAGAAATATACTGGTGAAACACATGATTCATATGCACCACAAATGCCTTTCCAAAATGAAGTCACATGAATGCAAGGACTGCAAGCGCCAATTTGTTACGGCGTACACCCTCAACAGGCATCGAAAGACGATACACAACGTAGATTAGACTTGTTAGATGTAAATTTGAATTTTTAATTTAAATAAACTTGGGCGTTCGTTTGTTTTGGTTAAAACATGGGTATTTTGCGAGTAGGTTTCATGAACGAAAGAGGCTCTTATATTTTAACATTTTGGACAATAATCTCTAATCTGATACCTTTAGAGGTTGGTAGAACCATAGCAGTAAACCCGCCTGGGGCGACATTGGTTAGTATCCGGAACCAGCAATCTTCTCCGAGCAATAACCACTTTCGTTTGAAAGCTCCGGAGCAAGCCGTCGTTTTGCTCCAGGAGCACTGGTCGATGAATGCTTTTGCTATCGTGATTATCGTGCAGGCCAAGGAAAGACGAGGTCAACGGCAAGGACCGACCTGTGGTGAATCGAGTTTTGTTCGACTTCAGACCCACGGGGCGACAGCCGGCAAAACGAAAATTGAACCGAGGCGAAGGATGTTGCGGGCTGCTTGGAGTGAACTGTTTGTTGATTCGTTCGGGGAACAAGTCATGAACCATAGGCGGTGGTTTCAAATAACACGGCTTGGGATGCACCTTAAGCAGGACCTTTGGGGGTATTTTATAGCATTGCTTGCCTTGATTCGCCTTTTCTCGTAAACGGTGAAACTTTTGATGCTTGGTTTCGATATATTCTGTGAAAAAGGGTAGAACAGATTAATTGTTATTCGCTAGTTGATTGTGAAAAAATACCCACGTTCATACTGAAACATGAAGGGAAGCAATCCAGTTCCGCAAATTTCGTTGAGGTACTCGTAGAGAAAAATGTCACTCCTACCCCGAAGGAACAGACCAGCGTTCTACAACAACAAAAATATTAGATCCAATGTTTTGCCTTCAAATGTATGCAAGGACCATACTCACATTCAGGTAAGGATACACAAATTCTGGCACATGCTCCGGATCAATTTCCTCCAGGTACGGTATCATCTCGCGGAAGGAAAATTCTCCGACCGACCATAATCCACGCAAAATACGCGATAGCCAATGGTAGTCGATCGAGTTAGGCTTCCTATCGTCGCCAAAGTACCTTTGCAGACGTTCCACCAGAAGAAAAGTACACTCCTGCTCCAGAAAGCCCCACTTGCTCGAGCAAAGGCCAATGATTCGACTAACCTCGTCTACCAGATAGTCGGCACAAATCAATGTGGTAATGTTCTCACTTTCCAGAGTGGTCGAATTGGGATTTATCACCTCACCATTAGTGCTTTCCGACATCTGAAGGCTAACGTTGTCATCGGGGTCTTCTAACACAACCGGTTCCTGCTTCAACTTGTCAACGATATCCGGTTTAACGTCGAAAGTTATCTCCGAGTCAGTCAGGATGGGCGGTTGCTGAACCATGAAGTTTTGTCCCGTAGTATCAAACTCGTTGTTGAATTCGGACTTGATCTGGAAGCCATCGGCTCCGGCTATATTGTCCTGGTCATCTCCAACTCCTTGCTTTCCCAGCCCTTGAACCATTGAGAATAGCGCCTCGTACTCATCTTTGATGTTGTTGATGTCGATTCCATCTGGACCTTCTTTAATGTTTTCGATACTACGTAGCAGTTCTTCCGTCGCATTGGAATTTGAATTGTTCGAATCCTCCGAAGGACCAGCTAAATTGTTTTCCAAAATATTTAGAGGAAGCGTTGAGTGCCCAAATCCTGACTGCAACTGTTCGATGTTATCCTGCGGAGAAGCTTCCGTCCCATTTTGGTTAATCGAGAGCGGTTGTTGGTGCTGGGAAGCTTGCGATTGTGGTTGCAAATCGATATTTAAAGGCGGAGCAGGAATAAATTTGGTTTGCATGAAGCTGGCTGCTCCCAACAAAAGGTTGACGAAAATTTGACTGAGCAAACTGAGCTCCAGAGTCAGATCTGAATGTGAAATGTGATAGTTTCGCACTAGTGCCTCTAAAAACTGAAGAGATCGAACTAAAGTGCACTCCGTGTATTCGAAACCAAGCATTTCAATGACTTTCGTGAGCAACAGTTTCATCAACGAAGGAACGTGAGCATTACTGGACAATATTTCAATGGCCTCCTCGAAGCACGCATCATCGCCCAAATAGACAGCATCGCACACGTTGTTGTACAGCTCTATTAAATCTTCGGCTATTGCCGATTCTGCCATCCAGGATGTCGTCAACACCGGTATGTTACTTTGTTCCATCGTTACATCTTTGATGTACTCTTCGCGAAGGTCCAAGACTTCGTCGGAATTGAAAAAATAAATGCCATCATATTCGATCTTGTCCCATGGTTCGTTATTGGCTCCCACAATTGGAGGAATGTCGGAATCCTTCAGAACCTCATTTACCAGATCGTATGTCACGCGACCGCTCGAGTGGCGTGTGTAAGTTTTAATATTCTACGAGAAGAGATACAGAAAATTAACAAAACATGACCATTACTTATCATAAATCTAGCTGTCTTACATTTGCCAATTCCCATAGTTTGTATGTCGTGTCCTCTGCCAATTTATTGTAAACCTCTGGATTCACCTCCGTCTCCTGCTTATCATGCTGTTCCCAAATGGTCCTCACCGAGCGGGAACTAAATCCAGCGTACGACTTATAAGATCCCTTGAAAATGAAACTATTATCATGCATTCATGTATGTACTGCAAACTGAGGGCGATTTATTTACTCAGCTCGCTGACCCATTAGGTTGAAAATAATATTGATTTTACTTAACGCACCTTATCCTTTCCGGCGGCGCCGGAATTGGCATCGTTACCAGATGAGTTGGTATCGCTTCCACCAGCGGTAGTCGCAGAACCGACGATAGATCGTAAATGCTGGTGTGACTGGTGATGATTCTGGTGCTGGGCCGTCTGTCCCAGGCCACTGCTGTTATTGCCGATGTTGTTGGAATTGCCGACAGCATTCGAAACCGCTGCAGAAGAAGATGCTAAACTGCTGCTGGAGGATTTTGTCCGATGCTTCAGTTTGGAAGAAACGGATTTCTTCGGACTGGGCTTCATGATTCGGGCGAACTTTTAGGGAATACTTTTCATTATATTTATTAAATTTTATGAGAAATAGGAAACACTATTTTTAAGGATATAATATATAAACAAACTTGAACTGTCACAGTTTGCCTGTTTCATACCTACAGGTATCAAAATATAAATATTCAGGTAATCATAACGGTTTCACACTCCCGCTTCATTTTACTCAATTTTTGAGTACAATTGTATACTATCTCTTTTTCTCTCGGAAAAATGTTGCTCAATTTTCGTAAAAAAGTGGATCCACTCAATTTTATGAGTAGATCCACTTTTTACGAAAATTGAGTAACATTTCCGTGAGAGAAAAAGAGATAGTATACAATTGTACTAAAAAATTGAGTAAAATGAAGCGAGAGTGCAAGTACCCCTTGACTGGCAACATTCGATTTAAGATTGGGCGATCTCGGTTAATCTAAAACGTTCGATCGACAGTAGTGACAAGAGTACACAGCAAAAAAAAGTAATATACATCAACGTAATTGATGCTAACGTATTAAAAACTGATGCAATCAAGGAAATACGATGCACAATAACATCCACTTGATGGAATATTACATCGCTCTTCAAATTACATCAGAACAAAATTATTAGTTTTATGGATGTAATATTTGAGTTCTGTTTCTGCTTTCGTTTGGGACGGTTGAGAGTTTTGTTTTTTTTTTTTTCGCGCGATAGCCTTCTTCTCTACGGCATTGAAATAAATTTGCATTGTTCTTGTTTCATCAACCCGGTCGCTTTTGTTACAGCAGCAATGTACGAGTTGAAAAATACTGTGCGATTTACCTTCAGCAATGGAGCAGATAAACCAATCTTAGGCGAAGTGGCAAATTTCGTCAAAGGCTTGGATGCGGAGCTTGATGAAATTGAAGCTGCATATAAAATCCCTTCTCGTCAAGTTCAAGTCTGAGCGGTCGATGTTGCACGCGTTGACCGCCAACTCGGATGAACTGATGTTCCATTATGGAAATGGAAAAAAGGTTAAAGTGCACATGTCGCATGCCCAGGATCACATCTGCTATGTGAGAATATACGATCTCCCACCGGAGGTTCCTGTGCCAGGAGATCGTTACGGTGTTGTCCAAATATGGACGCGTAAAACGTATCGTGCGGGAGAAGTTTCCGGTGGAGCTGGGCATACCGGCCTAAACTGGTGTGCGGGGCGCGTACATGGATGTGAAGCAGGAAATACCGTCATCGCTGCACTTTGCCAGCCGGAAGGGAAACATACACTACCAAGGCAACAAGGACAAATGCTTTATCTGCAAGGAAGAGGGACACCTGATGGCTTCCTGTCCCAAGCGGCAGAATCGGAGTCAGCCGAAAGTGCAAAGTCACGAAAAGCAGCAAAGCGGAAAGCTGAAGAAAACGTCCGGATGTGCAGTAACTGGAGGTACAGCCACCAGAGGATCAGAAACTGAAAGTGAGAGAGAATTGGATACGCTAGAGGTGCTGCAAGATAAAACGGAGGAATCTGTCATCGTGGACACCGAAATACGTATTGATGAACCGAAGGAGTTGGATACCCGCGATCGTGCGTTGTTGCAGTTCACCGCATTCATGTCAGCAGGGATCAGTAAACAAAAAGAGTCGGCAAGAATTGCGAAAGAACAAGAAGAAGCTAACATAAAATCGCCCCCAAGAAAGAAGAAGAATCATAATTTGATTAAAAAATAGTTTTTTTGTGTGTAACCCACAAACATTGCCTTTGGCTCCGTAAAGCTAACGCGATTGAGCCTTATAAATAAATAAACTGGTTAAAAAAAATGAATGTAATAATCACATATCAAAAACATAAATATTACACGAAAACCAATGCACATAAAGGACTCCGCAAAAAATGTTAAATATTACACGATTTTGATGCTTTATCGCATTTAGTTGTTATGTAAAATTAAATCTCGCAACACTGCCAAACTTGTTCTTGTTTTTTTTAATCATTGGCAACACTATTGATTTGTCAAAACAAAGTCACCCGTTGCATCCGAAAAGTGAACCGTGTTTGAATCGTGCGAAAATATAGCCGTAAACGGAATGGCGGAAACTAAAAACCCTCTGCCATCCATCCCTCTGAGACGAACAGATATTGGTCTCCAATCGGTACGTATAAGATCCGCAGGTGTATGTGGCGATTTTATTAATCATCCATTTTCATTCAAGTTTGGTGACGATCGCAAGAAAGAAGGGTTTCCGCTCCCGTTCTGTATCAAGTTCGAAAAGGATGAGAACTGCTCAGATTAGATCAGTCATATAGCAGACACCAGTCACCGCAATCCAGCCCCCAGCCATTAGCACCTGTATTGACAAACGCCGGCAGTAGTTCTGGTATCAATGCTGGTGTTTCATCAATGCCCAATCTGAAGCTCAACACCGTTCGGTTGAAGCACTGGACGAATATGGTTACTACCAAAAATCAGGAGTCGTAGTATGCTCGTAGTAATGCAGGAACATTGTCATAGTATGCTTGAACAAATGTATGTTTCGCTCATGTTCTTTAACAACAAACAACCGATTCTTCATGGAGCAACATCTGCAGCTGCACGTAAATCTCAATAATACCAATACCAAACGGACGGAAATGTTGGCTGGAATGCGTTAATTGTGACATCATAGCGTCAAACAACAATGTGCTTCTGGCGCACAAAGACACATGCGGGTTCCAGTATAATTTGTGCTTCTACCGGATCCGAGATCTTACGACGGGAAATTTTACGAAAAGATTCTGATTATGCCTGACCATCTGAAGAGTTTTGGAGACAATGAATGGAAATTGCATTGTACTAGTGAGTATGACTTTAGTGGTTTAATTGAGGCAAGACGATAGGGCTGATACGTTTGAATTTTAAACTATGCTAGTTGATGAGTTTTTATTTGTTTGATGGCCTCGATATTCAATTTCGCCGTTTCGTCTATAAATGCGACTGTAGATACCAAGATTCATAAGACATTATAGGTAAATGCATCCCAGGCATCTGCGTTGACATTCGTCAAGCGATTTGTTTCTAGCTTGAAGCGTTTTGTATCTAGTACTAGAAATATACCAAGAGAAACTGATTTACTTTGTCCGATGTAGCAGTGACGCAGATGTTCACTTTGCACCCAATAATGGCTTTTGAAATTTAGTACTTTTTTATTGATGTTGATATCTTGTAAGAAAAGGGAAGTGATCGAGTGCTCTATTTACAACTAGAAACATTACCAAGAATCTCTTTTTTAATCTTATTGGTACTGTGGAGCTGCACAGTTCATAGTTAGATTAGATATTTGTAAATTATATTCCAGATAACACCGGTTTGTTCAAGAATATCTTCGGACATCATCAGGTTAATGGTTATTATATTTTCAGGCTTATTAGGCACGGCGCGTGAGGAGATGAGCGAGATAAGGCGCTATCACTTTGGCAAATCATTGCCAGACTTTTGGTTCAAATGTCAAAAATCTTAAAAGGGACAATGAATATGTCGTCTAATATTATCGTATATTCATTTAAATTGTTTGATTACAGGCATAAACTCCAAAGCAGTAGTTGTCCGTATTTTTAAAGCGCCGCCGGTGTCACGTTACTTCCCGCTTGACTTTTTTTTTTGAATTCCAATCTAAATTTTAATAATAAAGCCATCCTTGTGTTTTAATTTCCACTGTAAACTTTTTTTTTCATTGAATAATATCCGAAAAACATTTACACTATAAGTTTTACATTACTCCCTTTACGTCGCGACTCTTTAGTATGTCACGATGTTTCACGTTGTCTCGATGAGTTACGTTGTCTCGTTTACATTGACCAAATTACATCGATAAGCTGTGCATCATTTTATTGTGTACATCGAAGCCACCTAACATTACACTACCGATGGAATGACCTATGTGCATCTGATTCTGTGTAATATTTAACAACTTTTTTTGCTGTGCACACATAAGGAAACGAAAACATGTATTCCAAAGCTAAAAAGCGGTAGTATCGAGAATGGATGGCCCTTTTGTTTAAGGTCGGTATCGTGTTCGAAAGAAATTTCTTTTTCTATCTCAATCCCATGTTAAATTCCGTTTACTGAAACGGAAAAGTAAAAAATCGAAAAGAAATTTCTGCAGCAGTATCCACCTGAGAAGAACTAAAAATTAAATTGGAATTTGTAAGGTTTCCAGGCAAACTAATGGGAGCTGTCACTTTTACTTTCGGAAAAATATCCCGCTCAATTATTCCGTAAGTGAAGGTGACATTTCGTTCCATGCAGATCAATTGTCGCTTGGTAATATTGAACAAAATTCCGTAACCTCTCTACTTTTGGAGGTCGATACTGGCCTTTATGCACGGTAAAGACATCTACAATTTATAGATGGGTACGTGAAACTAAGCTCATCTGTCAAGATGCACGGAGGTTGGATATCACGAATCCTCCAACCAAAAAAAATAACCATACGAAATTTATTAGGGATGTGCCCTTCACTTGGATACAACGTGACGATTACTTTGCGTGATCCCTTAATTCTAAAATTCAACCGCTCTACCAAAAGCATGCTTCGATTGTTCGATTCATGCTAACTGGTTTTACGTAAACACAAAACATAACAACAAACATAACCTCTACAAAAAAAAGCAAACGAATCTTTGCCGCAACTTTTTTCAGTCTGATTTTCAGGCAATTTTCGGTGTTATTCTCCCGCATTTCGTGCTCCGAATATGTCCAACTTCAATCTGAGTTCGATAACTAGTACTTTTGACGAAGCACCCACCAAAACGGGTGTTAGTTTTCTGGGAAAAGTTATTAATTGGGAAACTGAAGCCAAAGGTAAGCTCGAATCAAATATCCGCGCTGCAGCTGTCAGCAGCTCGATCAAGTCGGTGACTGTAATTGTGATCTAATTTCCTTTAGCCAAGGAGCTAATCGAAGCCATCGAGACATGTGCCAGTCTGCAGTATCTGAACCTGGAGGGCAACACGCTTGGTGTGGAAGCCGCAAGAGGAATTGCCAAAGCGTTGGAAAAACATCCAGAGTTAAGGGAAGCTCTTTGGAGAGATTTGTTCACTGGTCGGATGAAAACGGAAATTCCTCTGGCCCTAAAGGCAATGGGCGAAGGAATGGTGACGGCCGGCGCACAGCTCACCGTGTTGGACTGTTCAGACAACGCCTTGGGACCGAACGGGATGACCGGATTGGTTGACTTGTTGCAGAGTAAGGTCTGCTTCACACTCCAGGTAAGTTGCACAACAAGATTCCAACTGCAATTTATTGAAGAGGGTTTTTTTACTATCACAGGAATTAAAACTAAATAACTGCGGCTTGGGAATCACCGGAGGAAGTATGCTATCTAAAGCGCTTTTAGCATGCCATCAAGCCAGCTATAAGCTAGGAAAAGCCCTACCCTTGAAAGTTTTCATCGCCGGTCGAAACAGGTTGGAAAATGATGGAGCCAAGGCGCTGGCACAGGTTTTCGCGGCAGTCCAGACATTGGAGCACGTCGAGATGCCTCAGAACGGAATCTATCATCCAGGAATTACGGCTCTATCGCACGCATTTAGACGGAATCCCAACTTAAAGATATTAAATTTGAATGATAACACTATTGGACCAAAAGGAGCTGCTGCCATTGCTGATGCCATTTACCAGCTGGAATATTTAAAAGAAATCAATTTTGGAGATTGTCTTTTGAAGACGAAAGGAGCTCTTCTGCTAGGAGAAGCACTGCAGGAAGCTCATACGGATATAGAGGTGTTAAATTTCGGTTTCAACGAAATTGGTCCAGAAGGTGGATACGCGATAGTGAACGCCACTTATAATAAAGATAATCTAAAATCTTTAATTTTGGATGGGAATCAGTTTGGGCATAGTTGCCGAAAACAACTGGAGGAAACTTTGGTTGAATACGGTCGATTTGAATCACTTGGTTCACTATCCGACGATGATTCCGATGGAGAGGAAGAAGATGAAGACGAAGGAGAAGAGGACATTGAAGAGGAAGAGGATACGGAGAATGAAGAAGGTGAAGAGACAGAGGATGGAGAAAGCGACACTGGTGCGCATTTCCAGGATGATATGGAGAAATTCGAAGACGGAATTCGTAACCTGTTGGCCGAAAACAAGAACTCTGCAACGGTAGACTTGGATGAATCTCTTCCCAACACGGTGGAAGCCTACTGTCAGACACTCTACCCTTCTGAGACCATGTTCAACTCATTGGAAGAGCCAAACAAGGCGGAAGCATTCCGAGATTATCTCAAATCTCTGCCGGGCGAGGACTACCTGGTATATTTGGCATTCACTATTCTTAAATTGTCGGAAATATCCGAGAAAAGCAAAGAAGCGTTGGAAGTTTCCGAAGCTCTTTTTGCCGATGCCTACGAGTATGCCAAAGCTAATTACCGGCTCCAGAGTTTGAGGAACTTCTTGCTCATTCAGCTAGGGCTGTTAAAATGCGAAGAAAAATCATTCAAGCCCAGATACAACACACAGGGATGCCGTTTTGCTTTGAAGAATGCCATCAATAAGAACATCGTGCCCGAAGAGGAACAGGATTTCTTTAAAGTGTTTTTGGAACATAGAGGTTGATGTAAAACAGTGTTTCAATGGTTATTACGTATGAACATTTAAGCTATTTTATTATGATTCCTAATTTAAAATAAAACAACGTATTGATCAATCCGTGGGTTAAAATAAGTCTCTTTGAATATCGTATACCTAATCAATTCCCAGAGACATAGAAACATGTCGTTGACCGAAAACTAAAGGTTTCACCATCAATAGGATCATAGTCATGTCTCAGAGCCGAAACGTACTTTCTTTGGAATTTCAGATTTACTTGATGACGATGATCAACGCGCCAGAAAGCCTTCCATTTTACCTCGAGCAGACATTCGCTGGAAAACAAAACTGGAACATACTTTTGTATCATATACATACTACTTACGAACGCAGACTTCCCCGCAGCAGCGGCAGAATATTCATTCGCAATTCGTTGAACTGTACTGTACTCTGGCTCCACGTGACGACTGTAAATTGAACCATTATTAGAATAATTCCAATATGTGCATTACAGTATGCATCTCACACTCTGACTTTATATGATTCGAACACGTGAAGTCGTAGATCTTCCGAATCTGCCGATTTATAAATGAAAGCTCCTATCAGGTAGGGTTTTCCGTTGTGATCTGGAACATTGTTGTTTCCATCATGCGTTAGTGCAGTGCGGCGCAAAGAAGGTGAACCCCGTAGTAACGGGACAGGTGCGCTTAGAATTGACGTTGACGAAGCATAGCTGATCAGATGGCGAAGGCGACGCCTTCGTTGTTCATAGCTTGTTGGGAAACTGGTCCCAGTGGAACGTTTGTCACCACGAGTTGGAGTCATTTCCTAGCGTAAGTTTTGGGCACACCACGAGTTTTGGAAGTTCTTTTATGAAGATAAAAACAAATGAATCAACTGCTGTAGAACAATCAGAACAGTTCTCTGGTATGGTGTTGCTTTACAATTGAATATACATGTGTGTGTAGTGAACCTTCTATAGAACCTTCTAGTGTAGTGAACCTTCTTCCCAATCTTAACATTAAATTTTAATTGGATGTTGTGTGGTATGGGCCATATTTTCGCGGGAAAAAATAGTGCTGAATATCCTACTCAGCGCTCTCATTTTGACTTAAAACCAGCTTGTAGTACACTGTTTGTCCAATAGCCAAATATTTGGCATAGGCAGCTAGACAGCTGACAGATATCATAGATGTTTGTCAGATGCCTATCTGCCTATGACAAATATTTGGCTATTGGACAAACAGTGTACTACAAGCTTTAGTTACTCATTTCCCCACCGGTCGTTTTTATCACAGTTTTCATAATAGTCACCGCTTCCCACACCGATGCCATTAAAACACTAAGAGTAGTGAGAGTAAATTAGAAATGGACAATTTTTCGCGTTTTGAATAAGAATCAAATAGCGACGGTCTAGATCTAATGAGTCAAATGTTGGCGCATTCACAATCCATGGTTTTCAAATCAGGCGATGTGGGCAAAAAAGACAGAGATCAAGCGGGAAGAAACCAAACATTGATCGCTTGCAACGATAGGTAGCCCAACAGTTGATATCGATTCATTTCTCAGGAAACTGTACATACACTAGGTGGTTCCGGGTTTGCAGGTGGTTCTGGATGAACCGAACCCTTTTCATTCGAATTGCTAAGGATATGAAAACTACAAATATTTATGTTGTGCAGCGAACAGATGCGACTGGCTTAACAACATTATAAAAATGTACAGCAGCAATTCTCCAGTTGGCATATGGATCCCCAGTTAATGCATTACCGGCTTCTTCAGCAGCAACATTACCCGCATTGCGGCTTAAACTTGATTCTGCGTACTGTGTCGTTGCTCTTTCAAGAATTCTTTTCTGTTCCAATAAATAACTCTTTTTGGTAGTTTCACTAATATCGAATTCGTTTTTGAACCTAGGTTGGAACTAGTTCCAACCTGTAATTCCCGAACTTATTATCAGTGCAAACCTCAACCCGATACGAGTTACAAATAAAACCGTACACACTGACGTTTAACACACAGCAAGCCGACCCAATTTTGATACCCGATCCAGTATGGAACTGGATCAAAAACGAATTCGCTATAAGATTGGAAAATTCAACGGACATGATAGCGTGATTAACCATCCCAACAAACATCGTGTGTCAAACAAATTTGGAGAAGTATTTATTAGAGAAAACGAATAACCGCTTGTTCAAACAAATTTGGAGAAGTTGTTCAGCTTTTCCTTCTTGAAAGCTGAATAACTTCTCCAAATTTGTTTGAACAAGCGGTTATTCGGCATCGATGTTTGTTGGGATACGACTTATGACCTGTGCCCATTCCCGCGTAAATATTTCTTTAGGAAGTAAATATGCATGGACAACACGGTGATGCAAGCTCCTGCACCACTCGTTAAAATCTGTAGGCATCATCCTCCTGTGCAAATGCAATTCGAAATAAGCCTACAACAACGCTTTCGTGACACGTCTGAAAGCGTTTCTTACGATTTCAGTAAGGCTGATTTCGATGGAATGAACGATTTCTTCACACATGTCGATTGGGACGAAGTTCTTCGAGACACTAACCTCGCTGCAACAGCGATATAATGCATCCTATCATACGCTATCGACCAGATCGTTCCCGCCAAGTTCAGCCGTGACCCACTTAAGCCAGCCTGGTCTAATGCCGTTCTCAAACACCTCAAAAGAATGAAGCAAGCAGATCTCCGGCGAGTATCGGTGAGTACGAAGTATCGTACAGACTCAACGAGTGCGATATATATGAAGTTGAACACCGAGTACAAGCAACTCAACAATCATTTGTTCGACGCCTTTCAAGATCGTCTACAAAGCCGCCTAAGAAACAAACCAAAAAGTTTTTGGCGCTATGCGAATGACTAACGAATGGAATCGTTATTGGACGAATTCGAACGTCGAAAGGAACGTTTGGTACCTTGTTCCAGTGGACGTTATGGGGAAACGAAAGCGCTGAAAAGTTTCAGTAAGCGGAAAGTATCCGTTTCAGAACGTGTGTGTTTCTTCTGTAAGCAGAAAGGACATTTACGCAAGGATTGTCCAGCGTTGTCTGAACAGCAGAAGCCGAAAGGCGATCAGAAGAAGAAGAAGAACGATTCGCCGACTGTTAAGCAAGTTGTGGCAAAGGACAAGAGTGCTGTGTTGTTCTTGATGGATGGGATTCGGCGGAGTAGCTGGATTATCGATAGTGGAGCAAGCGTGCATATGTCTAATGACAAACGTTTCTTCGAAACGATTGATGAAGAAGATGCCCGTGAAGTGTTTTTGGCTGATTGCTCTTCTATCAAATCGGCTGGATGTGGTACTTTGAAGGTATGTGCCAATAATGGATCTGGTGGAGTGGTTGATGTTATCCTCGAGAATGCGCTATATGTTCCGTCGCTCAATAGTGGACTAATGTCGGTGAGAATGTTGACTTCGAAGGGATTTCTGGTGGTGTTCAGGAAGGATAGTTGTGACATCACGGATGAATCTGGCAAGGTAATTGCTAAAGGAGATCCCTGCGGCAACCTCTATCAGCTAAGAATAGCCGAAGAAGCACTGAAGGTTGAAGGTAAACAACACAACGAGTTATGCCAGCATCAATGGCATCGCAAATTTGGCCATAGAGATCCGGCGGTTGTGAACAAGCTGTGTAAGGAGAACCTAGCTGATGGAGTGCTGGTGAAGGATTGCGGAATTCGGTTGGAATGTGAGACCTGCATGGAAGGGAAGCTGTCAAGAACTCCAATTCCGCGGAAGGCTGAAAGGAAGTCAACACAAGTTCTGGATTTGGTGCATACGGACCTTTGCGGACCAATGAAGACGCCGACGCCGAGTGGAAGCAGGTATCTGATGACGGTGATCGACGATTATAGTCGATACACTGTTGTTTACCTGC
The DNA here is from genome assembly GCA_024533555.2 of Aedes koreicus. NCBI lineage: Eukaryota > Metazoa > Arthropoda > Insecta > Diptera > Culicidae > Aedes > Aedes koreicus. The sequence continues at coordinate 106,121 of JAHHFK020001726.1, forward strand.
TGCGCAAGAAATCAGAGGCTGCTGATCGAATGGTTGAATATGTCAGGTATGTTGAAAATCTTTTCAATCGTAAGCCCAGAATTGTGCGATCAGATGGCGGTGGAGAGTATGCCAACGAGCGATTACAGAATTTCTTCGTAAGTGAGGGCATAAAGTACCAGTACACGACCGCTTACACTCCGCAGCAGAACGGTGTCGCCGAAAGACGGAATCGGTATCTGCAAGAGATGGGCACTGCAATGCTGCTGGATGCGAAGCTCGAGAAGAAGTACTGGGGAGAAGCAGTTATGTCGGCTGCTTACCTACAGAACCGATTGCCGTCGCGATCAGTTGACGTTACACCTTTTGAGAAGTGGTTTGGTAGGAAGCCAAATCTGGGACATTTGCGAGTGTATGGGTGCAAAGCGTGGGTGCACATACCCGATGTGAAGAGGGGTAAGTTTGACAGTAAGGCCCGAAAGTTAACCTTCATAGGATACTCAGAGCAGCACAAAGCATACCGTTTTGTTGACCTAGCGACGGAGAAAGTGACGATTAGTAGGGACGCCAAGTTTTTGGAGATGGATGATGCACAATTCCAGGAGGAGGTTCCTGTACTTCCGGAACCAGAAGAAAGTGATTTGGAATTGAACCTGTGGGAAGGGCAGCCAACATCCAAGCAGCCGCCTGCTGAAGTATCATCGTTTGTGAAGCCAGAACAGAGTGAGCAATTGGACGATACTGAAGTAAACGAAAGTGACCATAGTGAACAAGAGGAGTATTTCGATATGAATTCCTCGGTATCGAGAGATCCACTAGCAGTGAAAGATGAGCCGCACGACGAAGAAGAAAGTGTAGAAGAAGACTCTTGTATGGGTAGGTTATCTCGTAAGAATCGTGGTAAGTTGCCAAATCGTTACTCAGACTTTGTTGTGGGCGTAGCGAGTCAGTTAGTGAAAGAACCAACAACCTACGGGGAGGCAATGAAGAGTGTAGATCACGAATCTTGGCAGAAAGCGATGGACGATGAGCTTCAGTCGCATTTGCAGAATGGAACTTGGGAACTAGTGGATCTTCCAATTGGGAAACATGTCATTGGTAGTCGATGGGTTTATAAGGTCAAGCATGACGAAACGGGAGCAGTTGTCCGATTTAAAGCACGGTTGGTTGCGCAAGGTTTTGCTCAGCGATATGGTGTCGATTTTGACGAAGTGTTCGCTCCAGTAACGAAGTATGCAACATTACGAACTTTTTTGGCATTGGCTGGCAGGGAGCAGTTACATTTGAAACACCTGGACGTCAAAACTGCCTACCTCTATGGCAGTATTGATGAAGAGGTGTACATGCGTCAGCCACCTGGGTTCAAAGCTCGCGGGCAGGAAGAAAAAGTTTGTCGTCTGAGGCGAAGTATATATGGCCTGAAGCAATCGGCAAGGTGCTGGAATCGGAAGCTGTCGGAGGTTCTGTTGAAGATAGGTTTCGTTGTGTGTAGTACTGATCCATGTCTGTATGTTGCTGAGAGGAATGGCGAAAAGTTTTACTTGATAGTGTACGTCGATGATTTACTCGTCGGGTGTGCATCTTCGGAAGAGATTTCTCAAGTGTACAAGGAGCTGTGCAAGGAGTTCGAGATCTGTTGGCTGGGTGATGCGAAATACTTTCTCGGCTTGGAGCTTCAAAAGGGAGAAGATGGTGTATACAGCATGAGCGTGAGAACGTACATCGAGAAGCTCATTGGGAAACTCGGACTCCAGGATGCGAAGATAGCGAAAACGCCGATAGATCAAGGCTACATCAAGGATAAGACTACGAGTGAGATTCTGGAGAATACAACTGCGTACCGAAGTGCTGTCGGTGCTGTAATGTATATTGCAGTGACGGCCCGCCCTGATATTGCGTCTGCTGCCTCTATATTGGGAAGAAAGTTTAGTTCTCCGACTGCGATAGATTGGACTGCAGCGAAACGTGTCGTGCGGTATCTCAAGGGAACCAAGGAGTGGAAGCTGAAGCTGGGTGACGAAGGCGATGAAGGGTTGGAGCCATGTTTTCAAGCGCCCTGTGAGTGTGAGTGAGACAACACCAAAACACGGCTCACAGTAAAAGTCAAAAAAGACAAAAGATTTACAGCAGCGTGCACAGGCCAATTAATGAAATTCTTTAAATTTGAGCTGAGTCGCTTCCTCAGTTGAATTCCTAGAATCCACAAGTTTTGATAATGATGACGCCACTGAAAATAATGTTTCGTCCAAAAGCTCTGTCTGAGTTGCTGTTCTTTGGGGTACGGCCTTGATTGCGGCTCGATGGTGTCTCATAAACTGTGAAGCTCTGGAAAGTTGTTTTTAAGTGTTCTAAAATTTCATTATTATTTTATTTAAATTTACTTTAATGATGTATGTTTTTACTTCACGCAAAGAAATCACTCTGTTTTGAATCAACAAAATATCTTGTTGGTATTCAGTGCAAGGTTTCTGTTTGTTTCAATTCATAAGAAAGTTCCAAATCAATTCAAAATTTCATTCAAATCAAACCAAAAAAAATATTTAAAGTGATCACCGCTGTGTGATACTCGTTTGAATTATATTTGATTTATAACAATCACATTTATTTTAAACTTCATTTTAAATAAAAATGCTTAATTAATTGTTACTATAGTTGTATGAGCGCACATTGCATAGCAGCCTGCATAGCAGTCATATTTCTACCTCTGACCTCTGCTTTCCTAATGTAAGTTTAAACATAATATAATATAATTTGTAAAACGGTTATCAACCAAGTTATTCACTTTGCAGATAACTGGAAAAACAGCACAACTTCCGACGGAAGATTATTTTGCAAATAAGCTGCCATCATGACTGCCTCTCCCCAATATTTCTTCCCGAGTCCAGCATCCGACCACATGCACGATGCCAACTCCTGCAAAGTCCGGTTCTTGCGTTCCGAAACGCCGTTCTGCTGGGGGAGTATGGTGCGGTAATTGTTGAAAAAAAAAACAATAAAACACGACTTTCAGTTCTTTAAAGCATGAAGTTTTATTTCAATTAAATTTTTTTTTATTTTTTTAATCAATTCGTTTATTTATTAGGCTCAGGCGTGTGTAACACTTTGCGGAGCCGATATTCAATATTGTAATTAACAATTTTTCTATTTCGATTTTAGTAAAGAGGGGTGCCAATTACTCGTGGCTAGCTCGAGGTTAATGGGTCACATTATTGTTTGGAAGGGGCTAGGCAGGTAACTTATTTCAGGTATTTGTTGCTGCTCATGGTTGCGACATCTTCCAAATCCTCGGTCTCTGTAGTCCCTTACAGGAACTAAGCTGCAGATGGGTGACCACAGCTTGCTGGGCAGGTACAAGTAGCACGGAAACAAAAGGATAATATAACTGGGACACAATGGCAGGGAATTTACTAGAGTGAAAGGGAGGGGGTGATGACATTACACTCTTAGATCAGACAAACAAAGGAATTCGTAAATCGCTTGCATGTAGGGAAGATCACGCATTCCCAAAACATCTCTTACTTCGCGGAAGGGTTGTCTACCTCGGGCCACAAGGGTATCCAATAGTCGTGCTCTGGAGGCATCATTACCCGGGCAATGCCAAACTGCGTGATCGATGTCATCATAACCGGTTCCGCACCTACATACATTGCTATCGACGAGGTTAATTCTGTAGAGATGTGCGTCTAGCGAGTAGTGGTTGGACATAAGTCTTGACATCACACGAATGAAACCGCGACTTACATCCAGACCTTTGAACCACGATCTCGACGAAACATTTGGAATAATGGAATGTAACCACCGCCCAAGAGAATTACTTGTCCAATCGTTTTGCCAACTTTGAAGAGAACTCTGACGTACTAATGGGAAAAATTCATCATGTGAAATTCTTCTTTCAAAAATCTCGCCTTCTTGTGCGCCCACCTTTGCTAGAGAGTCCGCCTTCTCATTGCCTGGAATTGAGCAATGTGAGGGGACCCATGCAAAGGTAATTCTAAATGATCTTTCGACCAACGCACACATCTGCTCCCTTATTTTTGAAAGAAAGTAAGATGAGTGCTTAACTGTTTTCATCGACTGGAGGGCCTCAATAGAACTGAGACTATCCGAGAAGATGAAATAATGGTCTATGGGCATGTCGGAAATTATCCCCAATGCGAAATTGATTGCTGCCAGCTCAGCAACATATACGGAACAAGGTTCCTGAAGTTTCCGGAAGGCAGATGAGTATTCATTGTAAACACCGAAACCAGTGGATCCATCAATGCGTGACCCATCAGTGAAAATTCTTCTATTGCAACTGACATGTTGGTACTTTTCGATGAAAATATGGGGAATTAAAATAGGTCGAAGTTGATCTGGAACTCCTTGAATAGCCTGTTTCATGGAGAGATCATAATCAATGGAGGAACTGTGATAAGGAAAGCGTACACTAGGAGGGTTATAGCATGGAAGACTAATATCGGATGACATATAGTTAATATAGATTCGTAAGAATCTTGACTGGGTACTCAATTCGAGCATTTCTTCGAAGTTTTCAATCACAAGGTTGTTACTGATTCCACACTTGATCAGTATTCTAGATGAGAGCTCCCAGAAGCGGTACTGTAAGGGTTTTACTCCTGCCAGAACCTCCAGGCTCATATTATGCGTTGAATGCATACAGCCAAGGGCAATACGTAGACAACGATATTGAATGCGTTCCAATTTGATGAGGTGGCTATTTCTTGCCGAGAGGAAACAAAAAGAGCCATATTCGAGAACTGAAAGAATAGTTGTTTTATAGAGTTTAATGAGGTCTTCCGGGTGAGCACCCCAACATGTCCCGGATATTGATCTTAGAAAATTGATCCTTTGTTGACATTTCTGTTTTAAATACGCAAAGTGATAACTCCAAGTGCATTTTGAATCAAACATGACTCCAAGGTATTTGAAGGTCAAAGATTGGGTAATGTCTCTTCCCAACAGCTTGAGACGCAGTTGGGCAGGGAACCGCTTTCTAGTAAACACTACCAATTCGGTTTTATGCGGTGAAAACTCGATCCCCAAATTTCTGGCCCAGATGGACAGATTATCTAGGGAATTTTGCAATGGTCTTTGCAAGATTTCTGCACGTGGACCTCTAAAGGAGATCACAGCGTCGTCTGCAAGTTGTCTTAGCGTGCATCTATTTTCCAAGCAGTTATCAATATCTTTAACATAAAAATTATAAAGCAAGGGACTTAAACATGAGCCTTGGGGTAAGCCCATGTAGCTAATTCTGGAAGTTGTCAGTTGACCCAGATTGAAGGTCATTTGTTTTTCTGACAGTAAATTATACAAAAAGTTGTTTAAAATTCCTGGTAATCCACTACTGTGCAGACTATCTGCCAGTATATCTATGGAAACTGAATCAAATGCGCCCTTAATATCCAGAAATACTGAAGCCAATTGCTCCTTGTGTGCAAAGGCCAGTTGTATATCAGATGAAAGCAACGCTAAACAATCGTTTGTTCCTTTGCTCTTTCGGAAACCAAATTGCGTATTTGATAGCAGGTTGTTTGATTCAACCCAACGGTCAAGTCTTGATAGGATCATTTTTTCTAACAATTTCCTTAAACATGATAGCATAGAGATCGGACGGTAAGAATTGTAATCAGACGCTGGTTTCCCAGGCTTTTGAATAGCTATTACTTTAACCTGCCTCCATGCGGGTGGAACTATATTTAATTCCATGAGAGTGTTATACAGGTTAAGTAATCGTCTTTTAGCGATATCAGGAAGATTTTTTAGAAGGTTGAATTTAATCATATCGCTTCCCGGAGCAGAGTTATTCGATGAAAGAAGTGCCATTGAAAATTCCAACATTGTGAATGGTTCGGCCAGAGAACCGTTATTTCGGGTAGTATCCCGTAAATTCGGTTGTGTTGGGACAGAGTCTGGACAAACCTTTTTAGCGAAGTCGAATATCCACTGCATGGAGTATTCTTCACTCTCATTGGAGGATGAGCGGTTTCGCATGTAACGAGCCTTTCTCCAAAGCGTTGTCATCGAGGTTTCTCTAGATAGTCCCTCTACAAACGAACGCCAGTAATTGCGTTTCTTTGCTTTGAGTAAGTTTTTAAGCTTTTTTTCAAGCTTGAGGTACTTGTCAAAAAGCTCGCATGTTTCATGTCTACGATAATCTTTAAACGCATCGGATTTCTCAAGATACAACTTAGTGCATTCGTCATCCCATCCAGGGGTGGCGGGTCTTCTTTTGAGGGATGCACTTGGAACACGTCGTTTCTGAGCTTCTAATGCACTTTTGTACATCAGGTCGGAAAGGAAACGATACTCTTCTAATGGTGGAAGAGGATCGGTAGAATCAATACCAAGGGTTACCGCCGATCTAAAATGTTGCCAATCGATATGCCTCGTGAGGTCATAAGGAACATGGATTGGCTGGTCTGTTTTGTGAAAACTATTTGTGATTGAGATAATTATTGGTAAGTGATCACTACCATGGGGATCATTGATTACCTTCCACAGACAATCTAATGATAGTGAATTAGAACACAAAGATATGTCAAGTCGACTCTCCCTGGCAGGAGGTTTTGCTATTCGTGTCGCTTCCCCAGTGTTCAAGATGGTCAAGTTGAAATCGTCGCATAAGTCATAGAAAATACCCGCTCTATTGTCATCGTATTGTTCGCCCCAAGAAGTACCGTGGGAGTTCAGATCGCCCAAAATAAGAACTGGAGATGGAAGTAATGTAATTGAACTCCAAAGTTGACGGCGGTTTATTGATGCCCTCGGAGGGACATAGACGGAAGCTATGCAAAGATCTTTATTTTTTACATTTATTTGGCAAGCGACGATTTCAATGCCTGAGATTATTGGGAGTGAGATTTTATAGAAGGGGTAGCACTTTTTGATCCCCAGAAGTACGCCACCATATGAATCATCTCGGTCCAGGCGAATAATGTTAAAATCGTGGAAGTTTAATTCATCTTCGGATGAAAGCCATGTTTCACAGAGAGCAAATATATCACAATCAGAATTGTGAATCAAATACTTGAACGAGTCTAATTTAGGTATTAGACTACGACAGTTCCATTGTAATACGGTGATCATATCTTGATCCTCACTCGACGAATTATTCATCGAAAGATATGAATTCACCAATAAGGGGCCATGATACAGTCAATTGCTTGAAGTAGTTTCCAACTATAGGAATAAGCAGGTCAATAATTCCTCGGAGCGGTGAAGCATCCGAAAGGCCAAGAGCATTTAAAATGTTATCCACAATGTCCCTAAAATTAATCTTACCTCGCTTGGACGGGATATTCTTAGAATTGCGAGAAGACGTAGTGTTTGGTAACCTCTTACGGTTACTGTTATTAGGTAGCGGCGGGTTGGTATAACTACAGCTAGGAACGGATGCATCAGCTATTACCGGTTTATTCGGTTTTTTAAATTGACCCCCTCTACCTCCAATTTTTTGCAAGCTTTTGAGAGTAGGTTTTATTTGTTTCCGGCGCACACCCGGAGAACTAGTAGGCTTTCTTTTACCGGGGGCGTGTACCTCCGGAAATCCACTCTCATCGGCTTCGTCAGAGTCCAGTTCATCGGAAGACAAAATCAAAAAAGGATTTTCATTTTGAGCGGCTGATACAGACGATGCAGACGCTCCGTTTTGCGACTTTAACATGTCTGCATACGTCTGCTTGGAGCGTTCTTGTATGGAACGTCTCACGTTACCAGTGCGCTTCTTGTACACGGGGCAGTTCTGCAAATCGTGGAGAGGCTCTTTGCCACAGTAAGCACACTTTGTTGCTTCCTGTTGGCAAGCATCCTCTAGATGCCTTTGGCCGCATTTGCCACAACGGGGCTTGTTGTCGCAAAAAGTAGCCGTATGACCCAACTGTTTGCACTTGGTACAATTAAATACCCTTGGTACAAAAAGGCGCACTGGGAAAAAAACTTTATCAATTTCAACAAATTTTGGGAGAATTGATCCGGCGAAGGTCACTTGTAGCGAGTCCGACGGTGAATACGTCTTTTTTCCATCTACCATTGATCCTGCATGCAATTGTTTGCATTCCAGAATCTCAATGGTAGACGAAGCGGAATCTGGAAGTCGCCCCTTACCTTCCATAACGTCTTCACACGTCAGGCTCGCTGCAGAAACCACACCGTCTATCTCCACATCTCGAGATGGGATGTAGACGTAGTACTCGACATTATAACCTGCGTCACTGGCAATTTCATTTGCAATTTTATATGTAGGTGCAGTAACACGCAGTTTGTTTCGGTTGACCTGATGAAATTCGGTCCCCGGATAACGACGCGTCAAATTTCTTTTAATGCCCAAAAAATCTAGGGCTTTCACTTTCTGCCGAAAGTAGACAACCCAAGGAGAGGCAGAAGACGGCTGATAACAGCGCGCCCTAAAAACATCTTTGGGAGGCAAGTCGCCCCCCGTAGAATCATCCATGCAAGAACAAATTCAGCGAACAGAGAAAGAAAAAAAATAAATAAATAATAAATTAATAAAAATCAGATGATTTTTTTTGGACCACCCTATGCAGAACGATTTACTATATGGGAGAGAGATACACAACACACTAGCAGATGACGAAACAAAAAACAAATATGCTACTTGCCGTTTGCCGGTATTCTGCTGTTGTTCGCAAACAAAGCACCGCTTGCTGACCGGCAGTGGATGGAGCGATGACCTTCCTTGCTGCGATGGTGCTTATGGGGTTACACTTTTTCCCCTCGGGTGTTTGACGATGGTACAGGCTGGACAGATCATCCGTCGGGCTCGGCCGGGAATGTCTGCTTCCCTAATGGAACGCTCGGCTGGATATCGGTGGTTTAAACAGTGCACTAATTTTATTCACCGCGTGGTTGATAGCGGGTTGGAAAAAACAAAAGAGGTAGTGCGGAGTGCGAAAAAAACTAAACCGAAGCTCTTCAGCGTTCGATGCGGAATGATTTCAATTAAATGGTTTTATTATATTAGTTCATCAAAGTTTATTATTTCAACAAATGCGTTTAGTTGATTTAAGAAAACATTTTATTTTGAACAATAAAACACGATGTTCAATTCTATAAAGCATGATATTTTACTTCAACTCAAAGGTTTTGTTGAATTAGTTCATCATGGTTTATTATTTCAACAAATGCGTTTAGTTGGTTTAAGAAAACATTTTGTTTTGAGCAATAAAACACGATGTTCATTTCTATAAAGCACGATGTTTTATTTCAACTCAAAGGTTTTGTTGAATTAGTTCAAATATTCAAACCAAAATTTTAGTTGAATTGATTCCTATTTTGTGTTGGTATAACCATAGACTAACTCTAAGACCAGTTGATTATCAAATTTGTCTCTGTGTGACCACACGCAAAAAAACAGCAGTAGAAACTACCATTTCGAGGGTTAAATTAAGCGCCAACACCAACAATTTTCACCTGACTATAAATGCGTTTGATTTTACCATGCCTGCGATTAGATCGACCAAGGTGCGGTTGATATTCTTATGAGGTCTGTCAAATATACCACAAATGATGAAGGTTTTACCATAAACGTAGTTAATTTGACTGAAATTTCATGGTAGTTTTAAACATAGGCATAGTCGGGTAAAATGGTAGTGTTTACTACAAGATTTTTTTATGTGCATGATTTAATTGTCGGCATAACGATAGAATTTTTCTAGCGTACAAGGGCAAAAGTTTGCCAGCACTGTTCTAAAATAGCGCGCCGGAAGGTCGGCATTCGGCAAATCGACACGGGATCGCAGCATAAATTACGTCGACTTGCAACATATTGTTTGACAGTTTTGCCCGTGCGCAAAAGCGAGACAACAGCCACCGAGATAGAAGCGCGTCCAAGGGGGAAAGAGCAAAGGTTTCGATGGTTGCGGTAGCGTTTCCTTCACTCCTTCTCTTCTTGCGGGCACGAAGGAAATGAGAACGAAGAACGACGACAGGGCACGGAATTTCACTCGACGGCGAATGAAAGGAAAACTACGGATTGCAAATCGAGGAAAAAATATGTTTGTTGAAAATGATCAATAATTTTCGCGATCAACGTGAATAATATCCCAATTAAACAGTGCGCAAGTGAAGTGATTCAGTTAAAGTGTTAAATTGATGGTGAAAGTTTGTAGCTGGGTGGTATTTGCATAGCAAAAAATCAACCCTCGAAAACATTCACTCTGCTGTCGAGAAAAGTGTGTATTGGGGCTACGCTGCTGCCTAGCACGAACATATAACGTTCAAGCGCAAGCTGCGCCACTGTTTCTAGACACGAACTCCCTTTGGCCTTGATTTTGGTGCGAATGGGATCAATTGGGTGGTGCAGCAATGAGCCATCGGAACAACGATAATAACAGTCCGTGGAACAATCGGAACTCACGTAATACAAACGATTGTGGAGACGGAGGAGGGAGAGGGGGTATCTATAAGGATCGCAACTGGGGGGGAAACAATCGCTACGGATTGGATAACAGATACAATAATAAGGATCGTCGAAACTACCGTGGCTATGGTGGTGGAGGAAGGAGAAATTATGATGGACGACCATATCGGAACAATACTTGGATCAACAACGGTGTGCAAGATGGAAACTATCCTCGATACCAGAACAACTGGCACCAGAAGCATTCGGGTAGTAACAAGCTTGGAGTTATCGGAACGGAGGCAGACTCTATGCAACAGCAAATTCCTCCGTTAATGATTAATTTCGACGCGGAAACAGACGACCAGCAGAAGCCACAGCAAGTGGAGAAGGTGCCGTCTAGTGCTGAACTTGACTCGACGAATGGAACCAGTATGGATAAAGAAACATCAGAAAGGTAATCAATTGAGTTTAGAGATTTGGGAAAGTGCAAATGATTCTTAAAAAAATATATATCTTTATCGCAGTAGTAACAAGTCTTGGATGAATGACGATTTTGGCAGTCCTGGCGATGGATTCCAAGGATTTGCAGACGTGGAGTTGCCGAAAACCTCAAACGGCAATAATGATTGTACGAATATTGCATCCAAGGTGGGTATTGTGAATTTTATGATTAAAAGGGTTTCTTCCATATATCGGATGTTTGGTTTCAGGTAACTTCTGAAAAGGATAATAAAAATGACATAAGTCTCCAGGAAAACGAGCTTAGTAAATTGATTGTGGACGAAGCGATGAAGATAATTTCGGATGCCGAACAACCTTCCTGTTCCAGTGCACCTCAACATGATCCATCGGATGCTAGTGCCCCGATGGCAGCAGCTACTACAAGCAATCCCAACCCGGAACGGCGATCGTCAATTGAACGAAGTGCCGAGCAAGTGACTCGTAAACTTATCAACCAGCTAACCTCGATGAATAAACACAGCCTGAAACAAGTGATCAACAATCCGGACAGCAAATATGAGACGGCTCTGAAGACCCATGCTCGTCAAAAACTTCGGGCCGAAGTGCGACGTCAGTTACGGAATTTTAATTTGAACGAGAGCACTTCTCAGCCAAAAATTTCCTGCAGTATGTTGGAACCGGATGAAAGTGTCGATTCGGATAAAATTCCAGACGCCTTATTGGAGCAAATTGGAAAAGTTCTAGACCTGAATCTTTTGGATTTGAACGTGACAGAAGAACCAGTGCCGGTTCCTACCGTGGGAGAAGATGACGAATGCGTGGCCAATCCCAGTGATGCAGATTATTCAGCGACCGAAGTGCTGGATAAAAATTTACGACTAGCGGACGAAGACGATCAGTTCGATACGGATGATTTGTTTGCTCGAGCCGAGCTGCTACTGATGAAAGGAAGTGAATCCGTTCGCAAGGGCAATTCCTCAGGTCCCAGTTCTCCAACGGATGAAATGTTTCCCAATGAGCAAATTGATTCAATTGTCAGCGAGGACAACGGTGTTGATCCAAACGAGTCCGAATCGGAAGCAATTGAGCGTATGCTGGACGAGCCTCTACATGCTGCATTCCCTTGTTTTTTGAGAGTCAGTACCGTCGAAGAGCTGAATAAAAAGGTTGACACTTTACCTCTTCCGATGGAAGAAATTGAAAGCTGTGAGGTAGAAATTGCAGTTCCTTCGCTGCCCCCACCAGAATTGATGAATGATTCGTCGATGTCTAATCTTCCTGGTAATGATGTGCAGGCTCCATTAGACCCTATACCTCCGCCTGAAGAGCAAAGTACTCCTTCATATGAGATTACTTCCGAAACTGAATTAGTGAGTTTGGTAGAAGATAATTCCTTGCCAACAAAGGAAGAAACTGATCAGGAACAACCCGAAATAGTTACAGACTTAGAAGAAGTCATACCATCCGCAGTTGAGGATACAAAAGTTGAAGAGCAGACTAAACAAGAGACTGTTACCATCGAATCGCCGAAGAAGAATCCTTGTATCGATCCTCCTTCCGGGACGATAAGAGCTCCAACACATCCTGAGTTGGCCGCACGTAAGTCGAAGGGTTCTAAAACTTACAAACCCAATCTCGTGCAGCACGAACAGTCCAAGCGGGATGCCAGCAACAAATCTTCCTTAACTCATCCAGCGCAAATTGCATCTTCATCCAGCCATATATCTTCGCAGTCGAACTCAAAGACAGCTTCCAAGACTGGCAGTGCGACGAATCTCAACAACATTTCCAAGCCAAAATACCAAAATACCAATAACAATTCCACTAGTAATGATAATAACAACACTAGCATCACCAGAGGAAGAAGTCGAGGAAGGCGAGATACTATAAGTAGTCATGGTTCTAAAGCTAATACGGTACAACCGAATGGTACCAGTTCCAACAATGAAAACCATAGTAAGAATAGCAATAATGAGTCCCTACCATCTGTAGCAGCAACAGCAACAGCAGCATCAACGACAGTAGCAGAAGCGGCAGCAACTGCAATAATCTCCGGAAACGATACACGCCCACCTGCGCATTCGCCGGTAGTACAACCAGTTCAGAGATCAATCCGCTCAAAAACACCTGGTCCGGCTCTGGCCGGTGGACCTCAGGATCACTCGTCACCACTCGGGGTGAAGAAGAAGAAGAAACGCAACAGACGTAAGGACCGTTCGCCACCGCCGGACAGTGGCATGATGTTGGAGTGCGACCTGCGGATTTCGAGACCCTTGGTTACAGCTACTCCACCCCCAGTGCAAACGCGGTAAGTGATCTAGAAACGTACCACCGTTGTTTTTTTTTTTTTCATTCAAATCTGCATTTTTTCTTCCAGCGAAACATCTCAAATCAAAAAAGGCACCGAACCGGATCGTAGTAGTTCAACTAAACCGACGCGAGAAATGCGTGCTAAATCTGCTGATCCCAAGCTATACTACGAGTCGAAAAAAGAACGCGACCGTAATAAAGACAGAGGACGAAACCGAGATGATGACAAGAAGAGCAAAAGCAAAGAGGACAAGAAGGACCAAGAGAGGGAGGATAAAAAAGAGAAGGAAGCTCGAAAGGAAAAGGAAGCGGAAGTGACAAATGGAAGTTCTACCAGCGTGGTGGAAGTGTGCAAATCGGAGCTCTCTGTTTCGAAACCGGAGCATCGAAGTGAACGTAAGAAGTCCCCAGTACCTAAACCAGCAGCGAAATCGTCCCTGGATTCGCCAAAGCATTCCAAGGAAAACAGAGATGAACCCAAAGAGATTCTCACGGAAACTGTCAAAGAAAAGGAAAAGGAAACGCCAAAAGAGACAGCAAAAGTGTGCATCAAGGAAGCTGCTAAGGAGCAGAAGTCGAAGGATAAAGAGGACAAAGATATATCTAGAGGCAAAGAAGCAAAGGACGTTCCTGATTACAAAGAGGAACCCGATAATCTGGAAGATATACCACCGAAAGGAAAAGATTCGTTGATTGTTTCCGATGAGCCAAACAAACCCGCAAAACCACACAAGAAAAAGAAAAGTCTCTTGAGGGGTCCCAACTTGATCAAAGGTCGACGCGAAGTGGTGGATCCGCCCGAAACACAAATTCAGTCGCAGAAGAAAGATACAGATAAAGTGGAAATTGTGGAAGTCACCCCACCACCATTAGAAATCAATGAAGCAAGCACTATACCATCACATTGCCACACCAGACAAAGAGAAATTCCTGCAATTCCATTGACGCAATCCACTCCAACGGTGGCAGTTCCGATAGAGCACCATAATCTAATGGCAGCGTCGGCTAGTTCTCTTATCCAAAGGACTGCCTCTCCTCGGCCATGGAAGTCACCCGGCGAAAAGAAATTGATTCCGCCATCGTTAACACCTCTTATAACGCATCCTATGTCCCCACCGCCGATAGAAAGAGCTAGAAAAACGCCCACGCCAACGCCACCTTCTCCGGTAACATCACCAGAACCTCCACCACGTGTTCACCTTGTAGTATCACCGATTATAACATCCCAACCGGAGGTGCTGACCGGAAGATTGTCTTTGCAATCCACTCTTGCTCCGCTGATAACAGCCACAGCGGTTCCACAGGTTAATGCTTTCGCTCCCGTCATGACGCTGTTAAATCAGATGCAAGACATTGACAATAGAATGATCGATTTCCAACGTCGCAAAATGCAAATAGACAGCGAAATGATGCGGTTAAACTCGGAAAAGTTCCAGATTGATCAAAGTTCCATGCAGTTGCAGAACGAACGGTTCATGCTGTTGAACAGCTTGCGAGCTGCATTGGTGGAATGTGAACTAACAACGCTGGCTTCGCTGCAGAATGTTGCGCACATACCGGCAGCAGCTACCAGTCCCATTATCAATCATCGTCGTCGTAATCTGGAACCGGAAAAAGATGTTGCTCCAAAAAGCAAACGGCGAAAAGAAGCCGTTGCGGATGATAATATCCGGCCGACTACGGCAGTCGTATCATCATTGTCTACGGATCTATCAGAATCAGAAGAACCGGTTACTCCTTCCTGTGCTACCGGAGGCGAGCGAACTATTCGCAGAATTACCAAAATCAGTGGAAATACGGAAATCTTGAAGCTGTTCCAAAGAAGACGTCTCATCTCAGATCGATCCGCCGAAGAAAGCCAGTCGGAAGATAACGGTACTCCTCAAGTACCATCTAAACCCACCGAGGCGTCGACGGTCACTCCGGTGTTGGCGGAAGTCGAAAGACCAACTCCCGCTAAACGGCGAAGAACCCGCACGTACGGTGGTAGTGTTGCTGGATCCGATCAACGCGAACCATCCATCACTGTTGCACGGCTACGGAGCGATTCGACTAAGTCTGTGGAGTCTGTGAAAGCGATTGAAATAGTTGATCATCCATCAAGTGCTCAACCTGGTCCAGCTACCGGAACGACGTCACGCTTTAAAAAAGACGAAGAGATCCCTCTAGTGGTAGCCCACCGTAGAGTTTTGCCTCGTGAGGTCAAAGTGGTACTCAATAAGCTCAACGTGGCCGCAAAGCGAGGCGGCGATGGAACATGATCCACTAGGTCAATATGCAAAACGGCTTCACATTTTACTCTGTAGGTCTCTTCAATACTTAATCATTAAATCTTTAATTTATAATCTCTTAGTTGAGCAGTCGGTACGTATCAGTAGATACGTAATAAGATGTAGCATCTAATCTTATCCTTTCAAAACTTTGGACTAAACAGAAGAAAAAACAAATGCCTTGAAATATTAATGTCGTGTGCTCCTAGCCATACTTTCTTTTACTTATTGAGTAGTTTATCTCTTTCTACAATACGCTACCTACCTTAATTGTAAATAGGCTGAGAAGTGTGCGAAAACAAGACGTATGCTCAGCAGCAACAAGAAAGGAGCAGTCTGCGAAATTGGATGCTGCAACGTAGTAGCAAAAAGCAAAGAGATTGTATGAATATGGACGTGTTAATGGAGTAAATTTCATATGTAAGTATGAATAAAGTAACGTATATTTAATGATCAGCACCTGCAGAATCTTACCCGTACATTGTATAACGTACACCTCTGTCGTCTATCTGCCGTTGAAAGCCGGTAATGTTTACGGAGCGGGTGATACTTGCCATCAAGGTGAGATGAACAATGAATGAATGGTTATAGATGAATAAGCATAAGATATTTAGAGCAAACAAATCACAGGAGGAAGCCGGAGAAAAAGAATGATTTATACAAGTCGAAATTTAGGCTGAAGGAAAAACAAAAGAAAATTTTGTCAATGTCAGTCGGTTGTCGTTATTTTGGTAGCGGGACAATATCACGGCATAGTAGAGTATCTCTCGTTTGGGGTGGAAATTAGTTCGTCTAGCAAAAGAGGCTTTTGTTCTTATTTCCGCCGAAAAAAAAACATTCTTCTTTCCAATTGAGAAACTGTAGCGAAGCTGAATTATCTTTCTTCTGAACGCATTAAAGGGGAGATGAACTGATGATAGGTATTTTATATTATTATTTTGCTGTTTTGTATTTCATCCTGATAAACTAAAACGAAAAAATGAAGCAATGTGGGGGTTCGGGTTTGAATGAGGAAGTTATAAGTAGTACCATAGGTAGTACCTAAAGTGACGGATAATTAGCCACACCCATGGTGATAGTTTGTATCCCAGAACCAAAGTAGGTAATTGAGCTTTTGCCGGTTCCGTAGGTCGTAGGGAAGATGTACCTATATTAATCTCATCACTTTGCAATTCATCCTACTTGAAATAAAACGATATACACGTGACAGGATTAGTTAGCAATGTTTGTTGTAGTTATTTAACGTAAGCAAACATTATTAGAAAACGAAACCGATCCTTCAACTGCCCAATTGTTTGATTCATCGTAGGATGAATAAGGAACAATGAGATTAATATGGGGGCAGTTACCCTATTTGCAACAAAATCAATCTGTAGTTAGACTGAAGGTTTCTGTGCAGTGTAGTCCTACCTGGAGAATAAAAGGTACGAATCAACACGTATGACAAACCGGGCCTGCGGCAATACAGGGTTGTTCTTCGTGATCTTCCCCTTATTGACCCAACGAAAATATTGTAGAATTTAAGTGAATCAAACAGCCTTCACACATCGTTCGGAGATAGAAGGATTCTTTCGTGAATGTTGTGGTCGGAGGTTCTTACGAACCAGTTTGCTTCCAGATGCTCTAGCGTAGGTCACTCACTAAATCAAGCCGAACGCCAACACTTAACATCGTTAGTCGTGTGTGTGATTCGGTTGGTACTGCTACCCTGCTACTGTTCGTTATTTATATTACTTAGCAACCCTGAAAAAGCTGAATCATAGTAGTCTACCTGTGAAAAATTATACAATTTAGTTATTCTAGAAATGAAGACGTTTCTACTCTACTCCCAAGTCTGAAACTTAATAGGTTATGGGCCTGCAAAAACCTGTGTGGAATGGAAGACGACGAAGATAATTTTGAAGAAGCCGAAGACCATTTTCAAGCGGAACAAGCCGAAAATTCCTCGACGTAGAACGATCTGATGACTTCCCCGAAGAAGCTTGGTGACATCAACTCGGCCGTTTGGAAGTTTCGGATGGAGTTGGTGCTCATCCAGGAAGAATTGTTCGAAGTGATGAGTGAAGAGAAACCTGAAAATTCGGATCCTGTTTGGAAGGCGAAGGACGCAAGAGCACGAGCGTTAATCGGCTTGTCGGTGGACGATGGTCAGCTATGCCACATTATCAGAGCCGTTTTTTTTGTCTCTCTGTTCGGGACATAAACCACTGCGACCAGTAATTTGATCTATTATAGTATATCCCGTATCCTTTGTTTAGTGCATGTCGAGTTGCTCCAGCACTATTGCGAAATGATGAAGTATTCGGTGTTTTTACAGTTGTCATTATTTGTTTTGTTGGTAATGAATCGACTTTTATTGAAAGTTTCCGCTATTTAAACCCTTTGAGGAGTGAGAACACTCTTCACATGCGGGCCCCTTTATCAGTCAAGCCCGGATACATTGCAAAGAAAACAAACTATGACTCCGATACTGACCATGCAGCAGAACCCTATTCATAACCAATTCAAACTATAGAACATGAAATAGAAAATGAGAATTCACATAAATGAAGACTCACCATGTTTTTCTTATTCCAAGCTCATCCTCTTTGGCTCAATCCGAGTATTGTCACTTTTCACAAGACATAAAATGTAATAAGGACTGTTGGGCGCGCGAAAGTACAGATTGTATATTTTTAGGGGGATGAAGGGCCCGGGGGGGGAGAGAGAAAGAGAAAAAAAAATGGGTGGGGGGGGCGGGGGTTCTCGCCGCGTTAAGTAGGTGGGAAGGACTAAGATATGTTCCTTTGATTCCAAAAAACAAATATGTTCCCTAGTTTGAATTAATCCGGACTAGAGTTCGGTGGTAGATCTGATACCCCGGGGTAAACCACTAAAGGATGATCTACCAGCGTTACGGGTCATCAGAGCCGGTTCAGGCAAAGATATGTGGGACGGGCTCAAGGCGTACCATGAGCGATGGCAAGTAAAGTGCATGTTTTACGAATGTTATGCTCGCAACGGTTGCACGAAGGTGGTAGTATGTCAAATCATTTGAACGAAGTTACAAATTTGACAAACATGCTTACTGCGATGGGTGAAGAAATGAAAGAACATTGGCTAGTTGCCAAGTTTCTTTCAAGCCTTCCCGAATCTTACAACAGTTCAATTACTGCGCTGGAGAGCCGACCGGAAGAGGACCTAACGTTGGAGTACGTGAAGGGTAAGCCACTGGACGAATGGAAGGATGGAGAACAGGGAAGAAAGCTCTGCGAACCGGAAACAGTTAATCGGTGGTACCGGTAGACAAAACTAAAATCACGTGCCACTACTGTTACATGGAAGGGCACATTCGTCGGAACTGCGTAAAGTTAGCCAGGGAAGCTGTTGCATCCAAGCCGCAAGAAAGAACGAGAACAAAATATGTCCCGCCTCATTAACAACCAACATCACTCACAACAGCCGACCGATGAATGATGAAGACTGCTACGAAGAAGACAGAACGGCTATAAAAAAACAAGCGCCTCGAAGAATTCGATTCGAATTCGACAAAACTGGGAGGGGGCGGGTTAGGAAGGAACTAATTTGGGCCCGGGGCCCGAAAAGGAGGGGGAAAAAAGAAAGGCGCCGCCGGGGAGGAGAGGAGAAGGGGGAGGCGAGTACGCGCGGGGGGAGGAGGGGGGGGGGGGGGGGGACGAGGGGGGGCGGAGGGAAGAAAAATGGAGTAGGAGGAGAAAAAGGAGAAGAGGTTTTTTTTGAGGGGCCCGGGAAGCAATCAGAGAAAAAACCTCAACCGAAGGCTAAGATGGTGAAGACCAAATCACTGGAGGTATGTTTTGCTGTAGCAAAACGATTGGCGGAACGTGATCTGTGGTTCCTTGATTCAGGCGCCACGTCTCACATGACCAACAACGCATCGCTACTGGGAGAACAGGACAAGTTGTCCAAGTACAGCATCAGTCTAGCGGATGAAAACGACGTTCAAGCGCATGGAATCGATGCTGGAGTGTACCAGAGTGTCGATAGCGATGGAAAAGCTGTCAATGTGAGGCTTAAGGGTGTGTATCATGTGCCCTCACTAATTGGTAACCTGCTGTCGGTGAGCAAGATAGCCGATGACGGATTCACTGCGCTGTTTGAGAAGAACTCTTGCAAAATCATGAAGGATGGAGCAGCACTAGTCGTTGGTGAACTGCGAGGCGGGTTGTATTATTTGAAATACAGCCCGGAGAAGTCCATGCTGACAACCGTCGGCCACGCGAGTGTACGCGGAGTGTGCACACTTGAGGCATAGGCGTTTGGGACATCGGTGTACGGATGCCATTGTGAGGATCGTTCGTGACCAGTTGGGAACTGGCATTACTCTCACACGGTGTGATGTGAAAGTTGCAGCACATGTTGCGAAGGAAAGATGGCCCGGAGTTCATTCTCAAAAGACAGCTGAATCTAGTGCATACCGATTTGTCAGGACCATTTGAAGTGGCTACGTCTAGCGGAAATCGGTACAGCATGGTGCTTGTTGATGACTATTCACGCTTCACGGTAATCTACCTGCCACGGTGAAAGTCTGAAGCGTTCGAAAAGATCCGAGAGTATGTCTGCATGATCGAAAGCCAATTCGGTAAAAAGCCTACAGTAGCGAATATTCGAGTGGCAAACTGAAGAAATTCCTGGCGGACAACGGAATCTTGCTGCAGCAAACGGCCCCATATATTCCACAGCAGATCCCCAGTAAACCAGTTTACACGTATACCCTAAAATGCAAGCACGATATACATGTATATATCCCCTGTGGTTAAACCGTATATGATGCCATAAAACTCCTTGTACGTGTAAAAGTGGAGGCGATATAACTGCATTGAATGAAATTTAGACATCGACAACGATTTAAAATCTAAATCATACTTCCAGTCATCGAGTACGGCATGCCAATCTGGGAAAGTTGCGCAAAAACACATCACCTGAAGCTTCAATGTGTTCAAAATAAGTTCCTCAGGATGATCCTGAACACTCCTCTGAGGACAAGAACATCAATATCTGAGGTCCACCGTCTGGCCGAGATAAAAATGCTCCATGATCGCTTTAGTGAGTCTATCAATCGGTACAGAGCACACTGACTGACATCGGATCACCAGATCATCCGGAATCTGGTTCTCCACCCCTAGGATCTTCAAATTGTAGTTGTAGTTGCAGATTAAGTATGTTATCAAATTTTAACAAACAATGCCCCAAGGGCTGATCTGAAAATTAATAAAAAAAAAAATACAATACACATAAAGCACATAAAACACACTAAACAAAGCTGAAGAGCCCAGTGGGCTGAAACACTTAAAAATTGTAAATTAGTATATAAGACTAGAATTTGATTCAGTTTTGTACGAGCATCCGATAAGGAAGGACATAATTTCGACCCGACCTGACCCGAAAGCAGCAGCAGCAAAACGAAATAGCTGCCCCGACCCCGACAGCAGCAGAACGAGTGCAGCTGTACCAACCGCCAACGAGTAGCAGAGTAGCGGCGCTGCTTGCTAGATGCCGTGAGCGACCCATTATCAAACAATTAGCAGTAGAAAGAGGAAAAATATAAAAAGTTAAGAATTTCCGACTTCCTTCTTTTCGCTGTTATTCCCGATCAAACTTGCCTAACCAAAATGATTCTTCCACCCGTTCAGCCGATCAAAATTCCGCAATCACAAGTCCCCATTATACAGTCCACACCCAAGGAATCCACACCGAACAGAAGCAATCAGAGAAGAACCCTCAACCGAAGGCTAAGATGGTGAAGACCAAATCGCCGAGGGCATGTTTTTGCTGTAGCAAAACGATTGGCGGAACATCTGATCTGTGGTTCCTTAACTCGGAGGCGCTACGTCTCACATGACCAACAACGCATCGCTGCTGGGAGAACTGGACAAGTCGTCCAAGTACAGCATCGAGGTTGGAAACGGGGTTCAAGCGAATGGAATCGGTGCTGGAGTGTACCAGGATGTCGATGGCGATGGAAAAGCTGTCAACGTGAAGCTTAAGGGGGTGTATCATGTGCCCTCACTAAATGGTAACCTGCTGTCGGCGAGCAAGATAGCCGATGAGGGATTCACTATGGTGTTTGAGAAGAACTCTTGCAAAATCCTACGCAAAACCATGAAGGATGGAGCAGCGCTAGTCGTTGGTGAACGGCGAGGCGGGTTGAATTATTTGAAGAAGTCCCAGAGAAGTCCATGCTGACAACCGTCGGCCACGCTAAGGAGTGTGCACACTTGTGGCATAGCCGTCTGGGACATCGAAGTACGGATGCCATTGTGAGGGTCGTTCGTGACCAGTTGGGAACTGGCATTACTCTCACACAGTGTGATGTGCAAACGATATGCGATACATGTTGCGAAGGAAATATGGCTTTTCGTGGATGCAAATATGGAAAAGAAATTTTGGGGAGAAGCAATCGTGACTGCGTGTTATCTCCAAAATATGCTCCCAACAGCTCCAAACGATGGGACGCCACACGAACTGTGGTGAGGTAGGAAGCCATCCTACAAGCATCTACGTGTGTTCGGATCGCCAGCATACGTGTACGTTCCCAGCCAAAAACGTAGAAAGTTGGCCAAGAAAGCAAGCAAAATGATAATGCTGGGCTACGTTGCCGGACGGAACGCGTTTCCTCGACCCGATGGATTGCAGTATTATCATTCGCCGTTATGCCAAATTCGGCGAGCTACGGGGTAACGATGCAGCTGACAACGATACGGTGAGCAACAGCGACGGTGACGACGAGGTGATCGATACACTGCGGGACAAAGCAGTTGGTCCACATGACGATGATGGTAGCAGGAAATCCATTGTAATCTACCGCATGAATCTGACAACGAAGATGATGATAGTGTTGATTCAGCGGAGAGTGATTTTGAAGGGTAGTCGTATGAGAAGAGGTAAAAGGTGTGCTTGCGCAGCGGTTTTTAAGTTCCTGGTTGGCAGAAGTTTCAAGCGTCCAGGAGGAGCCGAAGAACTATGCTCAACCTATGGCTAGTCCGAGTGGTGGTAAGTGGTATGAAGCAATGATCGACGAGTTACGTTCCATTGACTCGAACGGAGCGTGAAAACTGGTGAACCTCCCAACCGGACGAAAGGCAGTTGGCTCGAAGCGGGTGTACAAAACCAAACACAACGCGAATGCAGTGGCCAGTTTCATAGCAAGACTGGTCGCACAAGGATTCAGCCAGCAGTACGGGGCCGATTATGATCAGGTGTTTGCGCCTGTTGTTCACCAAACTATCTTCAGGACTCTACTTGCTGTGGCGGCGAAGCAAGGTATGAATGTCTAACAATTCGACGTCAAGACAGCGTTTTTGTATCTCGATGAAGAAATACTCCTTCGTCAACCTCCAGGATTCGTCGAGCAAGAA
Source organism: Aedes koreicus (assembly GCA_024533555.2). Classification (NCBI taxonomy): domain Eukaryota; kingdom Metazoa; phylum Arthropoda; class Insecta; order Diptera; family Culicidae; genus Aedes; species Aedes koreicus. The sequence goes on from JAHHFK020001726.1 coordinate 128,884, forward strand.
GCGTGTAGAAGCAAAAGTCTACAAGTTACAAAAAAGTTTATATGTTCTGATGCAAGCAGCCAGATCGTGGAACGGCGTAGACGCCGAACTGAAGCGCTTGGGATTCAAGCGGTGTGATTCTGATCCATGCCTCTACAGGAAAAAGGAAAACAATCGTTGGTGCTATGTACAGGTGTATGTCGACGACTTGATTGTAGCGTGCGAGCATGGAAAGGACATAGACCGGTGTGTTAATGTTCTGCGGAAGAAATTCAACATCAGCTCGCTAGGTGAAATCCAGTGGTAGGGGGCAACCAGAAGCAGTACATCGGTGAGATTGTGCGTTCGTGTGGCTTGGAAGATGCTAAGGATTCGAAAATTCCATTGGACCCAGGATATTGGAAGCAGGGCACTGGTTCACCTCTGCCGAACAACGTAAAGTATCAGAAGCTGTTGGGACAACTCTACGTTTCGGTAAATTCAAGGCCGGATAATTCTGCAGCGGTGTCAATCCTGAACCGCAAAAACAGCAACCCATCTCAGAGTGACTGGCAGGAACTGAAGCCTTCTGTGACTACTGCTTCTGTGTGTAGTGAAAACATTCGTCAAATTGGTTTGGTTGGCTACTCGGATGCTGACTGGGCGAAGTGCAAACAGGACCGAAAATCCAACAGCGGTTTGATGATCCATTTCAACGGCGGTACGCTCAGCTGGACATGCAGGAAGCAGTCATGTGTTTCACTATCCACTGCAGAAGCGGAATTTGTGGCTTTGACGGAAGCTACACAGGAAATGCTGTGGTTAAAATGTCTGCTTGGTGACTTCGGTGAAGACCATCAAAATCCGGTGTTGTTCGAGGACAACCAAAACGCCCTGAAGATGCTGGACATCAGCAAGTTCAGCAACAGAACGAAACACATTGCTACCAAGTTTCCCTTCGTGAAGGACATCAACTGCTCTGGTGAGGTTCTTTTCGTTTATTGTCCGACAGAAGAGATGGAAACAAATTGGCGAAGATCAGAACCATGTGTGGATTAGAGTTTCAGCATTGAGGAGGAGTGTTCGTTATTTATATTACTTAGCAACGCTGAAAGAGCTCGATCATTGTAGTCTTCCTGTGAAAAATTATACAATTTTGTTATTCTAGAAATATACCTGTTAACGTAAAGACGTTTTCTACTTTACTCCCAAGTGAAACTCAATAGCTACTGCTGTTGGCATTCGTCCGCCACGATGTTCGAAAGCCGGGGTCAGGGGGTCAGAATGTATATGGGAGGGAGCCTCTCGTGTTTCGCTCGGATGGTGGGGGTGAATATACTGGTTACGATCTCCGGGAGTTTTATGAATCGGAAGGGATTAAAGCGCAGTACACGATGCCCTATTTCCCCCAACAGAACGGCATGGCCACGAAAATCGTTCGTTGCAGGAGATGGCCCTTTCCATGTTAGCAGATGTGGATATGTTGAAGCTGTACTGACGGCAGCATATCTTCAAAACAGGTTGGCGTCACGGGTGGTAAGTAAGACTCCTTTTGAGTTGTGGACGGGCGAGGAACCAGACTTGGAGAATCTTCGCATATTCGCCGTGACGCTTACGTACAGGTGCCGGAAGAGAAGCGGTCAAAACTCGACCTCAAATCGGTGGTGTTTTGTGGACATCGCAACCAAAAAAGTTACGGTCATCCGGTATGCAAAGTTCATTGAACTGGGCAATGGGTCTGATCAAGCCAAGAAGCCGATTGAACCGGTACCGGAACCGAAAGTCCCTGAAGCTGAGGTAGAGATCTCGATCACTGGAGGAGATATAGTGAATATTCCCGCCGAAGAGGTCAGCGAGTGCGAGGACGGCGGTGCTGCGTCGTCAGATTTTGAAGGTTGGTATGACGCCGTGTCCGATGGTGCTGCTGCTGAGTACGTTCGAGTTCAGGAGGAGCAAGAAGCACCCTTGCGTAGGCGTAACCGCAGTGTCTTACCGGCACGTAACAATGATTTCGTAGTTGATATCGCTAGAGATGAGGCCGAGGAACCGACGGATTATTGTGATGCGCTGCAAAATCTTGAATGAAAGGAAGCGATGAAGCTAGAGTTGTATTTTCATGTAGCGAACAAGACTTGGGACTTTGTGGAGTTGCCGTAGTTGGAGTATGCGTCAGCCTCCGGGTTTCGTGACTACCGGGAAGGAGACAGTCGTGTGTAAGCACAACAAAAGCCTATACATGGTTCGTTAAAGGGTGTTTCGATAAAAATTTGGCCGACTTAAACTTGAGGCATTTCCTTTCATCGTGCATTAAAAAATTTTGCACACCCCTAATTTTGAAGATGTGTGCTTGTAGCATCATGCCTCTATTTTGATTTTGAGATTAGCACTTCAGTTATCAAAATGTCGTCGAAGGAAGAGAAGCAACGCATCAAAACTTTGCACGTGCATGGCGAAAATCCAAACTACTCTCACGTCAAGTTGGCGAAATTGTTGAATGTGGCTAAATAAACTGTTACCAACGTATTAAAAGTGTTCGGTGAACGTTTGTCGACAGCCAGGAAAGCTGGATCGGGGGAAATCGAAAGCCGGAGGCCACAGCAACGACAAAAAAAAGCTGCCCGCTGTTTCGAGCGGAACCCCAAATTCTCCGTCCGAGATATCGCAAAGAAGCTGCGAGTGATGCCTTCCACCGTGGATAGAGCTAAAAAACGAGCTGGACTGTCGACTTACAAGAAAGTGGTGACTCCAAATCGCGACGATAAACAAAACACGTCGGCCAAAGCACGATCGCGAAAGTTGTACACGACGATGCTGCCGAAGTTTGATTGCATGGTACAGGGCGATGAAAATTACGTCAAGGCAGACTTTAAACAGCTTCCTGGACAGGAATTTTACACGGCAACCCGACGGGGAAAGGTGGCAGATATTTTTATTATGTCCATTCGATTTAGTTCAGTGTACGACGTTCAGTGTAACGGTCCAAAATGCAGATAGGGCATTAGGTGCCAACCTTATTAAACCAATCAACAGATATCTTTTGTTTACATATAGCATTTAAGAAGTGGAATGAACAAAAGAGTGTCTTTTTCCGGTGTTGGACTTTTAAAGGTAAAGTTGTGTTTTTTATTAAGACGGAATATAATAATTTTCAAGCACATTAAACTGTCAAAGTTCGCGAAGAAATATCAGGTGTGGCAGGCTATCCGTACCTGTGGCTTGAAGAGCAACATTTACATTGCCACCGGAACCGTCAACTAGGAAATTTATCTGAGCGATTGCCTACAAAAACGTCTACTGCACACTTAGAAAGTTTTACAGTATTCTGTATTTTTTTACCGATTTTTCAACAGCTGAACGTTCGGTAATCCGATTTACCGGATTTCGGTGAAATTTTACGGTATTCCGGTAAAACAATTACCGGAATTTGCCAAGTTTTACCAAAATCCGTTAAATCGGATTACCGAACGTTCACTGTTGAAAGTTTGGTAAAAAATTACCGAATATTGTAAATTTTTCTGAGTGTGTGCCTTTCCGAAGCGACACAATTGTTCGTTTTATTTTGGCCGGATTTGGCATCTTGCCATTACGGAAAAAAGGCCATGGAGTGGTATGGTGCCAACAAAGTTCGTACGAGGGGCGCAAGGACAAGAACCCTCCCAAAACGCCAGACTCCGCCCAATCGAACAATATTGGGCCATCGTCAAGCGGAACCTTAAGAAGACTCTAAAAGCTGTTGTGAGCGAGAAACAGTTCAAGGCAAACTGTCGTTCTGCGGCGAATAAAGTGGACAAGGAGACTGTACAAAATCTTATGGCAGGTGTTAAACGAAAGACCCGGCAATTCGCATTTGGTTAAAAAGGAAGGTTAGCTGAATATTTCTCCTGTATTCTGTATTAACTGAACTTGAAAAAGAAAAAAGAATTTGACTTATAAATAAAAACTTTGATCGACTCACACACATTACTGTTCGACCAAATTTTGATCGGAACACTCTTTAGTTAAACTTGGATTCAAGCAATTGTTCTCGAGATTCCTGTCTGTGCGTTCGGGACGACGATCGAGGTGTCGATTTCTTGCTGATTTATGTTGATGACATCCTGGTCGGCCGTACGGAGGAGGAATTGCTTACTGAAGATAGGACTCAAAAGCAGAGACTTCTGGGTTGAGCCTTTTGAGAATCAAGTTGAAGATCCCATCAAACCCGGGAGCCTTCATATTTTTGCTGTTTTTCAGAACTGAGCAAATCTACTCAACCGTAATCGACACAAGGGGCGGCATCTAGATTGTGGACGCATTACGCAACGCAATCTTAGAGCGGACTTTGCATGTTCGAGACAAGCAATATGATCGCCTATCGCATTTGCTTTCTCTTATGGGGTAATGAGAAGCGAATCGACAACCTTCAAAGGAGGAACGGGTTTGGGATGGGTCTTCAAGACTTTGGCTGCCTTCCTGAATGATCTAGAACGATGATCCAAATTTTGGAAAACACGTCCAAAACTTTCGTTCCGGATAGAAGCAATCTGCCTATTCAGATCGGCCGTTTCATGCAAGCGTTGAGTGGTCCGCCGAAGTGACGTATCTAGGACTGTTATTTGACGAAAAACGTTCCAAGTGTCAAGTGTTCCGTCTTAGTTAGGAGTTTATATCCACTGATTTGTCGAAGATCGCGCCTCTAAGGGGTGAATAATCTGGCTGCAATTTTTTTAGCGCAGAGCGCTGAGGATGATCCTTGATCTTCCATTTGACACCAGAACATCTGGCCGTAACTTGGAGGCGAACATTCCAAAAAAAAAAGAGATTTGAAAACTGCTGACATTAGGAACAAATTTGTAGAGAAATGCAACATATCAGATCATGATTTGATCAACAATTTGTATGCAGCAGGTTAGTTGGAAATAGTAGATAAGGTTAACTATAAACAGTAGATTAGGTTAGGTTAGGTGTAGGTTGTATGTAGTAGTTTTAAGTAGTATTACAAATTTTAAATTCCTGAAAAAGGTGTGATAGGACTAGAAACAATTAATAATTAATAAATTCTGCCCATTAACTAAAGATGAACAGACACATCTGTGTCACTTGTACTACAAATACGTTAACAATCGACAAATAAATATTCTCTCATTCTAAATCGGATGTTGGCTCACATTGTTAACATCAAATATTTATTCCGTTGCAAAAGGCCATTCCAGGGTTTATCTGGGCAGAACATACACTCAAAAAAATCGACACGTTGTTTCCACGTCCACTTCCAAAACCAGTAATAAACACGTGGAATTCACGTAAGAGCTACGTGATTTCCACGTAAATCTACATTCTACGTGAAAATCACATAAATGTTACGTGATTTTTTTAGTACAATTCACTGGCACGTAATGTTCAACTGATTTTACTGAAGAAGATTTGGTTACGTGTTCAGGTGAAAGTTACGGGAAATTTCACGTGGAAACAACGTGTCGATTTTTTTGAGTGTACAGGTCTGACTGTCAACATGACTGACACTGTAGCTTCATGGCGTCTATGCTGTTTAGTAGAGGCCACCTCTTTCCCATGGTACCGTGAAGCTCCCTATATCCAATCAGCGTTTTACAGTGCCTGATTCCGTTCAACCCATCCAAAACAAACGGAATAAGGCACCGGGTCACGGGTTACCTTCACGCAAAATAATTGTCACGTTGTTTCCAATTTGTTTTTTTTTTTACTACCAAATATCGCATTGAACATCTAAAATTCACGTAGTATTTACGTGATTTTCACATAGATAGAGGTTTTAAAAGACATTCACATAAAACATGCGTGGTTTTCATTGGATTTTCAAAGCAATTCTAAAATACGTGTTCAGGTGAATGTCAGCTGAAGTTTAACATATAATTAACATGCCGATTTGTTTTATTGTAGTAGGAATGATTCGATTATCAACGCAGTGGGACCTCAGTTTTTTTTGGTGGCAAGGTGTTATTATAATTTTTCCGAAAACACTTTCTTTCAAAAGTAATAAAACGTAAATCTTTAATCTTGACATTTATATTACACCGCCTTCAATCGTTTTATTAACACCCTGTTTTGCTACATTTACACGATATCAAGCTCCTTTTGCTTACCAATTGGTTCAATACTTGGTATGTTTTATAATAACGCTCACCATTAGGTCTGGTAAATTCTATTCACATAAATCAGAACTTATGTTCACAGTAGGTACAATTTACCGGAAACCGAAAATGCCTATTTTCGACTACAGTCATTCGTTCGCAATAACCGTCGTGTGTGTGTCTAAGCTGGCCGATTGTTCCTCTTGCATTGCATCCCGTTCGGTGTCGCAGTCGGGAACAATTTCTTCAGCCGTCGAAAGCTGAGGTTCATCGTGATGGGAGTCTTCGTTGCTTTCTATCACTGGTGCAACGGTAGGTAATCGTGCCACTTCAGTCGAGTCCTTCTCTACTTCGGCATTATTGTTATCTGGTTCGACGTGAGAATCATCGGGAGCATCCGCCGCCACTACCACCTCCTCTGTCTCCATGGGTAAGTGTTCCTCCGGCACTATCATTTCCTCTTCTGCTTCTGGTTCTGGAACGTAGTGATCGTCGTTGATTTCGCCATCTTCGTCATCTTGGTCACCTTCGTCGTTTGACATGGGTGCCAGCTCGATGTCTTCGGTTCGACTTTGTTCAGAACAAGGTGCTGGATGAAGATCGGTTCGACTTTCAGCAGGCGCTGGATGAGGTTCAGAACAAGGTTCAGGTTCAGGAGGTTCAGAACAAGGCGCTGGATGAAGATCGGATAAGGGATCCTCGGTAGGATCAGGTTGTACATCATGTTCTTTCTCTTCAACCGTTGACATTAGTGCTTCAGTGGCTTTTGGTTGGGAAAACTCCTTAATAGTTTCGTTGACAATGTCCTGAAAGAGAGAAAATATTCATTGTAAAATTTAGTACACTATATTTAGCTTAGCATTATTTTTTAAAAAGTATGATGCGTCTCCACCAGGTACTACTCACTTCATCTGGATTTGCTCTACTGCACAGATGGCGCTGGTGCCGATACAAGTTGCTCTTCGACGAGCACATCTGCGAACAATACTCGCAAATGAAGGACTGGGGTGTTGGTTTGGCGGAACATTTCATGCCATGCTTCCGCGCTCGACTTTCCGTTTCGAACGTAAGTTTACAGTTTTCGCAGGGGAAGTGATGTTTTTTACTGGCTTGTTTCTTTTTTATTTTATCTTCTGTATTGGCATTAGATTTGTATTTGATTTTTCGCTGTTTAAGCGGAATGTTTTCCACATCTTCCTCTTGTTCTTCCTTTTTCACCCTTTGCTTTTTCTTTATCGGCTTTTCCTTTTTTATGACTAACGGTTTCTCTGACTTCTCTGGTTTCACACCATCCCCCCGTTTCTGGAACGAACGTTCAAATAATCAAAACTAGTTGGTGATCGCAAAGTGGCGGTCAAACTTACCACCAATTTACAGTAAACTTTTTGGTGCTTCCTTAGATTGCCCCGATTCGAAATCATGGCTCCGCAAAATTGGCACTTGACCTGTTTGTGCTGCTTACGGACGGTGCAGGCGCGCTGATGTTCGATCAACGATTCCCGTGCGGCAAAAGTCTTCCGACAATATCCGCAGTTGTAAGTCGTTACATTGTTGTTGAAGCATCGTTTCTCCTTGTGTTTTTGCCGATCGGACTCCTTGATCCGCTGGCGACAGTAGGTGCAGAATTCCCGCTTCACAATGCTTTTCGGAGAGGTCTCAATTACCCTATCCCGTCGCTTTCGCGAGTTTTCCCTGACCGGTGTTTTCTCCCTTGCCAACTGTTTCGGCACTAGTTTGGACGTTCTTCGTTGCTTTCGCTCCGGCAGTTGGGGCTCACTAGGCTCGGCAACATCCACATCGTTCTGTTCGTTTTGATCCTATGGGTGAAAATATTTATTTTCTAGAAAAAGAGTAGCTCCCATCATTGGTAGTGAAAATGGTATTCCATTGGAGTCGTTTTTCATTGCGGGAAAACGGCTTTCGTGAACAAAACTCGAAACAATAAGCTGGACAATTTTGCACAGATTTATATGTGAGATAGCTGAGTATTCACAGATGTTTAGGGACCTTTGACAGCGAATGGGATGGGGGCTGCTATCTTCGAATGGTGCAGCCTGGTTGTGCGTTTGTTCTCCATGTCATGGACGGTTAAAAACCATCGTCCAGCGTGGGTCTCTAAACACTGCTGTGCACGATGGTAATCAGGCGAGACAGCGGGTTGGCGCAGGCGCTACAAACCAGCCGATACCAATGGACCGGAATAATCGGCATAGACCCAGGCTACGAGAACTGACTTAAGATTGGAAACTCGAAACATGGAACTGTAAGTCGTTCAATTGCTTGGGAAGTAACCGCATTGTTTCCGACTTGTTGAGGGTCCGCAAGTTCGACTTTATAATGCTACATGGAGTTTGCTGGCAAGGATCGATGGTACATGTGTCTTGGGATTGTTATACCCTCTACCAGAGCTGCGGCAATACACACGATCTCGGCAAATTGGCAACAGAATGTGCAAGTTAATGATCAAAGGCCATTTCTTAAATGTTAGCATAATCAATATTCACAGCTCTCGCCTAGGAAGTGGCGATAAGGACGCTTTTGACGCACAGTTGGAATGAAGACAGCTGCTTAAGACAAGAAGTCATCGGAGATTTCAACGCTCCAACGGCGCAAACATCGATTCAGGTAACGGTCGAAGTACGGCAAAGACTTTCCGTTATAAACCACCTTCATTACCGACGCCCGCCACGATACGATCTGAAACGACTGAAGCTACCTGTAGTTGCAGCGCGGGCGATGATGCTGCAGCAAGAAGCCCCTCAGAGTGTGGAACGGTACACACAGAAACGAAGACAGTACATTCATGTTTTGCGCCTGGGAAGAAATGGAGTATCTGTATCGTTCTCAAGAAACCTGAATATTCTACAAGGAATACAACGGATTCCGCAAAAGCTTCGTACTGCGAGCCGCAGCGTTCCTCGATAAGGATGGAGTGATGTGATTGAAAGGCAGAACACCAGGATAGCCGGAAGAACGGTTTCGTAGATACGGTGGACAGCTTAAGAACAACAAGGCATCTCGAAAGGATGGTATCGAAGCAGACCCTATCAAAATGGGCCCGGATGACTTGTCCACATCGACTGTTAGCAGGCTCTGGATTCTAACCAGCTACCGGAGGAATGAAAAAAGGGGATTATAAGCCCAATCTAGAAGGACGGCAAGTTGAATTGTGAGAATTAGCGAGCGATCACTATTATCAACACGGCATACGACTTGCATCTTCCGCCGTCTATTGCCCGGTAGCATGCAGATTTGTAGGAAGTTGTCAAGCCGGTTTTATGGACGGACGATCGACAAGAGACGGAATCTTGAGGTTGCAGCAGTTTCTTCAAAAGTACCGCGAATGTCCAGTCTCTACACATCACCTGTTCTTCGATTTCTAGACCGCATAGGATACTGTTGATCGTGAAGATCGTGGAAGACGAAAACCGGGAAACTGGGAAACTGTCCAAACTGATCAAGGCTACGATGGATGGTATACAGTGCTATGTGGGCATGTCGGGTACGTTTGAAACACACCAAGGACTTCGACAAGGCGATGGTCATTCCTGCCTCCTGTTCATTGTTGCGGTAGAAGGTGTTATGAAGCGTGTGGATTTTTCGGACGATTATCAATAAATACAGCCAGTTCCTCTGTATCGGACACAACGTGGACATTTACTACCGTTCTAAATGGGACGAATGCCGGTAATGTAAGAATGCCGGATACCAATCTCGCCAAAATGGCAATTGCCTCAAATATAGCTGAAATAAGACGCAGAGGTGCGCAGCGAGCAAGATGATTAGAATTAGAGCAGCAAGATTTTGGAAGTGTTGGATATTCGAAGAACTGAAGACAAGCGATTCTTAACCGAGTTTCGTAGTGAAACATTGTAACGCAAATGCTGCCCCAATGAGACATGGGACCAGCACAAATAAGTAAGTAAGTAAGGGTTGAGAGATTAAGAGCAAGGAATTGTGTGGGTTCGATGAAATAAATTCGACAGAATGGATGAGAATGGAACGAACGGCTTCAAAAGGGTCATTTGTAAGCTTGAAAACTGCTTTACTCCCAAGCGTCAAGATTTAAGAAAGATATTTATGTTGGAATTAGAAGCCAGTTGCCGGTATAGCTTCGGATTGATTCGTGATTTCGTGCAAGTAAGTGGTGGTTCGAGACCATTGAAAAAGAAACAAAGATTGCGCAACAATTCCAGGAAATATTTTTTTCTATTCGAGCTCTGCCAGTTGATTCATTCCAAACTACTATTAGTTATTGATATTGGAAAAGTGAGCTCCGATATCCAAGATAGAACCATAATTCACAAATGTTGGGGAAAGAAAAAAGGTGTCATGTCAGCAGTCCCCCACTGCTCTATTATTGAAAATGGGGACCGTGTATTGCTGCAGATTTTTTTTTCAAGCAAGTAACCTTTTCAATAAAGAACAATGTTGAATTAACAGCTCAGTAGGCAACGAACATGTTGAAGAAGAAATCAGCAAAGCAACCGTAATCTGTGGATTCTGCCAACAATCCCCTTTGATAAAAAAAAAATCGAATTTCAATTTAAAAGTTCAAGTACCAACGGCAGCAGACACCCTACAATAGCCATCAAATGGAAGTACACAAAATAGTATAAGACTGGATACTGACCTCTTGCTGCGCCTGGCACCGGTGCTTTTGCAGAAGACTTCGGGACGTAAATGCTTCCGGGCAGTACGGGCACGGATGGTCGGCATTTGCCCTTCCCACCACACACCGGCCGTTGTGATGGAGGAAGCGGGTTTTCTTGTTCACATTCTGCTGGCAGTAGACACACTTGGTTTCCACTTCCGGTAGCTTGTCTAGGTTTTGTTGATCCTTGATGATGGCACTTTTATCGTCCTGTGATTCGCGCAGCGGAAGCGGTACATTCACAGGAACATCAGCGACGGCGGCTTTAAGAGTACTAATACTTTTTTCTTCTTGCGTTCGTAGTAGACCTTCACACTGTTGTTGCTGATGCCGGAGAAGATTGCATTTTTTCTTGAATTTCTTACTACAATGCTGGCAACTAAGGCGAGGGTTCCACTTGTAAGTCTTAGGCCTCTTGATCCTAGGTTTTTCTTCGAAATGTATACTTTGCACTGGTGAAGCCGCTTTTGGCTCGGGAGTTTCATTGGTAATGGATGCGGATGGAGTAACAGTTGGCGACGATGAATGATCTGTTTGCTGATTGAACACGGGCAGACCGATTCCTTTCGCTTCGCACACTTGACGATATACTCGGCAACTGTTTCGCAGGTGGCCTGGTATACCTTTGCTGGTAACAAAAGTCTGATGGCAGTATGCACACTTTGGCCGAGACGCAGATTTGTTCTTTGAAACAAGACATTTACCGTTTCGATGTTTGTAGGGTTTTTTCATCTTTTTCTTGCAGTGTTCACATCGCAGCTGGCTCGAATTCGGCGCGGATTTTTCACTAGTGGAGGCGAACGGTTTCTCCTGAAATACGTTGACAGAGAATCGACTCCATTCTGGTTCGGAGATTCGTGTCACTGTATTGCTGCTTCCGGTAGTGGATACTTCCTAAAACAATAAACAATATAAGAAAAGAAAAAAAAAATGTTCACGCGGGCACCATGGTTACAAAGCGTTCGGGCTACTGGAGTTGAAGGGTTCGTTGCTTAAGGATGATTCAAGTCATTTGTCTGGCAATTTGCTTCGTGCTTCTACGCAGAACGGTCGAAACAAAATCCAAATTTTGAAGGCCTTTTCGTTCGACGCGTTGTCATTAGGGAAAAAATTAACTGTTGAATTTACCTTAGATACACTGATAGGCAAAATAAAGTGCCCACCTCATCGTTTTTTTTCAATTTCTCTCATTTACTTGGTTCAAATTAAAGTAAACACACTGTATTTTTTTTTTATTATCTTATTTTTTATATTCTTTTTAAGTTTCACTTATGGAATACTGAAAAAAAGGAGTTTTACTTAAAGAAAAAAAAAATCAATTTGTGTTGAAAAAAAAAACAGTGACAAAATAAAGTGCCCACTTCATTTAGGCTACAGAAAACATAAATTAAAGTAAAATAAAAACATTTCAATAATTGATGTGTCCTCCTTTGGCCTTCAGGACCTCCTGCAGGCGCTTCGACATGCTCTCGACCAGGTTCTTTAGGTGCTGTGGATCTAGCTCTTCCCAGGCGCGCTCCAGGGCTTCAAAATAGTTATTTTTATTGGTAACACCAGTTTTGTCAACCCTGGCATCGAGAATCGCCCACAAATTCTCGATGGGATTGAGGTCCGGGCTTTGTGGAGGCCATTCCAGCGGTTTGATCCGACAAGACCGGAAGAAAGACTTGGTCTTCTTGGCAGTATGCTTCGGGTCGTTGTCCTGCTGGAATACGAACTTCTCTTCAAGGCCCGTCTGGATCAGCGAAACCTCCAGATTTTCTCGCAGGATGTTGATGTAAGAATCTGCCGTCATTATCCCGTCGATTTTCACAATGCTTCCCACTCCACCCCACGAAAAACACCCCCAGACCATCACATTTCCTCCTCCATGCTTCATCGTGCCTTGGATGTGGCGCTCCTGAAGCTCCTCTCCCGATCTGCACCAAACACGAACCCGCCGCTTTCGGTTAAACAGCTCGAATTTTGATTCGTCCGTCCAGAGAACCGTTTTCCAGAACTCTAGGGGCTTATCAGCATGCTCCTTAGCAAACTTAAGCCGTTTGGCTTTGTTTGCCTTGCTGATAAATGGGCGCTTCCGGGCAAGTTTGCTATTCAACCCCTGTGCTACGAGACGGCGACGAACAGTTCGACCGGAAACTGATAACTGAAGGGTTTCCTGGATCTCGCGGACAGTTACCTTCGGGTTCTTCTTGACTTCGCGCATGATCTTGGTGTCCGTTCTCGCATCCGTTTTCCGCTTCCTGCCTCTGCCAGGGCGATCCACCACTGATCCAAACGTTTTAAGCTTCAGAAGAATTTTGCCAACCGCTGCCTTACTGATACTGTACTTCTTAGCGACAGCCCGGTGCGATTCACCGTTTTGCACATCACGAACGACCAATTTTCGGATACACAAGGGAATTGCTTTCGAAAGCACTGCGTTCTCCATTTTTTTTTTTTCAATTGAATCAAATGCGATCACGTATACAAATGCACCAGGTTGAGCCGTTTGCTTCAAAACATGTCAAAATATCAAAACATAAACAATCGAGGGGTCTTCCAATGGAAACTTATCGAAAACATATCGATTTTTGAAGTGGGCACTTTATTTTGTCACTGTTTTTTTTTTCAACACAAATTGATTTTTTTTTTCTTTAAGTAAAACTCCTTTTTTTTCAGTATTCCATAAGTGAAACTTAAAAAGAATATAAAAAATAAGATAATAAAAAAATACAGTGTGTTTACTTTAATTTGAACCAAGTAAATGAGAGAAATTGAAAAAACGATGAGGTGGGCACTTTATTTTGCCTATCAGTGTATATTAACGGAGAAACGTAAACAATGGCTTCTTCCTTGAATTTGTCGACCTTGGAAACTTGTCTCATTAATCTACAACAGCCAGTTCGAAGTGCAAGCAACAATCAATATGAAACCAGCGATTTTAAATTGGTTTACTGTTGTAGAGCCCCTAGATCCGAAGTACACCTTATAGTGTGCACCTTGCTATACACCGTGTCCGTGTCCAAAACTCTATTTATTTCAAATCGATAATCCAGATTTTATTGATAACTTTACCCATTATATTGCAATATAATACTGATCAACTACAGCGTATGTTTTAGAATAACACCGCCTTTAAGCTTCTTGACCAGCTTCAGACGTTTTTCGAAACCGTCACAGGCGGCACGCACGACTTCCATCGGCATTTCGTCCCAAATTCGTTTGATTACGGTTTTAAATTGGTTCATATTAGACGCCCTGTGGTCATTTACCTTCGCCAGCATGTATGACCATACGAAATAATCCAGGGGATTCAGATCTGGTGAACTGGGAGGCCATTCATTATTGTCCAAAAAGTCGGTCAAATTTTTTTGGCACCAGCCCTGAACGAGATTTGCAGTATTCGATGGCGCTCCGTCCTGCTGAAACACATAGTGATCATCTCCAAACACCTCTTGTACATATGGCTTGACAACTTTCTCCAAAACTTCCGTTTTATAATATACGGCATTCAATTTAACGCCTTTTTCGATGAAACCCAGTGGTAATTTGCCTCCCTTGCAAATTCATCCCCAAACCATATTCCTATCACTCTCTGGAATAGTTCTCGAAGAGAGAGCCACAATCTGTCGTTCTGGACATTGTGGGATTGTTGCAAGACAAATAACTTTTCGTCGGAAAAGATAAATTCCCCGACAAAAGCGGACTTGCTCTTTCGAGTCGTTCCTGCTTGGAAGGTTCCAAAACTCCGTGAACCTTACGTTTCTTGATAGCTTGGAATCCGAGGTCATTTTGCAGTATATTGTGCATTGACGATCTCGAAACATTCAGATCTGCGGCCATTTTACGTACAGAGCGCTGTGATTTTCGTCTAATCCGTTCCCTGACCACTTTAACAACTCGTGCAGTTCTCTTCCGGTCATCCAACGAGCAGGTATCACGGTACTTTCGGATGGTTCGGTACACAAAATCCCGCTTTACTCCGAGGTTTTTCCATTTTTCTGAAAATAGCGCTCGAGCGCTCACCTTCAAAAACTTTTTTATCACCACAGCACGAAACTCCTTCATCGCTGGTAAAAGATTAACACCGAATGAAAACAATCGGACATAACCTAAAAGCGTTTGTATAAACGTAGTGCAAAACTACACCAACACATACGTGAAGCATGTTGACGACACCAATGCAAGGAAAAGGTGTATGAGAATATATTGGACACGGTGTACATTCTTGCGCTTCTCAGCACAGAGAATTTCTCTGTGTTCTCAGTACCTTTCGGTACTATTATCTTTGGCTTTGTTTTGATTCGCTATTTTGACAGAATATTTGAGGGTGTGTTGGTGTGAGTTACGTTATTATGGGAAAATCATTAAGCTTGGGACCGGTGTGCTAGTACTTCCTGAGCCAACAAATATATTCATTTTCTTCAGGACTATCCAGCCGCAGTAGAAACTACCATTTTGAGGGTTAAATCAACAATCAATATGCAACTAGCGATTAATTGGTTCACTGTTCACCCCTTGGTCAGTACACCTTGAAGCCAGCACCTAACTATACATATTTGCGCCTTTGTTTTGATTTGCTGTGGTGTTTTGACAGAATATTTGAAGTGTGTTCAATCAATATGCAACTAGCAAGAAAAAATCGTATTTGAAATTGGTTCACTAAATTGTAGAACCCCTTGGTCAATCAAAGTACACCTTGAAGCCAGCACCTAACTATATACATATTTGCGCCTTTGTTTTGATTTGCTGTATTATTTTGACAGAATATTTGAGAGTGTGTTCGTGTAAGTTCATTATTAGGGGCGTATTATTAAGCTTGGGACCGATGTGCTAGTACTGACTGAACCAAGAAAAAAATCGTATTTATTCGGGACCTACTGGTCTTAGAGTTAGTGTATGGTATAACGATAATTTTCCGGCATATGAAGTAAAGTGAGTTAGTGCATATAATTTCTATTAATATGTTTGATAGCCAGCCTGTATCCTTATATCTCATCGAAGGCGTATACATCTTCAGGGTGAAAAATAATTCTAATGATTGTTAAAATCGATTTAAGTTTCAATGAATGTATGCCATATGCTGGAAATAATGAGATAGCCATGTTTGATTTTAATGAATATTATAAAGCAATTGTGTGTTTAATTATACTCAGTCATTCTGCTGAAATTGCTGATTTCATTCGATCCCTGTTGTGTTCACAGCTCTAGGGCAAATGCAACAAATGTAATTCCAATATGTCTCCGCATTATCAAACTTAAACGCGCTTGCCAGCTCGGGGAGCTTTTGTCGAGCAAAGTTACAGCAATGCGTGCATCGTCAAATGACAATACTTTTAGTAACACTGGCACGCATGTTTTGTTCGCCAACCACTGCTCGGGTGGGGGGGATTAAACCAAATCAATTTCAACGAAGTTGATTCACGGACGTTCACCACGTCGTTTGAAGCAAGCTTGAATTTCAATTGAAACGCTTTTGACGGTTGCTAGATCGCAAATAAATTTAACCATACTCACGTTTGGCAGGAAGTAAATTCGAAGTGAATCGGGGAAAGTAAGATTCATTCACTGCACGAAAGCTAATTGAAGTGGAGTGAAATGAATACAGAAGCGATTCATTTTCATGTTAATGCTTCGACCTTGATCACATCACATCACGCTGCACAGGTCTACCATATTCAGACAAATAAACGACTTCTAGTAAATATTAAATGATCGCATAAACATTACATGAACATTTGCTCAAAACAAAGAGGAATTTACGTTATGTTTATTTAATTTTTCAGTAATTTTTACTTCAAACCCACGTAAACATTACGTAAGCATCCTGTCTAATCAAAGAGGAATTCACGTTACTCTTATTCAGTTTTAGTCAATTTCATTGCAAAATCACGTAAACATTACGTGAAAATCAGTTCCTACTTAACTCTAAATCACGTAACATTACCTTACAGTTCATGTTGGCAACCAAAAGAAAATATTTTTAAGCTACATGATTTTCACGTCACTGCTACATGAAAAGAGATATGGACGAAAGCTACAAAATATTTTCACGTAGATTGGACGTATATATTTTTAGAAGTGTATGTTTTATTTTAGGATTTCCAACTTATATAAGCATGAAATTCAAGCCCGATCATCTTTACGCCGAAGATGCCAGCCGTATGCCTGGCAAATATCCCAGTGAACGAAATCGATGGTTCGAGTGTACCCATTCCGACATCAGCTTCACGTTCAGCAACCGGAGTGCAGACGACAATCACGAGCTGGTCTGAAAATTTGCTGAAAAAAGTGGGCTGATTGAGCGAATGATGTGCTTCAGAAGCGAAGCAGAGGAATTCAAGTCTTCAAAGAATACACTCACGCCATTTCATCATGACCGAACATTCGGGACTAGATAATTGATAATGGCCTACAAGCTAGACATGTCCCCTGAAGAGTGTCGTCAAGCTCACTAGCAACGGACATGATATACCGACTGGCACTACCGCTCACCGGTTCGTACGTGCCGGGGAAGTTTTCCGCTTCGTTGCGGGCTGGGGAAGTTTCCAGTTCGAGGAAGTTTCCGTTTCGTTACGTGCCGGGAAATTGTCCGGTTCGTTGCGGGCTCGATTACTTGGCACTGGCGTAGAGTCCAGTGCCGAGGTACTTGCCGATGAATCGGTCTGTTGGCGGCGTCGCTTGGGCGCCTCACATTCATGCCTGACGACGCGGACGGAGCGTCGGCGAAGGTTGCTTGTGCCGCCTGGGCTTAACTCGCCCTGTCGCTTACACTATATATTAAATAAAAAAAACAACAACAAACAGTCGTTAATTAGGCTAATTAAACAACCACAAAATGCCATTCCCGAGTAAATCCGGACAAAAAAGTGGGCATTTGGTTTGGCAGGCCATATGTAGTTGTGGTCGAAAATTCAAAAGTATGGTCTGGAGTACGAGAAAGAATGTCTGCAAAAGCGGTTTCTACCGTTTATAAGAAGCCACGACTTTCCAGGCTCTTTTTTCCCTTTGGCAACAATCAAAATTTTTTTTGGGAAGAAAAAAGGTAACCAAAGGCCCCTAAGTTCCAAAAATAGCACTCGCCTAATTGTCCGCATAGCTGATAACAGTTAGCAACCGATTTCTTTAACAATATAAAAAAGAGACACAAAGAAAACATTTAACCCACATCTTAAAAATAAAAGAGAGAAAAATAAAAATTATAATAATTAATCCTAATGAAACCTTCAACTGCACAACTCAAAGTAGCATAAACGTCCAATCTAATGATTATCTGTAGTGGGCTCGTGAGTAAAATTAGAACAAATCGACATGGAGTTTTCATATGGGCCAATGTCGCAATCGTAAACAACGGCTTCTTCTGCAAATTTCTCGAGAATGCTAACTTAAACATAGTGAATTACCACGATGATTGTACAGAAGAGGAGTTCCCCTTTACAATAGAAGTGGTAGTTTACTTGAGCGAGTTTGCATTTTCAAGAAATTTGTGGAAGAAGCCATTGTTTACGTTTGCGACATTGGCCCTTATGAAAACTCCATGTCGAAATAGAATATAATCGATTTCGGGGATAAAAATGTAAAAAAAAAATCGGCTTTTTGATTTTTTTTTTTTGAAAAGCCTTTTTAAAAACAAGAAAAACTTAACCATCATTTGGTTTTATAATACACTTCTTTTTACAAACCAAACAAACACATTACATTTCATTATAAGTTCAGTTGATAAGTTAAATTAAAACAATAAGCACAAGCTCAAATGAAATGGTGTTGCTTTTATGTATTGGTTTTGTACAAGAAGAACATGAATTAGAAATTGTTATGTTTGATACAAACAAAAGAATAGAACACTTGAATTAGACTATTGAAATTAAATGCATGGGGAACGTAAAACATAACATTTCTTTCGTCGCCGCTTATTTCGGTGATACGAATCAATTATTTATTGTCATGGATGGAAAATGAATAGAGGGGCTGCATGAGATTGTTGTGGAAAATCTACAACAACAGAGGATTCACTGTGCGAAGATGCTACATCGTCGAATGGTTCATTGTTTTCTGCCATCCCAATCGAGGGTTCATTGCTAGTGCTAGGTCTCTGAATGTTGTACTTGAGATTCTTGGGCCTATTTCTGTGTTTCGAAGTCGTCATTTTCGACAGCATTCTTTGTTTGCTGTTCTTCATAATCCGCTTGAAAAACATCTCGCATTGCATTTCCGTGAAGGTGTTGTCGGCCAGCATGATCAGATTCAGAAAGAGCGTCCGGAATTTCCTATAAAATTTAAGCGCCACCTTTCCGGATTCGCCGTCTGGTAGGTCACCGACATCGCCTGGCGTTTTACTTGCACCAAGGATTCGACAGTTTCCAGTCCACGAACACTGCAGCAGAAATTGGCGAGTGATGAAGTAGTCCACCAGTTTGTAGCAGCAATCGATTCCATTCGCTCTGCCACTGTTCCCGCAGATGAAAGTCATGCTGTTCACGTACTTCTGCATTGCTCTGTCATCTTTTAACGATTCTTCCAGCGCTTTAAGTTTTTCCACCGAATTGACCGGTTCCATCATGTTCGATGGACAATATATCGGCATCGGAGGAACTTTTTCTGCATTCGACCGCGGTGCATCAGCCCTAGCTGCACCTTTAATATTTTGCGAGATGTATTCAACGTTACTGATCGTTTCGATTATCATGTGCATCATTTTGCGTTGATTGTCCAGCATTTGATTTTGATTTGACAGCATAGATTCGAGCAAATCCGTGGACTTTTCTCCACGGGGCATAGCATAAATAATATTTGTTGCACTTCGATCAGCTAGTCTAGCAGAATCCGGATCGGTGTCCATCTAAAAAATGCAGACGCGGAGAAGAATTCATTCATTGTAAAACAACGACACTGTCTAGGGTTTGCTGGAGCGAGGAGATTGTAAATCTCTCGATAGATGAATTAATTTCTTAGAGCACGGTAGGTTTGTAAACTAAAAACAAGATTGAAGAAACACGCACAAACTGCAGGGTTTGTATTCAAGCAAGTGACTTAAACTAATGAAAAAATGGGAACCAATCAAGAAAGAGCCTTCCTGTTCAAATCTAATTATTATCACGGGTCATCCTAAAGGAAACATGGCAAGTTGTTAATGTCCAATAAGTTATTTATTTTGTTCACTATTTCCAAACAGATTTCAAAGAACAAAACCTATTTTATCGCGACTCACTACCGAAACTATCCGCTATTGTATCTAGGAACTGCAAAGTCGGATAGCTGGTAAAGTTAGCAGCTACATTGCGCACAGCTTCGTTTCGTTGGTCCTCGTCCGTTCTGCGACTAGAGGAACCTACCCCGGCGAGACAGGCCACCAGTTTGCTATGGGCTTCCTGCTGCTCGTGCTGGAACGTTCTGAAAACGCTGTGTGGATCGGAATGGTATGCCGTCAATATCCGTGCCATCCGGTAGTGCCATTCTTTGCTGTGCTGATAGGTGCTTGGAATGCTATGCAATATATTTGCATGGAGGGACCAAAACGTTGCCGGGAACATGGGTCGACTTCGTATGGGCGTTCCATCAACGGGATTTACCACGACTTTACCGAAAATGTAATTTTCGGCGAAATCATCTAAAAATCGATGCAGTTCTAGCGGCGCATTAGTTTTTAAGACGTAGAAAGCATCTGGAATGTGCTCGGGAGGCAGATATGCCAGTGCTTTGAGGCGTTTGTAGTTTTGCAGCAGCCAATAGTTTTTATCGAAGGATATTCCCAGACCATGTTTTTCAACAGAACGAAACAGATGATGGGTAAAGTGGAAAAAGCACACGGATTGCCTGGCATGAGGAAATTCAGCTTCCAGTGCATTGGCGAGTGGCTTTTCAAAGTCAGTCAGTATCAGCTGTGGGTTCAGTTTCAATTCCATGCTTTGCATGATTTCCCTTAGTTTAGAGAACACTTGCCTGTACAAAGGTTCATGGGAGGCAGCTGCGAGAATGTAAACTGCTGGACTCATTTGCTGATGGTTAGGAGTAACACTACTATGAATTATGAGCACCTGACGTTGTAGTCCAGTTTTGGCCGAGAATGTCGATGCAACAAGCCAAAATTTAGCATTTACGAGATTCTTTATATCTGTGGGTGCAGCAAACATGAAGGCCGAATGATTTTCTGTTTTTACGTTGGCCTGATAGAACTGGGCTCCGTCTAAGGTTCGGACAAGCTCAAAAGGCACATCGACTGTGTCTAGAGATATCGACTCTGAAGGGTGTTCCTCGTTCCGAGCGCGTTTGATAATCTTTCTTTGAGCGTTCATACTGAGCCGTTTCTGATCCGGAGACAACGCGGTTACATCGTAAACCTGTCGAATTATATCGGATGGTTTGGCGCCATCGCTTGCTGCACATTCTTTAAGCAAATTCCTCTGTTTGATTTCTTGAATGTGCGTTGGGTCCGCGGAATGGGTGTGGATTCCCTTGTATGATAGCAGTTCATGTTTACCGTCGAAAAAATCAGTCGTCACACGAGCTGGACATTTTGGCATGGTGAGCTGTCCTTCCGGTTTTCGACTTCGCCCTTTGCATTCCCAATAGCACCTGTTTCCTCTCTAAAAATGAAGAAAAATGGTTTATAGATAAACATTACTCATTCGAAGGTATAAGCCACGCCATCTCACCTGTGAATTCTTGTAGAACACATACCCGTCCAATGCTAGGAGATCTTTTCCTCTTGAAGTTTTCAGCACTTCGACTTCTTTCGAATCGCTGGCCACGAACTCACCACCTTCACCACCAAATTCTTCACTCTGGCAAGGAAAGAACAGAAAAATAAGCACACGATTGGTCCTTGCGTTCAAACACATACTATCCCATGTTTAGTGGGTGGGTTTTAACAAATACGGAGAAATGTGGGGGCAATGAGGTCAAGGGTTTAAACAAAAACATGTCTTAATTACATTGAGACTGTGGGTAATGTGGAAAATTGCCTAGCAGCTTACGTAAACCAAAGTTTGTCTACCCAGCATCATAGGGTAGAAAAATTCGGGGGTTGCGTAAGTGGTGCAAGATTTGCAAGAAAAGAGTTTATAAAATCTTGTTTACAGGGTGTCTCACAATACGCGTCACTAAAACAAAATGGGATTACAGCAAAACAAATCAACCAAATCATAGCATTTATTTTTCATTTAAAAGATACATATTAAAGAAATAAACCTCATTAATTCAATTCGAATCTCTCGCCCTTTTCATTGATAACTTTGCACAAACGCTTTGTAAACCCATCGCAGCTGGCACGCACGATTTCCTGAGGAATTTGGTCCCAAATATCAACCAAATGTTTCTTGAATCGATCTAAAGTAAGCCCTTTTCGTAGGGCTTATATGTTGAAGCATATAACCCCAAACAAAGTAGTCAAGTGGGTTGAGATCCGGTGAAGATGCTGGCCATTCTTCGCTTGTGATGAAATCGGGCAAATTTTCCGCGCACCACGCTTGTGTCTTCTTTGCCTTGTGAGCTGGAGCTGAGTCCTGTTGGAAACAATATGGTGTACTCCCATACAGCGTTGAAGCACGAAGAAGTAGATGGTTTTTCAAAACCTGATCGATGTAATATTCAGTGTTGTGTTCTACGAAAAGAAGAGGAAGCTTTCCTTTCCGTGAAACGGCGCCCCATACCATGATTTTCGATACATTTTGATAGCGTTCTACAGCTAGTTTATCTCATGAAATATTGGCAAGACTTTTGCCATACACACGATCATTTTGTTGATTATGACTGTCCTGAAGGAGGAAGAGCTTTTCATCCCAAAATAAAATCTCGCAGTCACCGTGCCGAACCAAAAGATGTCTGCTTCTTTGGAGCCTGGCTTGCTTTTGACGCTCCGTCCACCCGTGAACCCGTTATTTCTTGAACGGCTTGCATTCCAGATCATGTCTGAGGAGCCTGTTCATTGAAGCTGGGGACATTTGAAAATGTTTGCTCAATTTACGGCCAGATACGGCCGGATTACGTCTTATTCGCTCCCTCACACATTTGATCTTTTTCTTCGTTCTGGCAGTTCGTCTGGCACCTCCTTTGTGTTGAATATGAACATTTCCAGTTTCCTTGAACCGTTTCAAGGTACGAACAACAAAACGCTTACTCACTCCAAACTGCTTAAGGCTATTGAATATCTGACACGGTCTAAGCTTTTGCAAATGTAATTTTAAAACTTGCTCCCGTATGGCTTCCATGGTAGCTGATAAATATAAACAAACGGAATTGCTTATTTATCTTCAGCGATAAGCTGTCAAAAGAATACACTTAAAACGGGTATAATCAATTCCGCTGTTAAAATTACCCAGCTGAAATAAACCAAGACTGAAAAAAGGTGACACCTATTGTGAGACACATTGTATACAAGTTATCAGGCACTTTTAAATTATTGCCTTGCTCGGAAAAATGACCAGAACATCCAATTAGTCTTGCGATTCAAATTCTGTATTACACTGCGATTATCGCTTCTAAATAAACTGCTTCCAACACATTGTTTTTAACTTTTCGTGAAAACTTCCATGAGTTCTATCAGTTCCCTAAATTGGTACTTGATTTACTAGAAATCTAAAATCTAAAAAATCTAAAATTCCACGAACCTTGTTGCAATAGATATTTGCTATCCTTTATTCACATCATATTCTACTTTTTGTAGGCTTCTTACGCTCCTGTAGCGAGCATTTTTCAGGTTGCCACGACTTAGTGATCTTATCTGACAATTGATAATTGTCACCTCGTAAGTGAAAGTCGTCTTGCCTCATACGTCGCGCAGAATACGCCTAAGAGACTTGAAAGGCAATCTTCTCACGAACGAGTGTAAGGTGATCGAACGGTGGAAGCAGCTGTTTGTCGAGCACCTCAACGGTGATGATACAAAACGGTAGTACGGTAATAGATCTAGCAACACGCGCAGAAGATGACAGATTTACAACCACTACCTCCCAGGTAATTGATCGCTGAAAAATTCACAAAGCTGCTGGTTTTGACCAACTGTCTAGTGAGTTAATAGAATACGGTGGTGAATCGCCGGGTAATTACCATGATTTGGAACGAAAACTACTTACTGACGGTTTGACTGCAAGGTATTGTATGTCTTATAGGTGTAACGAGCTGGATTGCTGCAACTTCCGCGTGATTAACATCTGCATTGGAAAAAAGACAGTTTTCATCGATTTTCCTGCATCCGTTGGTGAATCTATCAACACATCGCGCCTCATATTACCCCTATTGTGTACAGTCGAATTTTGAGCGATATCAGTGAATTGCATAAGCCAAGGCGAGAGAAGAAAAAAAAAACCTCCGTGCGATGGAATGTTCTTTCTAGTGCCTGCACCCCGGGGTGACAGGATATAGCAGATTTGGCATCTACAAGATCATCGCCTTGCTCCCTGCCCTTTGGTTCAGAAAGGGGTATGGGCACGTTATGCCGACTTGGTCGCGGCAGATTTCATGTGTGAATAGGGCTGCCACATCAACGTTCAAAAGTGCCTGAACCAAATGGACAGCTTGGAATGATCACTTGAAGATGCGATGTGGGATCATTGCCATGATATTCCTAAATGTAGCACGTAGTAAAAAGTTTCTTGTCTTCTATAACTAAATGTGATGAAATTGAGTAAACGAGTGGAAATTAATCTCTTATATGCATCCGTCGAATCATTCTGAACGGCCGTTGTCAGAATATCACCATGAAAATCTCACATGCGCATATCATGTTACCAATTACTAATGCTTCCTCTTCGTTTTCCTGTTCTCTTTCCTATCCCATGACCGCGAGCAATACCATATGACACACCGTGACGACAACCTGGACATCAAAAGGAAATTTAAGCAGTAAGTAAAGAACGGTATATAACCCTAACGAATTTTATTTTCAGCCAAACTTTCTAACACAAGGTAAGCAATCAAATGACCACAACAAAATAAACTAAATATTAAATAACATATAACGGGGAAAGGGAGGGACCATCAGGGCACCCAAGTGAAACGATTTGTATTTATTGTCGTCAATCAGGAGTAGACTACATGTTAGATTTTGATAGGAAGCATGGGACTGTCTCCTCCCTATTGTTACCATTTCGCGGAACGAGGGCGGGCTCTTTGACCCCATTTATTGGGTTTATTCTGTCAATCGAGGGCTCGATTCCAGTGCTGTGAGTGTAACTGAGCGGGTTTCGCGAATGAATCTCCTTCCAAAAGCAAGTTTACACTCTTTCGCAAGTCCACCTGCTGTCTCTGCTTACGTTTTTGGTCCTTCATACAGGAGCTTGATGGTCACAAACACCAATTGAATCCTGATCAAATCGTTTTACAGATTATTATCGCCTTGCTGGGCGAAGAAAAGAGCATCGAGAGAAAGCCTAGCTCTGGCCGTCCGGCGGTCCTGTGCAACCGGAAAGTCAGGCAGAAGCTGAAGCGCAAAACCGAGAGGAAATGGCGAAATTACTGAAGTACCCTCAGTCCATGGACATCGCCATGCGGAAGTGTAGATCCGAGCCGGCCGTCTCAGAGCAGCAAGCCACCAGCCTGAAGTAGTGGCTGAAGAATGATCAATGAGAATTTCCCGGCGAGCGCAATCTGGGTGGTCGTTGAGACATATTTCACCCAGGACGGCAACGACTGGCGGGGCATGGATATTTCACTTTCCCACCAAGGAGGTGTGCATCGAGGTCTTTAGGTATTGTATGGGTAAAAATCACTTTTGAGCTTGAGCATTTGTACATTCAATTTCTATTGAGGAAATGGCTTGAATCCTACAGATCGAAGCCATCTACACATGGGCCGGAACCAGAAAATCTCAACGGTGCCGACTGAAATTGATACCAGACCGACAGGAGTGAGAGGCAACCACGCTTAACACTACACCACCGGCGTTGTCCAAAAACGTCCTTTTTGAATGAGTCTCATATTTTTTGTTTTGTTTTTTTTTTTGATTATCGAGATTTTCAGCTTGTGGGCTTGTTCGTAATCATCAACGCATCGACCCCCCGACACCCAGCCGGTCTACCAATTCATTTCATCACATTAAAAACGAGAGTAAAAAGCACTACATTTTTATTGGAACAAATATAAACAAGGTACAGTTGTAATCGGTCGGGTTTTTTATTTCGTCCGGACAAACCGGAAATATTCGAGATCTTGGTTCCGAAAGTTAACTCTGGTGTTCTTTGGCTTCAGTTCCCGGTCCAAGTTTTCCTCTCGTATTCGTTTCGGTACATTTTGGTCCTTCAGTGCCGGATGATGGAACCCCACGAAGTGGACAAGTTGCGCGCAAGACGGGAGGTTATGTTCTCGAAGGTGAAATGGGAGTTATCCGTCGCCGAGAATCTACACACTCGGAATCCCACCTACGAAGAGGTGCAGGAGCGGAAGGAGAAACTCACGGAACTTGCTGGAAACTTCGAAGCCGTTCAAACCGTGATCGAAGAGAACACTAGTCATCTGGAGGACGTGGTATCGATTTTCAACTATCGGCTCCAATTCGAGGAAGTTTACTTCAAGGTGAAGACAATCTATTCAAGGTATCTGGTGGAACAGCTGGATCGGACATCGGATCGGGCGTCCAACTTAAGCGACAGGACGGATGAATCGAACAACGACTTACGGGATGCAATCAGGGTTCTCGTCGAGACGCAGCAAGCGATGATCCAGAATCAATTGCGGAACAATGCAGTACCTGCTGCCGGACAGGTGTCGAATCAGGACCATCCACTAAACGTGAAGCTTCCTCAGCTCAACATCCCAGTCTTCAAAGGTGAGCGGAAGAACTGGCACTCATTTAAGGATTTGTTCGTCAGCTCCATCCACAGCAGGATGGACTTGAAAGATTCACTTAAGATGCAGTACTTGCTTTCTTATCTGGACGGCGAGGCGAAGAAGATGGTCAGTTCGTTCCCCATCAGCGATGCCAACTATAAGGAGGCTTGGGAAACACTTGAATCACATTACAACAAGAAAAAGTACACGGTGTTTGCCCTTGTCCGGGAGTTCATAGACCAACCAGTAACGTCAAATGCAAGTGGCTTGAAGAAGTTGGTCTCCACATCCGACGACGTCATTCGTCAACTCAAGGCTCTCGGGAACGAATATGAATCGAGGGATCCGTGGCTCATCCACCTACTGCTGGAGAAGATTGACAAGGATACTAGGTCCTTGTGGGCGCAGAAAATAATTGACGTCGACAGTCCAACCTTTACTGACTTTCTGGATTTTTTGCAGAAGCGCTGCGACGCACTTGAAACGTGCACGGCGTTCATGAAACGACCGACTCAAGGGGATACTGTGAAGAAGGAATACATGAAGCCGCAAGTTGGAGAGAAGGTGCAAGCATTCCATACATCGTCATCAACGTGTGCAAAATGTTCAAAGGATCATTCAGTCTATCACTGTGAGGAGTTCAAGGCAATGGATACCACGGCCCGCAGGGAGTTGGCACAAACAGCAAGACTGTGCTTTAATTGCTTGCGTCCTTATCACTCAGCGAAGAAGTGCCCGTCGAAATCGGTATGCCGTTCTGCAGACTGCAAGCAACGTCATCACACTCTACTGTGCACACAGGAAACGGGGAAAAAACCGACTCAGGAAGGCCAGGAAGCCAGTTCCGAATCAGCCATAGCGTCCGTGAACGTTAACTCGACACAAGCGATGGGAGGAAAATGTGCAGTTACGCTGCTGCCCACAGTGGTGGCACGTGTCAAAGGGAACGACGGTAAGCTGCATGAGGTGAGAATTCTTATTGACTGTGGTTCGCAGGTGTCGCTCATAACGGAGGCGTGCGTAAAGCGTCTTGGGTTGAGACGTAGCAATGCTACACTAGAGGTCACTGGAGTCAACGCCGAGGTTGTCGGCACCACCGCTGGCAAGGTTACACTGGTGATGTCATCGCGATTCGAAGATGAAGAGAAGCTCATCGCTCAAGCCTACGTTTTGGGAAAGCTCACGGCAACATTGCCGTGTCAGCGTTTCAACGTATCGAACATGCCGTACCTGGAGGGTCTGCAACTGGCCGACCCGCAGTTCAACAAACCTGGTTCAACGGATATCATCCTGGGCTCAGACGTCTTTCTCTCGATTCTGGAGCCAGGACAGGTCAAGGATCACAACGGCAATCCTGTAGCACAGCGTTCCGTCTTTGGATGGATGGTTGCAGGAAGGATTTCGAAGCAAGAGTGTGCTCACACCTACCATTCGGTCATCAATCTGGATCAGGAGGTTGACATCGACCGCACACTGCGGCTGTTTTGGGAAGATCAAGAGCTACAGTGTCCCAAGCAGCTCACGAAGGACGAGGAACGGGTGGTTGAAAAGTTCAACTCCACCCTCAAGCGCTCGCACGAAGGTCGCTTTATCGTCCGTTTGCCTATGGAGGACGATTCAAAGCTCAAACTAGGGAACTCGCTGGCCACTGCAATCAGGCGGTTGAGAGCAATGGAACGTCGATTTGAAAACGACAGCAGCTTCAAGCAACGATACACATCATTCATGCAGGAATACCTGCAATTGGGCCATATGGAGGTTGTGCCGCCTACGGATATCG
Organism: Aedes koreicus; assembly: GCA_024533555.2. NCBI lineage: Eukaryota > Metazoa > Arthropoda > Insecta > Diptera > Culicidae > Aedes > Aedes koreicus. The sequence goes on from JAHHFK020001726.1 coordinate 157,109, forward strand.
ACAAGGACTGTTCGAAATCCTTCTACTTGCCACACCATGGTGTCACAAAGGAGGACAGCGTAACCACAAAACTTCGAGTGGTTTACGATGGGTCTTCTACAACCACGACCGGAACATCACTCAACGATATTCTACTAGATGCTCCGAACATCAACGCCGATCTGTTCGAAGTGCTTCTACGATTCCGTTTATTCCTGGTGGTATTCATTGCGGATGTCGAGAAGATGTACCGCCAAGTCCTGGTGCATCCGGACGATATGGACTTCCAACGCATCGTTTGGCGAGAATCTTCGGACAAGCCCATTCAACATTTTCGTCTTCGTACCGTCACCTACGGTCTGAAGAACTCAGGATTTCTAGCTATGGCAGCACTTCACAAGGCAGCAGACGAATTCGAGCAGCAGTACCCAGAAGCTGCTGAGCGAATCAAGAAGCATACGTACGTCGATGATTTAACTTCAGGCGCAGACTCTGTGGAGGAAGCGAAACGCATCATCAAGGAAATCAACGAAATTCTCAGCAAGGCAGGGTTTACTCTACGTAAATGGAGTTCAAACTCGCCCGAAGTACTCGACTCGCTGACGGATACCATCAGTACCGCAATGCCGATTCAATTCCCCGACGAGCGGAACATCGTAAAGGCACTCGGAACGCACTGGCTTCCAGCAGAAGATGTATTCACATTCAAAGTCACCATGCCAATCGATGGTCCAAGCACGAAGCACCAGCTGCTCTCTGATTCAGCGAAATTATTCGATCCATTTGGATGGTTCGCACCGGTGATTGTACGAGTCAAAATTCTTTATCAACAATGTTGGCTGTACGATCTCAACTGGCACGACCCGCTGCCCCCCGTCATCGAGGAGGTGTGGAATGAAATGAAGGAGAATTTGCATTATCTGGAGCAAGTCAAAATACCACGATGGGCGGCAAACTACAACGGCCGCATCGAACTACACGGGTTCTCGGATGCATCGGAAGAAGCGTATGCTGCTGTGGTGTATCTCCGATCTGTGGACAACAACGGCGAGGTCCATGTTACCTTGCTGGCAGCGAAGACCAAGGTCGCTCCTGTACGACAAGTCTCCATTCCTCGTCTCGAGCTAAATGCAGCGGACCTCTTGGCGAAACTAATGAAGCAAATAGCAGAGCCACTCAAGCAATTCCAGGTTGAGCAGTACGCGTGGACGGATTCCACGATAGTTCTGCAGTGGCTATCCAGCCACCCCCGCAAGTGGAGCACCTACATAGCGAATAGAACTTCTTCGATTCTGGACATCATGCCGAGAAAGCTCTGGGCACACGTAGTGACAAACGAAAATCCTGCTGACTGCGCTTCCCGCGGGATCTCCCCGTTGGAGCTTATCAACCATCCTCTATGGTGGACGGGGCCCGCATGGCTGTCCGATGATTCCGCAACTTGGAAACGAAACGCACCAGACGAGGAACACGACGAGCAATCATTGGAGGTACGTAAACGATTTCAGTCGCTCAATGTTTCAGTTCGTTTTCCAGCCACAAACAACGTCATCGAGAGGGAAATACTCGAACAGCGATCCGATCTCAACGTGGCTTGCTGGCAGCTTGCCCGCGTTCAAAGATTCGTCTACAATATCCGACGCAAGACAACCGGCAACGACAAGCGATCCGGTTCCATTCTGCCATCGGAGTTGCATCAGGTTCGGATGCAGTTTGTACGGCTGGCACAGCAAGACTCCTACGCAAGCGAAATCAAGACTCTGGCCCGAGGAGAGGAAGTTCCTGTTAAGTCCAGTATTTCAAGCCTGTACCCTTTCCTGGATGGCACCGGAACGCTTCGGGTTGGCGGACGACTGCAGCACTCGGTGTATTCCTTTGATGTCAAGCACCCGATAATCGTCCCGAAAAATCATCGATTCGCAAAACTTCTAGTCAAGGAAATACACGTCAACAACTTTCACGCTGGGCCAACTTTGATGACAGCAACAATCAACCAACGTTACTGGATTCAAGGTTGTCAGACAGTTATAAAGCAGGTGGTACGAGATTGCGTGACGTGTTGTCGTAACAAGGCGCAAACGGCAAAACAGCTGATGGGGAGTTTGCCAGCAGCTCGAGTGACGGCGTGTCGCCCTTTCGCCCACACCGGAGTGGACTATGCTGGTCCGATTCTGGTGCGATGCAGCAACACACGAGGAGCACGGAGCATGAAAGGATACATTGTTGTTTTTGTATGCCTTTCGACTAAAGCCGTTCATTTGGAGGTCGCTGGAGATCTTACCACCGACACTTTTCTGGGAGCATTCAAGAGGATGATCGCACGCCGTGGATACTGCAACGAAATGTGGTCGGATAATGGCACGAACCTGGTAGGCGCTGATCGTCAGCTGCGGGAAATTTACGAGATCGTCATGAAACACGCCAAGCAAGCAGAGCATTTTTTCACCAACCTCGGAATTCGCTGGAAGTTCATTCCACCAGCGAGTCCACATCAAGGCGGTATATGGGAAGCGGCCGTGAAGAGCGCAAAGGAGTTACTTCGTCCGATCGTTGGAGACGAAAGGCTGACCTACGAAGAATTATCGACCGTGTTGTGTCAAGTGGAAGCCTGTCTCAACTCAAGGCCCCTCTGCCCAATTTCGACGAATCCTGACAGCCTCGAGGCACTCACTCCGGGACATTTCCTGGTTGGGCAGCCCTTGAATCTACTACCGGAACCAGACGTGACCCTTTTCAGGATGAATCAACTGGACCGTTGGCAGAAGGTTCAGCGGTACACAGCGGAATTTTGGCAGCGTTGGCGCGACGAGTACATCGCCACGCTGCAACCCAGAAGAAAGTGGAGAACTAGCCAGGATAATTTGAAGCCTGGACAGTTGGTCGTTGTGAAGAATGATAATAGCCCACCGTCAGCTTGGGAGCTAGCCCGCATCGTCGCAGTACATCCAGATCAGCGAGGATTGGTTCGCACCGTCACTCTACGCAGAGGCAAGTCGGAGTATCAGCGTCCGGTGCAGAAGTTGTGTCCACTTCCTGATTGAGCCTTTGGCTCAATGCGGGGAGGATGTTCGTAATCATCAACGCATCGACCCCCCGACACCCAGCCGGTCTACCAATTCGTTTCATCACATTAAAAACGAGAGTAAAAAGCACTACATTTTTATTGGAACAAATATAAACAAGGTACAGTTGTAATCGGTCGGGTTTTTATTTCGTCCAGACAAACCGGAAATATTCGAGATCTTGGCTCCGAAAGTTAACTCTGGTGTTCTTTGGCTTCAGTTCCCGGTCCAAGTTTTCCTCTCGTATTCGTTTCGGTACAACGGGGAGCGCAGGCACAGATCTAATCGGTAAATATAAGAGAGAATGTATGGCATGCGCATGCCGCATGCCACAGACGGCGGTAAGGCAGCGAACTGAAACAGATGAGATGCGTCTTCTAAACAAAGTAAAGCGATAAACGGGAATATAGCCAGGAAATTTCAACGATTGAAAGGCATTCGGCCGGCAAGTTCAAGCTGAATGAATGATTTAACGCAGACCATTTCTCCAAACACAAAATACATTTAAGTCAGATATTTGAAACCCAGGGAATAAATAAACACATATAGCTATGGCATAGAGATTCAACCCCCCGGCAACACGCATCACCACCAATCCGCCCCCGGGCGCCCGGGCCGGGCCAGGGGATACGCACCCGCCGGTACACGCCGTTTCATTTACTCGATTTTTTTGACAATTGTAGACTAGTCTCTTTTTCTCTATAGGAAATGGTACTCAATTTACGGGTACGAAAAATTAGATCGTCTCACATTTATAGTGGTCCACTTTTTACGTTAATTGAGTACACATTTCTCGTTAGGGTTTCCAAAATGTTAGATACAGGTTGGATATAATTCTAGTCAATTCATTGCATTGTTCAAAACTTTTTTTTTTGAAAGCAACTTTTCATTTTTTTTTTTTGTTTTTTTTTTTTTTTTTTGTTTTTTTTTTTTTTTTTTGTTTTTTTTATCCATTTACTAAAAAGAAAGCGTTTATATTGTGAAAATTTCTAACAAAGACTTTACAATCGAGAACCAATCTGTGTTGGGAACAATCCCATTAGGCTCTCTCTGAAAGAAATCCTGATGATATCTAATTGTAATAAGAAACAGCTTTCTAATAGTTCTACGTCACCAATTCGTGCAACCCTATCGGACTGTCCCTTGCTTTTTTTTTCTTTCGCGTAACGCTAGACTTATTTTCAATACATTGAGTTCCGCATTCATGCAATATTAACCATGCAAGTAGAAAATAGTGGATTTTGATTCTCAGGATTAAGTTCAATACCAATTTTTGAGCTGAATGGCATTTTTATTTCGTTCGATTTAAGTGGTAAGAAAGCCATTTTTCAGTACATAATTCATATCTTCGACAATGGGTTTGATATTTGGACACATGAAATCTTTGATCAAATTTACAGTACATCAAATTACATAGTCGTATTAAATATTGAACTTTTTGAGCTTTCGAACGAGACCGTCTCACTTTTATTCAAAATTGACCCGCAATTTCTTGGTACGTCTCATGTTAATCAATCAACTACATCCTTCTTAAGGTTTTTTGCATGTGTTCACTGTACTCTTCGATATCTATTTTTGATAACTTAGATAAAACTAAATAAACAACTTACAACCTAGGTATTAATTCAAAACAAGCGTTATTTTCATATAGATATTTTTTGGATCTCACAACAACCAAAAACCTTCTAAAAAATGAAGGTGCACACCGTATATGTTACGGTACTTTTCGCTCTCTGTTTCAAGGAACTCTCACTAGTTTGGCTACCGTGCTACACTGATTGCATCGATTCCTAATTTGAAGGAAGGTATTCAGTTGACATTTCTACGAATAACGAGGAAGCTCTAAGCAAACTCATACAGCCTTCGATTGTTTTCATGGTAATAGACATCTGTTCCCTGGTCTACAGTTCATGGTCGGCAGTGTCTTCTAAATGATTAACTACATTCCAAAAAGCAAGACTGTCGACTTTTAGTCTTGTAGAAGGGTTTGAACAAATTCACACAATCAAGAATTTACTATTTGATGAAGCACAGTTACAATGGAACTTTCCTGGGTTTTCCTCTCCGATGATAATAATAGTGTTTCAAGCTGCTGGACCAATGTTAACCATCATTAGCCTACAAACAAAATGTCAATCATTCATAAGGCTGCGATTATTTTTCTAAGTAAAAAACAAACCTATGGGCCATATATCGTTGCTTCACGATTAATTACAGGAACTTGTATCTTGAAAGTTTGTAGTGGTACCCTCCAGAGGTTCGCTTTTTACCATAGTAACTGGAAGTGAAACAGGAACGATGGGAACTTCCTCGTCTAGACGTTTCTTGATCAATTTGTGTAGACGCGATTGAACGGTGGAGACCGGAATTCCGAAAAGTTTGGCGGCTTTGGTTAAACCCATTTCCTGATTGCGCACTTTGAGAACAGCGGCGTCAAGTTCCTCTTCCGAATAAGGGTACCGTTTATTTTTGGATAGCACTATGTTAGTGCTCCTTTTTGCACATTTCTCGACTATTTTCTTTACTTCCACACGGGATTGAATGGTGGATCTTGGAATTCCGAAAAACATGGCTGCTTGGGTTAAGCTCATTTCCTTACTGCGCACTTTGAAGACGGCGGCATCAAGCTGTGCCTCTGAATAATTATTCCGATATTTTCTCCTAGGCTGCCAAATATAAATGATCAAATAGTTATTGAACTACTTATTGATGTTTTTTGAACGAGAACTAGAGCTCCAGGAGACAAATTCCAGACGCTTTCCAGTTAATGTTTTTAAGCTTCATGAATTTGAACGTGAATTATGTGTTTTATGACGGTTTATGAAACAAGTCTGGCTGGACAAGGTTCATTTTTGTCAACCGCATACTAGTATCGTGTTACTTATTGGATTTTATTGAGTAGCTTAACCCTGTACTTGAATTTTCATTTAAAAAACTCTTTTTTTTTTGTGTTTGGAAATGTTCAAAGTGGTGCTATTTTCCAAAAACGTGCAAAATAATTAACTCAGGAAATAATTAATCATGTCAAATCTGTACTGTTTTGAACTTTATACCGTATATATTCCGAAAGCATGAGCTTTTACAATGAAACACATTTTTGTTCAAGTATTTTTGAAGACGGATAAAGAGACCTGAAGTTTCGCTTATTGGAGCTTAAGTAAAGTAAGTAAAGTCTCTTTATGTGGTGCTCATTGTGCCACCTTTTTTTCTGATACAAAAGGGAGTCATTGTAGAAAAGGCTGTCAAAATGTTTTATTATATTTGGGTTGTTTTCAAAAATTAGAAGTGTTTACAAATGTACATGATCTATGGCAAAAAAAAAATCCAAGGATATTGTTAGGTTTTTTTTTATGTGATAGTCATTGCTACTGCCTCATTATCGGAATGGTTACAGGTACCAAGCTAGCCATTAAACCTGGTTTAATTTTCCTGTGATGAATTACTGATCATTACATTCATTCAGCCTTATCGATGAGTTAATAGATAGTTTATGTACACCTTCTTCTGTCTTAAGATTTCAAGCTCAATGCTTTCACTAATTTGCTTACTGCTTGCTCTCAACACAGTGTTCAAAATGCACTTCCACAGTTACTAATTGCGAGGATTTGTTGCCCGTACCCGTTTTTGCATTAGTATGATTTTGTGGCAAATATATTCATACCTTGTGCCCACGGAGTCGAGAGATTCTCCTTTACGTATAGACCAGACCAGGAATCCAACCCAGTCACCTCCATTGTGTTGCTTTGTAGTTGCGCCTTTGCAGAGTTAAGTCGACCCAAGTCGATTCGATTAACTATTCGAATTAAGACGGAATTAACTTGAGTTTACGTATCCTAAAAATTATTGTTTCAATTATCCAGATCAGTCAGTTATCCCTCTCGTAGGTTAAATTTGTCACCTTGTCGAGGGCTTATCTCATGCTATAAACATGCACATGAGACCAAGAATTTGACCAGTAGTGAAAGTATCACATTTTCTTATCATTTTTTCACAGCCACGTCGTAGAACGTTTAAATAAAGGCACTAACATCAGGTATGCTACTGGCGGGCTATGCCGCAATTCACTCTTAGACTTCTTACTTTCAATCTAAGGGAAACGACTAAAAGTACACTTTTCATTTTATTGACAACTTATGTTGTTATTCATCCATTTTTTTTATGGAATGAATAACCGAAATACCTGATTTGCTCATGGTATAATAACTGAATGTAATTGCAACATTTTCGAAAGGGGTGAATGTTTTGATCAGGGTAATTATCTGAGTGTTCGAAATGAAGCACATAGTCACAGAAAAGTGTTACTTAAGACTGACGATGACAGGCATGTGTATTAGAGATAAGAAGCGGAGGGCCCGCTTAGGGAACGCCATTGGAAGCAATAGAATAAACCTTTTCATGTATGAATCCTGGAAAGCGTGAGCTTTTTAGTGGAATACATGTAACTGGAAAATGAGAGGAGGGATTGGTAGTTTCCATTTGATCCCGGCTACCTTTGTTGCTTGTCTTGACGGATACGCGTGTTTCGTCTACGGTGTGCGGACTTCTTCGGTGTCGAGTATTAGTGCAGGACACTGGATGGATCTGCGCATTGTGGACGGGATGCGCGTGTCTGTCGGGATAGGCAATGGGGGTGGTTGGGGTTGGATGGGGGTTGCTAGTCTTTCTTCTCATTTTATAGTTACCTTTGCTTGTAGTTTATAGCATGTATCCTCCATACCAGACAATGAATAAATAGAATAAAAAACACTAGATAGGAAATAGAACTGTTCTTTTCCAAGTGTCAGATTATTTCTGATTTGAAATATTGTTAAATTGGGGATGGGAATGGTAACTAGATCCAGAGCTAGAGAGTAGGCTAGAATTTAAAATTTAGACAACAATTTAATTCAGTATTTTTTTTTAAATCCTTTTTGATTTAAACATCATTACTTCTGGTTGGTGCTGTTCAAGTTTGGTTAAGTTAGGAATTCGGAATTCTTAGTCAGAGAAACGAAAAGTCGTCGTGAAAATATCACCATCAATCTCTCACATACGCCCTGCGTGCCATGAAATACTAATACCCTCTTCTCTTCTCTTTTTTTATTGATCTTCATGGTCGAGAACGGCTGTGAAATGGATCGATTGAAGTGCGAAGGACCTGCTCAGCTCTAGGCTACATGCGGTTTTGATAAGGAAGTGATCATATCAATTTCAAGAAAAAGTACCTGTGGAGCATCCTCGAAAAAATCAAAGACAGCACACAAAGAGAAGTACCATAAGTCCTTAATAAGTATATATGAAATTAAGCTAAATTCTCTAAATTCTCTAAATTCAACAGAGCACTATGGTCCTCCGGAAAGTAGGGGGTTGGTGTCAGGCCCTGCAAGCCAGCCGTAAAAAAAAGCAAGCACAGGAACATTTACAGCAGAATACGACCCAGAACAATCGGCGAGGACCACAGCGACGAAACAGGACTAGCGATTGGAAACTCGGTACGTGGAACTGCCGATCGCTCTTACTTCAACTTCGTCGGAAGTACCCGCATACTCTCCGATGCACTGAAGGATCGTAAGTTTGGCATCGTAGCGCTGCAGGAGGTGTGCTGGAAGGGATCCATGGTGCGTACGTTTAGAGGTAACCATACCATCTACCAGAGCTGCGGCAACACACACGAGCTGGAAACAGCTTTTATAGTGATGGGTGACATGCAGAAGCGCGTGATCGGGTGGTGGCCGATCAATGACCGAATGTGCAGGTTGAGAATCAAGGGCCGGTTCTTCGACTTCAGCATTATCAACGTGCACAGCCCACACTCTGGAAGCACCGATGATGACAAAGAGGCATTTTACGCGCAGCTCGAACGTGAGTACGACCGCTGCCCAAACCATGACGTCAAGATCATCATCGGGGACCTCAATGCTCAGGTTGGCCATGAGGAGGAATTTAGACCGACTATTGGAAAGTTCAGCGCTCACCAGCGAACGAACGACAACGGCCTCCGACTTATTGATTTCGCCGCCTCAAAAAATATGGCCATTCGTAGCACCTACTTCCAGCACAGCCTCCAGTATAAGTACACCTGGAGATCACCGCAGCAGACAGAATCGCAAATCGACCACGTTCTGATCGATGGACGGCACTTTTCCGACATTACCGACGTCAGGACCTATCGTGGCGCTAACGTCGACTCCGACCACTACCTGGTGATGGTAAAACTGCGCCCAAAACTATCCGTCGTAAACAACCTAGGGCGGCTGAAGCAACCGGATGTCGCCACGGCCTACGCGCAGAATATCGATGCAGCGTTGCCGGATGAGCGTGTGCTCGACGAAGCCCCTCTCGAGGACTGCTGGAGGAATATCAAAGCAGCCATCAACGACGCAGCAGAGAACGTCGTCGGGTACGTTGAGCGGAGTCGAGGGAACGACTGGTTCAACGAAGAGTGCATGGAGGTTTTGGAGAAGAACGCAGCGCGGGCAATAATGCTACAGCACGGGACCCGGCAGAACGAGGAGCGTTATAAACGGAAGCGGAAGCAGCAGACCCGCCTATTCCAGGAAAAGAAACGCCGCCTGGAAGAAGCTGAGTGCGAGGCAATGGAGCAGCTGTACCGTTCCCAAGAAACACGGAAGTTCTATCAGAAGCTCAACACGTCCCGAAAAGGCTTTGTGCCGCGAGCCGAAATTTGTATGGATAAAGATGGGGGCATTCTGACAGACGGCCGTGAGGTTATCGAAAGGTGGAAGCAGCACTACGACGAACACCTGAATGGCGCAGAGGACGCGGGCGTTGAAGTCCAAGTCGGTGGAAGAAATGACTACGTCAGCACAGCAGAGGATGGCAACGAACCAGCTCCCACGCTGAGGGAAGTTAAGGATGCTATCCAACAACTCAAGAATAACAAAGCAGCTGGCAAAGATGGCATCGGAGCTGAACTCATCAAGATGGGCCCGGAAAGGCTGACCATCTATCTGCATCGGCTGATAGTCCGTATCTGGGAAACAGAACAGCTACCGGAGGAGTAGAAGCAAGGGGTTATATGCCCTATCTACAAGAAAGGCGACAAGCTGGAGTGTGAGAACTACCGAGCGATCACAGTCCTAAACGCCGCCTACAAAGTGCTATCCCAGGTTATCTTCCGCCGGCTTTCACCAAAAGTAAATGAGTTCGTGGGAAGTTATCAGGCCGGTTTCATCGACGGGCGCTCGACGACGGACCAGATCTTTACTGTACGGCAAATCCTCCAAAAATGCCGCGAATACCAGGTCCCGACGCATCATCTGTTCATCGATTTCAAGGTGGCGTAAGACAGTATCGTCCGTATAGAGCTATGGAAGATTATGGACGAGAATGGCTTTCCCGGGAAGCTCACTAGACTGATTAAAGCTACGATGGACGGTGTGCGAAACTGCGTGAAGATTTCGGGCGAACATTCCAGCTCGTTTGAATCACGCCGGGGACTACGTCAAGGTGATGGACTTTCGTGCCTGTTGTTCAACATTGCGCTAGAAGGTGTCATGCGAAGAGCCGGGCTCAACAGCCGGGGTACGATTTTCACTCGATCCGGTCAGTTCGTTTGTTTTGCGGATGACATGAACATTATCGGCAGAAGATTTGAAACGGTGGCAGAAATGTATACTCGCCTAAAACGCGAAGCTGCGAAAGTCGGACTGGAGGTGAATGTGTCGAAAACAAAGTACATGCTAGCAGGAGGTACCGAGCGCGACAGGGACCGCCTAGGCAGCAGTGTTACGATAGACGGGGATACATTCGAGGTGGTGGAAGAATTCATCTATCTTGGATCCTTGCTTACGGCTGACAACGACGACAACCGTGAAATCCGAAGACGCATCATCAGTGGAAGTCGTGCCTACTACGGGCTCCAGAAGAACTTGCGGTCAAGAAAGATTCACCCCCGCACTAAATGTACCATGTACAAAACACTGATAAGACCGGTTGTTCTCTACGGGCACGAGACGTGGACGATGCTCAAGGAGGACCTGCAAGCACTTGGTGTTTTGAACGCCGGGTGATTAGGACCATCTTTGGCGGCGTACAGGAGGATGGAGTGTGGCGGCGAAGATGGAACCACGAGCTCGCTGAACTCTACGGCGAACCCAGCATTCAGAAGGTCGCGAAGGCTGGAAGGATACGGTGGGCAGGGCATGTTGCGAGAATGCCGGACAACAACCCTGCAAAAATGGTGTTCGCCTCGAATCCGGCCGGTACAAGAAGGCGTGGGGCACAGCGAGCACGATGGGCGGACCAGGTGCAACAGGATCTGGCGAGTGTGGGTCGTCAACGAGGTTGGAGAGAGGCAGCCATAGACCGAGTGTATTGGCGAAATGTTGTAGATGAAGTCATATCGTAAATGTATGGCTAATTAAATAAAATAAATAAATGAAATCAAAACTGTCAAACTATCAAAAACATTCATCTTTCTTAAGATCAAAAAGTTATATTACAGTCACTACTTATTTCAAATCACAAACAAATGAAACATTTCAGATCATTTGGTAGCAACGCGGCCATCTAAATAAAAAAAACACTACAAACCCCTTACCCCAACCTAGCCCTTATCACCTCCCATGGCGTTCAAGTAGTCCGCATAGACCAGTTCGCCATATTACCCCTCCCTAACCCTCGGCTTTGGATTGACTTGCGCTCTCATTGCCCCACCAAACGCTGCAAAATGAAAATGAAATTATCCAGATCAGTCAGTTATCTTTCCAGGGCTGGCAACCATCGGTGATATTGGACATAGTGGTGATTTTAGTGACTGGGTTAACGAAGTCATGATCAAATAGTGCCCAAGAGTAGCGTAAAAGTGACTTGAAGAACGTTTTCTCACTGCCCATCTTGTCGCGATACATGTTTCCAACCAAAGCAAAACAATCCACAGATATCTTTTACTTCGCCAAAACTGTTACAACTTTTAGCAAGAGATTTTACAACTCTAGGGTTTTTTTTTTCATTAGGGCGAATCTACAATTGAGAGATTCTCTCCTGGCTCGCTCTTTTTCATTCATTACAACGCCATTACAAAACTTTCGAGGGATTCTTTAGTACAGATCGAAACACAACAGTGCTGGCTAGCATACTCTACAAATAGTAGAATGAAAAACGTAAAGGTGATTGGAATATGAATGAAAGAGAGCGAGCCCGGAGATTATCTCTCAATTGTAGATTCGCCCTAATGAAAAAAACCCTAGAAATGTTCCTAAAATTCTAACTTGGTTGATGAATGACTGAACAATGAGTACGATTGGTACTTTGCCTGCTTAAAATAGATCCTATTGAGATCACTGAGAAACCATAGGAATAATTGGGTGAGACCTTGGTCATACGCTGACAGGGAAGGTGGGCTGCTGTCTTCGAAGAATGCAGTCTATCTGAGCGTCTGTTCTCCATGAATATTGCGGCCTACCGTGGTTTAGTAGTCGAAGTACTTTCTCTCCACGCAAATACATCCACAAAGCCACTTGGAGATCACCCGACCAACAAACAGAGAATCAAATTAACCATGTGCTAATCTACGCTAAATTCTTCTCCGATATCATCAACGATCGCAGTGTTCTACCTACTTGCAGTATGTATCCGCTCAAAACTTTCGACTGTGTACAACACACAATGAATTCGGACGTCGGGACCTAACATTGACCTACTACGAGAAACTGCCTCTTATCCAACGGAATACTGCCTCTTATCCAACAGCTGGAAGAGCAGCTTGACGATGGCTGGAGAGACATTCGAACCGTCATTGCAATAGCCCCACTAGGTACTTTTGTACTGAACTTAAAAAATGACTGGTTTGACGAATGTAAGTAGTTAGTAGAGGTGAAGAATGCAGCACGAGCGAGAAAGCTGCAGCATCGTACGAGAGTGATACGGAACAGGAAATAGCGCCAAATGGGATGACAAGACCGCGAAGCAATGGAGGTACTGTACCGTGCTAACGACACACGCAAATTCTACGACAAGTTGAACAGCTCGCGCAAAGGCTACCTACCACAACCCGATATGTGTCGAGACATGGAAGGTAACCTTCTCACGCAACGAGCACCTAAAAGGCAATGTTACAGCAAATGAGGATTGTACGGTAATGAACTTAGGAACACGCGTAGAAGATGACAGGATTCCGACCCCAACCCTCCAGGAAGTTGATTGACTGGTTGAAAAACAACATGGCTGCTGCTGTTCACCAACTCCCAAGCGAGCAATTGAAATACGGTGGTGAAGCATTTGGGGTAATTTGGGAGAAAGAGTATTTACCGGATTTAGATTAGATGGATAGTATCGTATGGCCCACCTATAAAAAAAGTGACAAGCTGGATTGCTCCAACTATCGTGGAATCACGCTACTGAGTGCCGCCAAGTTGCTCTCCTAAATTCTATGCGCCGTCTGTCACCAATTGCAAAGAAGTTCGTGGCTGGTTCAAGCAGGATTCATGGGTGCCCGAGGTACTACGGACCAAAGTTTCGCGATTCGGCGCTTCAAGACTTCAAGTCAGCTTACAATCGATCGAGACCAGCACGGGCAGATTATATGGATTTCCAGAAAAACTGACGCAATTGGTCAAGGCAACGATGGATCGAGTGATGTGTGTCGTCCGAGTCTCAGGGACACTGGCTATTGGGTGTGTGTTTGGACTCCGAAGGACGCCAAAATCGAACAAAGTTCGCCGAACTACAAAGTTGACCACCTACAAGACATTAATTAAACCGATAGTGCTCTGTGGCCACGAAACGTGGACATTGCTCGTGGAGGACCTTGGAGTCTTTGAACGGAAGGTGTTGCGTACGAGCTACGGTGGAGTTCAGATGGAAGACGGAACGAGGAGGAGGCGAATGAACCACGAATTGCATTAGTTGCTGGGAGAACCTCCCATCGTTCATACTGCTAAAATCAGTCGACTACGGTGGGCTGGGAAGGTCGGACGACAGCCGAACTAAAATGATTTTCGATACCAATCCGACCGGCACAAGAAGAAAAGGTGCGAAACAAGCAACGTGGATCGATCAAGTCGAAGGCGACCTGCGAATTCTTCGCAAATTCAAGGCTGACGAAGTGCAACCATGGACCGAATTGAATGGGGACAACTTCTCTATACTGCAGAGGTCACCCCGGGCTTAGTCTGATTGGTAGGTAAGTAAGCAAGGGATCACTAATATTACCTAATAATAGGTATTTAATACGGGGGTCGAGAAAAACAAAATAATGTCGGTGCTCAGTCGCAATTACCCTGGAGGTGCTACTCTCAGTCGCACTACACACTCGCTACCAGCATTACTAGATAATAGCTAATGACCCGCCGGGGAGGAGTATAGTGGTCAGGTGCACTGGGATGCCTTGTGTTTTCTTTTTTGTTCTAATGCAGATGAGAATTTAGGCTACTTCTGGACCACAGCCGAAATTTCATCTCAATTGGCTCTCGAGAAAATGAAAGGCAAGCCCCCGAACATTACCATTTTGTATGAAAATCAGGCTTTGGTCTTATTGCGTTGCGTCAGTTTGTGTGTGGACGGACCACTTTTTTTTCTTTCCATTCTCTTTTTTTCTCTTTTTAAAAGTTTTGATATACTACACTCAGGAAATTATCCGTACGATTTTCATACGATCGGAACTATGAACCACACAGCAAGGGTCCAAGACTCATTCCATACGAAATCGTATAAAATGATTACTGTTGCATTAGTCGCGAAAAACATGCCTCATATACACTGACAATCAACATCACATATCGAGCGTGTGTAGTCCCGCGGGATTGTGGCTCGCCTCTGGATCTCAAGGTTCATGGTTGGAATCCCGATCGCAACTTTTTTTTTCTGTGAGAATTTTTTTCATACGATCGTCCTATGAAGTTCTTTCCATTAAACAATCGTATGAAATTTGCAATAACATCTTATGACAAATTTCCATACGATATTCGAATGAATTCCTCTCGATTTGTTCGTTCAGTGTAGTGGTCAAGTCACTGGACCCATAATTTCTACGTTCAAGGTTCGAATCCAGGTTGCTCCATATTTTAATTTTGTCAACATCATTGTATTTCATAAGGCAAAATAATGAAATTCATACTGATGACAAATAATCATAATGCAATCTTATGAATACCGAAAGTTTATTTCGCTGAGTGTACATGGAGTTTACGCAAAAGAGAGTAAAAGTAATAAACTCCTTTTTGACGTAGTCCCAGTTTTCCTCGAAAGAGCATACTTTATAGTCATAATAGCGTATATGGAGATAACCGTGTATGGCGTATTTTACCTTGGTCCATTACAAACAAAAGCACAAAGTTTCATTTGAATTTGTTCACGCGTAGTGTCACAATGAACCCAAATCCACTACGAAGTGC
Organism: Aedes koreicus; assembly: GCA_024533555.2. Taxonomy (NCBI): domain Eukaryota; kingdom Metazoa; phylum Arthropoda; class Insecta; order Diptera; family Culicidae; genus Aedes; species Aedes koreicus. Next base: position 172,485 of record JAHHFK020001726.1, read on the forward strand.
GGTGATTGAGCTGTATAAGCAAGGACACTCTCATGTGTTTATCGCTACACTTTCCGTTCAAATACTCCAAGGGCGCGTGACGCGTTGGTCCTCCACGAGCAATGTCAATTTCGTGGCCGTAGTGGACTACCGGTTCAATTAATGTCTTATAGATGGTCAACTTTGTAGTTCGGCAAACTTTGTTCGATCTTAGCGGCCTTCAGAGTCTACGATTGCCAGCAATAATGCGCCTTTGTATCTCTCTGCTATCCCCGCTCTTCGAAACACACTCCCCAATGCAATGATAAACAGCAAACACGAAAGTCTATCACCATGCCGTGATGAGTGTGAAACTTTTTATGATTTGTGACAGCCAGTAGCTCACGTCGCTGAGAGTACCGCTTAGTTTCAAGCCGAGCCTTGTATCGGTCTATGTGTCTATGGTCGGCAGTCCATAAAGTTCTTCTCTGCTGGTTTTGGAACGAGCTCCCATGTCTCATTCTTAAAGGCTGACTAAAAGTAAATTGGTAGGCCCCTCGCGCGCCGCTAGCACGCCTCTAGTGATGGGAATCGGAAATCTTTGACAGTGGTTTGTTTACACTTCTATAGAGAATAACTGGTGCAAGTTTGATCAAAGTAGTCGATCGCGTTCAGAAATAATGTCAAATGAAACTCGAAAGAAGAAAAAATATTGTGCACAAACACCTGGAAAATTCCGGAGAAATGATCCGGTTCCAAGCTGGCTAGAGTGCTGAAGATGCCGAAAGCAACAGTTTGTCGAGTGCTCAAAACCTACAAGGAAACCCTGAGTGTGGAAAGGAATCAGCGGACCTCCGAAAAAACTGGAACCAGCGATTGTCAGCTACGCAGCAAGGTGTTGAGGTGCGTTAAAGCCCTCACTAACAATCGCATCCTTCCAATGAAGCCAGTCGCTCCGTTTCATCAGTCCATCGCTTGTGATTGGCAGATTCTATTTCTTTCTTCAATATGTTCCCTTTAAAAATGTTGTGCCAAACATTTATGAACGAAATAAGAGGTTGACGCGAAAAATTGCAATATTTCTTTCGCTGCACTGGAACAGCAGTAATTTACGGAATACGAAACATAGGCACAGAATTTGAAAATATGACGTTAGAAAATATTACCCATTCATTTTCTTAAACAATTTAGCCCTTTCAAACCACTAGCTTTTAGTGGGCGTGGCATTAAATGATAAATTAAAGATAAGTTAAATCACAAACAATGTAATATCGATCCCTTAGGATGTGTACCAATTCGCGAATTAATTTTAATTTAACTTAAACTTGACAGATGGAAAATAATCGATTGAGTTTGCTACTCGAGCTGACTTATTTCTGACAGACTCAATGTTGACAGACACCTTACCGAAAGTTTGTTGTACATTAACAATGGGATTTTAATCGATTAATCGATTATGTTCCATCTGTCAAGTTTAAGTTAAATTAAAATTAATTCGCGAATTGGGACACAGCCTTAATGCTTTCAAAATTAAACATCTCAAGACAGAACCTGAAAAAATGGTACGCATTTTTTAGTTCACAGTCACAATTTTGGACCATTTTTAGGTTTTCACCGTACATTTTAAAAGTTAAATTATTGCTTACATTGACTTATGCAAGCGCAATTTTTAGGAAAATTGATTTTGTTGAACAGGTTAAACTTTTGATCACAAGACACCTCGGATTTGTTTTGCTGCTATTACAGTACTTGCTATTCAAATGGTTAGTATAAACTCCAAATAAAAAGTTTTCAATACATCTTGATTGATCTTTTTACTAAATGAGAAAATTAAATAAGAATTTTGATGGAAAATTGCTTGGAAATGATGACTTTTTTTTAGAAATTCTAATATGCACACAAAAAATCGACCTTCGGACATGAAACCCTTTTTCCAAATTTCTAATTGAAATTATCACTGTATTTTGGGGTTCGATAAAAGATCTCTTGGAATAAATATACGTAATTGAATAACCACCTCCTCTATAGACTGAAAACGCATAAGTATTAAGCATGTCAGCTTTCAAAATAGCAAAAACCTCGTATAATTTTGCAAAAAATTAAGGGTGCTGAATGACCTGCTAACGACCCATTTCTTCCAAGAGATGACTGTGGCAAAAATAATTATCCTTTAGTGTTTTTCATTTTGCTAATTAAGAATATCGTGCTCTTTTTCACTAAACTGAGTTATCCTCGCACAGACTTAGTTTCAATGTCAACGCACAGAGTTGAACTTGAAATTTAACAAAACAATGCATAGAACTGAATTCCCCACATATAGCCGTCGCATTCGCCCAGCCTTAATTAAGTTTTAACTTAGACAAGAAAGACAAGACAAGAAAATCAGATCTTCAAATTTGTAGTTAAGTGTCTTTTATCCGCAGCTGTTTTTATTATGACAGCGAAGTTGAGATAGAATTAGTGCAATTGAACAACGTAAGACGGAAGGGGTGATTATTCACTTTTGGTGTATTGACAGAATTGGAAAAATCAAATACTAAAATTTCTTCAATTTTAGCCTTGTTGAATGATCTCTAAATGACTATATGGTAATAAAAATTATCTTTCGCAATGAGTTTTAAATGTTTAAGTCAAGTTTTTTAAAGTGCTTCAATTCCCTAAATACTACTTCAATAAATCACCGAACGATAAAATCATCAAAACGTACTCACCTGTCGTCGGATGCGTTGACTGTATCTTTCCGGAGTGATTGATTTTTTCTTCCATTTTTCCCCTTTCTGCGCAAGGCCCGAACTTTCCCCCATTTCCGATGGATCATGGCCGTCCAGATGGGCGGTGACCATAGGCAGAATGTTCCCATCACGATCAACTCCACTACCGTCATTTGCTGCTGCTGCTGCGGCTGTCTCGTCAAAATATTGCCCAGAACTGTGCACCACCGTCATCGCCCCTTCGCCTATCGTTCGGGGATTTTGAATAACCCATTGGTTATCGTGGGAAGGAACGCTATACTCGTAGTCGTAGATGTCCACTTCCTCTTTGATGGTGGTGACTGCATCGAAGGAACTATCATCCGGCGCTTGTGATTGTGATCGCCTTGCAAGCTGCTGCTGTTGATCGATTGATTGAGAAGGGGTTCTTCCACCCCAATATTCTCGAAATTTGGCATCGGAGCGACGACACTGCTTGCGGAACGAATATGCCAAACTTAATGTCATTAAGCAGTCTGGACAGATGTGTTGTGGCAATCCATCTTCGGAAGATACCTTGAAAATAACAAATTTCAAATTTTACTGTCAGCCATCATAATCCGAAGAGCAACCAAACACATTGAACAACACTCCCCCCGTTTTCGTTTTGCTCTCTGCCCTTCTTGAAGGGATTGATTCAGCGGGTGCCATATTTATTACCTGTGTATCGCTTGTGTCTCGTATCATGTTGGCGATGACTTCCTGGCTCACTTCTGCAACCGCGTACAACGAAAACCGTCGGAAATCATCACTACGCGAACAGACGCGGCAGCACGATTCCATCGCGACCGTATTAGGAACGTTTCAAACGATTTATGATGCACTTTTTACAAGAAAATTGTAGCCATTAAACTGGAGCGAGTGGAAAATTTTGTAGACAGATTGACAAGATGCCGGCGCGATGCGAAAACGCTCGAGGGGCAAGGTTTTCTTCGATAGAGGTGCATGAGTTGTATGTTTTGATGTGATCTCCCCTTAAGAAAATTTGATTGAATGTTTCGATCGTGCAGGGTTGTACACCAGAATGTTCGCATATGAAGGCTATATACAGTGAAATCCAGATATGCAGAGTTTGCGTATATGTATCTTCCGCTCTTTTTTCTTCTGTTGTGAATTTTAGGCATTTTTGCTAATCGACCTGTTTAGTCATTGATGGAATAGCATACACTCTCGTTCTATTCGTGACTGAGTCGAATTGTATTCCTTTTTCTTTTTCTCACACGGAAATGTTACTCAACTTTCGTCAAAAAGTGGATCAACTCAATTTTTGAGCAGAACCACTTTTTAAGAAAATTGCCTAACATTTCCGTGTAAGAAAAAGAGAAAGAAATACAATTCTATTCAGTCAGTGAGTAGAATGAAACGGGAGTGTAGAATAATTTACAGCAGAAGAAAATACCCGCATAATCACAAACCATTCCTGGACCATTTCTCTTATTGTTCACGACCGTGTCCGTTATTGTTACCACAATTACCCTTATAGTTGACAACTATTAACTAACAATCTCCTATATAGTTTTAACAATATGTCAAATGGTAAAAGGTCAAATAACAATATGCTGAATTAAGTTAAGTTAAGTTAAGTTCAGTTACCATAAAAAGTAGCAAAATTTCACGAACAAACTTTTTGCTATACTTTATGCCAAAAAATTAGTATATAATCCAGACCGAGTGCAGACAATAAAAAACCTTTCAATGGCAATATGGCATACATTAACAATGCGTGTTAATATAGAGGTTATATGGTGCGAACGAATGGACAAATATTATATGTTGAACACCTTGCTAAAATCTATTTGTGGACAGGACAAATAGAAATAATTCTTGCTTTTCTATTAGTGGTTTTACCCATTAACGAGTATATTTTAATCCTTATTGTTAGCTTACAAATGTTAGCTATTTGTAACCACACATACTTTCTATGTGTACACATACCCACTATGTGTACACATACCCACACATACTTTCTATGTGTACACATACCCACACATGCTTCTTATGTGTCATATAAACTTCATTTGTGTTTCTCAGAGGGTTCTGTTTATGTATGAACACATCAGCGCAGACAGATGTTCAAGCTAGAACAAAATTAATCGATATCTTTTTGTAGATGTTCCAATCGTTAGCGTTATCAATCGCTTGTTGACAAACGCAACGTAGTTCACTTAGTCGAGGTGCCCACTGATGTGGTGAAGTTGCGGCATCTGCTAGCATGTCAACATATCATGCCAACGTTCGCCACACGTCACTCGATATTCACACGATGTTTTGACGTGCAATAAGATGCCACATAGCGGCAACTAAACTGACAGATTTGCTATTTACTAGTTATTAATTATCATTTGGCGATTTCTTGTAAATTGACGGTTATGGAATTTTACAAACACGCTGAGATTCAAGCTTGAATGGCTGTGACATCAGTGCTATGTAGAATTTTTCAGTAAATATGTGTGGATCAGGGGCTCTGCATCACTGTAAACCACATACAGATGCACCATAGTTCACATCATTTTGACAACTTTGGAAATTTGACAATTTTCAACATCCGACAACTGAAAATTTAATATGGCCCATCAAAACAAATCGATCAATGTCAAGGCACGACAGGCATGACAGAACAAATCAACTAGCTCTTTCAGACTTGCTTCTTTATTCTTTATTCTTTATTTGGTGCAGGGAAAAGCCCGTTTGAGTAGAGCTGCAGATGCCAGCTTTTTCTCAAAGGGGCGCAAAAAACCTCCTCTTCTTTTCATATCAACAGAATTTACATAGCTTCCAAATGATACAATGATTGCTTAAATCTACTTAATGGGCTAAACACAACAAAAAACTAACGTGAACTAAAAAAAAGCAAACGTGTGTTGTTTTGTGGAGCTGCGAGTACTTTGTAGAATCTTTTTCGAAGAGTGGAACGCGGAACATCGAAGTCAAATTCGTTGGAACAGCGGTTAAAGGATCGACACACACTAAAAAATGGCTCGTTATGCCCGTAATTTGTTCTAGCACCATGTAGAAAAAGGAACGTATTCGAGCGAAGTTGACGATAGGGAATATTTATGTTGAGAAGCGACAACAGTCGAGGACAATCAAATTTCGATTGAAGAAGGTCAGAAACAAAGAGCGTTTTTGAAACATCACGACGTATACTCAGTAACTCTAGACTTATAAGTTTACATCTCGCATCATAGCTGGGCAAATTGATTGGATCATTCCATGGAAGGTGTCTTAAAGCGAAGCGCAGAAATTTGCGCTGAACCGCCTCGATAAGTGAGATGCTATTCTGATAGTACGGTGCCCAAACGACAGATGAGTATTCTAATATTGACCTCACTAACGAACAGTACAATGATTTTAAACATTGAATGTTTTTGAAGTTTTTTGCAATGCGAAATATAAAACCAAGTGTCTTAGAGGCTTTGGAGGTTGTAAAAGCGACATGTTCCTTAAACGTCAATTTGGTGTCTAATAACACACCTAGATCCTTAACAACAGATTCCCTTTTGAGAATTGTCGATCCAACCTTATAGTCAAAGTCAAACAAACTACGTTTGCGGGAAAATGAGATAACGGAGCATTTACCAGTGTTGAGATCCATGCGATTTTTTTCACACCACTCGGTGAATACATCGAGCTGACATTGTAAAAATGAAGCGTCTTGAATATCAATGACAGTCCAATACAGTTTAAAATCATCGGCAAAAGAAAGATCCAAGTAGCAGATTAACGTCATTGAGATACACTAGAAATATTAACGGTCATAGGTGGCTACCTTGTGGTACTCCCGATGGAACAAGAAAGTAGGGTGAAATTGAATCGCCTAATTTGATAGCCATTTCACGGCCACTCAGGTAAGATTGGAGCCAAACGAGAAAAAATCCAGAGAAACCGAGACGTTCGAACTTTGCAATAGTTATCCGATGGTTGATTTTATCGAATGCCGCTGAAAAATCCGTATAGATCGAATCGACTTGTTGCCCTTTCTGTAGAGCTTTAGCGATAAAAGATGTGTAAACAACCAAATTGGTACTCGTTGACCGTTTCGGCATGAAACCATGTTGATGTTCAGAGATGTAATGGTGGCAGTTGTGCGATAAATAGCTGAAAACCACTTTTTCAAATAACTTCGAAACGGCACACAAAGCAGCTATTCCACGATAATTGCTGACCTCACGTTTGTTTCCTTTTTTGAAGACAGGAAAGACATATGATTTTTTCCATTGATCCGGGAATGATCCGACTTGCAACGATAAATTGAAGAGACGGGATAGAGGTGTAGATAGACTAGCCCAACAAACATCGGTGTTGAATTAAAGTTGTTTCAAAGAAATTGGGGATGTTTTTCGTTTTTTTTTATAAAATATGTATATCTATTCTATTTAAATTTGTTTGAAAAAATTCAACACCGATGTTTGTTGAGAGTGCAGCATTTCTTCAAAACAATTGCAGGGATTCTGTCAGGACCTGAACTGGTTGATGCCTTGAGGGAGGAACTAGTTTTTTCCACTGATTCAGGATCGACGATAGGATGAGCACCAACTGGAGGATGGACTGGAACATTGTTTGCAGCTTTGTGAACTTGTTTATCATCCAAAGATTCTTGTATGAACACGCTTGAAAATTGACTCAGGAAAAGATCACAGATACCATCTATAGACGAGCTTTCAATACTTCCCTTGGACATAACAGTGGGGAGGCCGGATTCTTTTCTTTGTTCGTTCACGTAATTCCAGAATCCTTTAGGATTGTGACGTAGTTGTTGCTGAACTTTCCTTTGATGCGCAAAAAAAAGTTTTTGATTTAGGCGTTTGTATCGAAAGTTGGCAGTGTGGTAAACTTGTTTGCATCGTCGGGTTTTACGCTTTGAATATTTACGCAATGTAGACCGTTTCAAGCTTTTCAAACGCTTTAGATGATTGTTACTCCATGGCGGATTGCGTGGCAGTTTGGAATGAACTGATCAATTGCATACAATAGTATGTTGGATGAATGAAGATCCTGATTGATAAATTCGAGCCAGTCAATGTTGGATAGAAAAGTATTCATACTAGTGTAATCACCATTCTTGAAATCGTAATAAAGTGCTTCCACTGGAACCATAAATACGCAGGGTGAAGCAGCACTCATTTCGGTCAATAGAGGTGGATGATGAATTGATTGCGTCACAAGAGGAGAAGGAGCCTCCATCAAAGAAAAATGCACATCTCCTTCGATACTACCAAAAACAAAGGTCAAGCATCCGGCTATTGTTATTTTCTACGTAGTTCAGTTGAGAAGTACGCGCCAAACTGTAGCTGTCGATAAGCTTGGCAGCCGTTACGCTAATCGAAGAATGAGTAACGTCGGGATAAAGATAATTTGATGGGCTGAGCTTCCATTTAATGCCGGGTAGGTTTCTCGAGTACTTTTTCAAAAGGACGTAAGTCACAAAATGTAAACAAACGCGTTGTTCTTGGCATGTTGTTAAAAAATCATGTATATATGCCCTTGTTTGATGAAGTTTCTGATGGATTATTCTTGGAAGATTTAACTAAAGTTTTTCAAAACGGTGTAAAATCACTTTTGCACTCTTTGGGAATAATGTTAGATACGTCGCTTGTGTTGAAAAGTAACTGCAGAACATTATTATATCATTTGGATGCCCCTTAACGACTCGTTAGTAAAAGTCTTTATACCACAAGGTTAAAAATTTAGATTTTTTTTTAGTAAAAATTGATTTTTTTTAGCAAAAATATGTTTACAACGGTTTGTTGTAGAAAAAAATTATACGTCAGTTTAAAAAGTTCGACGTATCTGTGTGAAGTATGACAACTTGACGTAACATTTCGACGTAACAACATTGCCATTCGCAGAATGGCGTATCATTTTGACGCAAATAACATGCCATCTATCATACTGACTTATCAAAATGACGTATTATCTTTTTCGATTGCAGACCGTTGTAAGAAACATTTTTCTAAATAAAGCTTGAATTTTCAATCCTATTGTAGTTTTTAAGCACAGTGATGCAATATCTTTTACCAATGTGTCATTAATTCTAAGGGTGGGATTATTGGGAATCAATAAAATTTCGGGAATCTGCACTGTTTTTTGAGTGGAAAATAGGTTGAAATCTTTGGGGTGCGGAACGTTCCGCTGATAGCAGCGTCAACACTTTCATTCGGTCGATGGCTGCTATCGGGATCGGTGGGATTTTGGTAAAAAAAAGCGTGAAAGAGATAGAAGACAAAATGTAACCATTGCTGCGTGGTTACTCCAACTGCAGAGTTTTTCCTTTTTTCTTTTTTTTTTTTTTGCTTGAAGTGCATCGCTTGCTGTGATCAGCCTTTTTCTTCTGTTTTGTAATCTCCACGAGAGCGGAAAGAGAAAAACATTGGAAATCATAAATTCCAATTGGATTGTTTATCACATCGAACAGTATTATAAACAGAAAATCCATATAAACCAGGCGTGTTGGAAGGAGCTTAGCTGGCAAGGCGTAGAAAGCCGTAAGAAAGAATGATTCGCATTATTCTGGCAATTGCAATCCAACGCACGTATTTACAAAAAAAAAATATTAGTGTCGTTTATTCTGTCTGCGAGTTTTCGTTGAGCTGGTTAGCAAATATTGCGATCTATGCGATCGATTGCCTTGTCTATTGTTTCTCTCGCAATGGTAGTGGCGCAAAGAAGACTGAAAAGGTGCACGGTGTGCAGTTTGGTCTGCTAAATAAGATAACGGAATTTTAATTTAAAGCTTGAACTTCAGGACAGTCAATTTTTGAGTAATTCATGATAAAGGCTTAAAAGCATACTGTAATCTATGATTTTTAACATTGAATCTAAAATCACTCTCCTGAATTGACAGTAGCAACTGGTAGAAGAATGTTAGTTCTACCGTTTGGAGTAGTTTGGTATCGTGGAATTCTCGTGATTCGTGAGAGATCAACGTTTAAAGACATTGTTTACAATTGGCCATTCTCATGAATTACTCGATTTTAACTAGAAAATAAGAATGATTAGTAATTTCCATTTAATTCCAACTACCTTTATTGCTTATCTTGACAGATACGCGTATTTCGTCTACAATGTGCAGACTTCTTCAGTGTCGTGTACTAATACTCGATTTTGTTTTTCAAACATGATGGGTATGGAAGACTCGTTCAAATATCACATGTCATGAAAGTATTTTTGAAAACGACGCCAACCCCTTACAGATATACATCGCATGTTTCAATTAACTTCACATGTGACGTATTGCTATACATTTGAAAAATCCCTTCTGCCACAATTGCTTTTGTTTATCAAAAGAAATAAATTCAGAAAATTGTGCATGAAATGTTTGAAATAATCTAGAATCTAGAAAATGCCATTAAACAACTTATATAATTTAAAAAATTTAATTTCATTTCATTTAAAATTTCATTTCATTTCCAATAATTTCATTTAAAAAATATTGCGAAACCAAGATTTACAAATAAGAATATATTAAAAGAAACTTACAAACATGCTTGAATTGTCCCCACTATCTTTTATAGCAGAAAAATAGTAGACTTACAACAACTTAAAAAGCATATTATAGTTCTCTTAGACTTGTATCAAATTAAATAACTTGAATAAAATTTTTATTTTATTTTTACCTTTTCAGAAACATCGAAAGTGTAATTGGAAACAATTCCTTTTCGTTAAGGAAAATGTTTTATTAGCTTCATTGACAGAACGAACGACAAATTTGGTAAGTTCAATCCTCAGATTTCTATATTGTCAGTGTAGTCAACAGGGTGCCGTTTGATGTGGTTAAATAACTTAAATTCCCACGGGGCCAAGTTCCTTATAACATTCGATTCAGTTCGACAATTACGCAAACTTTCTTTGTGTGTATGTGTTGTTTATCTGTGTTGATACAAACTAGGCGTGTTTCTCAGCACTACTTGACTTGTTTGCATGGAGCAGCCAAATGGATTTTATAGTGGTCCCATTGAACGCTACTAAATGATTGTTTTACCGGTTTACCGTTTCCGGAAATTTCCGGTGAATATGGGTCATTTATGAATAGTTATTGGCCATGTTGAACCCATCATGCGTAACCTCAAATCATATGAAAATCCAATAAGAAACTAAATAGAAGCCATATTGAGGCGTATACCGGTACCCACGAAAAATTACCTATTTCTGGCATAAACCAAAACTCATCATGCGACGCCTCCAAATCAAATGACCACAATTTTTAGTAAAACTAGACGTATAAATATTGACATCAAAGCAGGCTATATCAAGTAATATAAGTCTAAATGTGTTACTAGTGCTCATGTCCCTAGCGGGAACAGAAAACAACCGAGTAAAGGTGCTGTATCCTGTATTCTTAACTTTGTCGCCCCCAACGACTCATTCCAATAGCGACCGTCACGTAATATTGTTACAAATTGAACGCTAATATGTAACTTTCCCTCTCGCGGGTCAAATTTTTCACCTTGTCGACGGTGAGAGGGCTTATCTCATGCTATAAACATGCATGTGAGACCAAGAATTTGACCAGTAGTGAAAGTATCACATATTCTGCACATCTATTTCACTGCCACGTCGTAGAACGTTTATCTAAAGGCACTAACATCAGGTGTGATACTGGCGGGTTATGCCGCAATTCACTCTTAGACTTCTTACTTTCAATCAAAGGGAAACGACTAAAAGTACACTTTTCATTTTTGTGGCAACTTATGTTGTTGTTTATCCATTTGTTTTATGGAATGAATAACCAAAATACCTGGTTTGCTCATGGTATAACAATTGAAAATAATTGGAAATTTTCGAAAAGGGTGAATGGTTTGATCATGGTTAATATCTGATGGTTCGAAATGAAGCACATAGCCACAGAAAAGTGTTACTTTAGACTGACGATGACAAGCATGTATATTAGAGATATGACGCGGAGGGCCCGCTTAGGAAGCACGAGCAGTAGATTAAATGTTTCCAAGTAGTTTATTTCAGCAACAGTGCTGAGGGTCCGCTCAGTGAGGGTTTAGTATTTGACTTACTTTTGATAGGGGGGGGGGGGGGTATGTTGTTTTAATCACGGTAGGTCCATTGCAATCCCGGTTTCGATTCTATTTCGGTTCCGTTTCGACTCCGTTCCGTAATTCAAATTATGTTGAAAACCGATATTTAATCATACAACAAATTGATCCTTTATTGTACGAGGTTAAACTTTAACATAATGAAGACCGGATGAAATTTAAGTTATTCCTTCACGAATTTTCGAACTTTGGATCGAATGCTCTTCATCAAGTTCCGGACAAGTGTTGCATCGCATTTTTTGGACGCTTGAATCCAAATTTTTTTGAACTCCTGCATGTTCCCAGCTGCCTTACCAGTCTTCTTGAACACCCTCTTCACGATTGCCCAGTAACGTTCGATGGGTCGAAGCTGAGGGCAATTTGGTGGATTGATATTTTTCTCAACGAAATCTATACCCTTTTCCGCAAGCCAATTGAGAGTGGTTTTGGCATAGTGAGCCGACGCTAAATCCGGCCAAAACAGTGGAGGTGTACTATGCTTCTTATATAAAGGCAACAATCTCTTCTGGAGACTGAGTGTCGATAGATCGATAGATTTCCGCATTTATAGTTCCGGCAGTGTAAAAACTCAAACCACAGGAACATATAGCTTGCCATACCAGTACCTTTCGACCGAATTTCTCCACTTGAATCGACCTGTCCGCATCGCTCACATCCTCCCCAACGACGGCAGTAAAGTATTGTGGACCTGGAAGGGTTTTTGAGTCCTCCTCGTCCATCGTCCATCAAAACGCATGCATCCGGACGCTGCAAAAGACGCGAATACAATTTCGGGCCCTTGTTGCTGCTCGCTTCTTCTGTTCTGCACTTTGTTTCGAGATTTTCTGCTTCTTGTAGGTCTTTAATTTGTTAATTTGTCAGTTTTCCCATAGGTTTTCTGTCAAATTTACGTCAACGCATCCGCAACGTATCAATTATGAGTGACCCTTAACCCTTTTAACATCACCTCTACTACGACCAATACCTTAGAAGCAATAGCATAAGTTGGCCGCTTAAGCGTTAGTTGAAGTAATTAGTATTTATAAATTTCAGGTTCAATTTTCCCACGATGATGTTTTGTTATGCAGTCGTAAAATGGAAGCTCAAATAAATACCCTATCCTAGATGTCACGAGCTTTGTTTGATGATTTCTAATGTTTTCTAGAGATGATAATCCGGGGCAAAGTGCCGTCTAAGTTAATAGCCCCCAGTCCTGAAGTCATCTCCAGGCCGTATGCAGTAGTAACTAGATTTTAAAAAGACATGTATGTAAATTGCCAAACAAATGTCGATTTTATTGAGAAAAGTATCAATCTACAAAATTGGCCAGACTTTCGTCCCAGCGTACAATTTTGGGCAATTATCAAGCGTAAATCAAACAAATGTGTCAGAAAATTCAAAACACCGTCTGATTTGGAGTAATACTGGAAAAAATGGCAGATAAAGTGGACAGTAGTACTGTGCAAGAAATGATTGGTGGAAAACCTACAAAATGATGCCCTTAGATTTTTTGTACGTTATTTACTCTCGGAAAAAAACCTTTTGGGGGGGAATAAAAAAAAAAATTTTTTTGAATTGGGGGGGGGGGGTTTGAAAAGGGGAGTTTTTGGGGGGGGGGGAAAAGGGTATGTTTTCTGGTGGGTAAATTTTTTTGCACAAAAAGGGAAAGAGGAGAAGGGTGTGTGGGGGGTGTGTGGGGGGGGGGGGAAGTTTTGTGCTATTCGCGCTATGTTGCATTCCTTCTCATTCTTTCATTATCGTTCTTCACTGTTTGCTATTCGAACGTGAGTAACTTCGTCGACGAATGTTATTTTAGATTCGCCGCGAGTAAAATTTAGTAAAAAAAAAGTGGAAAACTCGAATTCGTTTTTGGTCTTTTGACGCTGTGCCGAAGAATGGTGTTTCCGATTCGCCTCGAGTAAAGTGTGATGAAAAAACATGTGTAATATTTCCTTGACGTGTGTAATATTTCCTTAAATCTTAAATTCACAGGTTCTGAGATCATATTTGAGAAGTTTATAAGTGAAGAAGTAAACATGAGTGAAAGTGCCGGCCGTGGAAATTTAAAAAGAAAAATAACCGAAGCAGTGGAAGAGATCAGCGATTTTTCAGGAGTCAAGTATCAATGCATTGTTCAGCTTGATATGTGTAAATCAATAATGCATTTGTGTAAACAAACACACACTCACACTATGGAGAATTTGCAGGGCCTGCTTCTCATCCATCCGCTGGTTTTTTTTTTTCTTTTTTCTAATAAAACGATTCGTTTGCTTCCCTCAGAAGACTTCACTGCGAATATGGTTCGGGTCCGAATCCAACAGCTATTGGAAATTCGGAATAAATGTTCGCGCAGAAGGGAAGCATTGGTGAGTGTCGCTTGGTTGGTTGGACATGGTGATAACTCAGTGAATGAAAGTAGGCACAAGAAGAAACGGTAAACAGGAAAGGACCAAGCGAGTCGTTGCTCAACATTTTTCGTGTACGGTGAGAGTAGTTTTTTTCTGCGGCAGCAGGAAAACGGTGGTGAGCAGTAGAAAGAGCGAGACACCATTCGTTGTGATAATCAGCAACCTTGGGTATAATTTTTTTGGGGGGAAAGGGGAAAAAAAAAGGGAATTAGAGTTGGGGGGGGGGGGGGAGGGAGGGAGGGGGGGGGGGGGGGGGGGGGGGGGGGACCAATACAACGAAGGAAGTGACGTCGGCGATGCAGACAGCCGACGTGTGACAGATTTGCAGTCCCCGACGATCGGAGGGACGCCATGAAAGAGCTGAGGAGTAACAAATCGGTAGGAAGGGATGGTGTGGGAGCAAAACTTATCAAGATGGGCCCGAATAAGTCGGCCAATTGCCTGCATCGACTGATTGGCAAAATTTAGCTGCCGGAGGAGTGGAAGGATGACAAACTGGACTGCGAAAACTATCGAGCGGTCATCGTTCTTAATGCCGCCTATAAAGTGCTATCCAAAATCATCTTCTAGCGGGGATACAGTTAACAGAAAAGAGCTATGGAAGATCATGGACAAGAACGGTTTTCCGGGAAAGCTGACCCGACTTATCAAGGCTACGATGGATGAATTCCAGTGCTGTGTGAGGATATCGGATGGAATCGCTTGCCTGCTGTTCAACATTGCTCTTGAAGATGTTAGGAGACGAGCGGCGTTTAACATACAGAGAACAATTCTCAACAGATCTAGTCAATTTATCTACTTTGCCGATGACATGGACATGGTCGGCAGAAAATTTGAGGTGGTGGAAGAGCAGCACACCTAACTGAAGCGCGAAGCAGGTATGATTGGTTTGAAGATAAATACGTCCAAAACAAAGTACATGCTCTGGCATGCGAAACCGAATAGGACAGGGCCCGACTAGGCCCGACGATCGAGGGAGATGAGTTTAGGGTAATCGACCAATTTTTCTATTTCGGCTCATTTGTTTGCAATGATAACAGCCGTGAGACCCGAAGGCGTATTATCAGTGGAAGTACAAACAACTGCAGTCAAACAAGAATTACCTCCCATGCGAAGTGTATTGTATCCAAATTGATTCGCCTCCGTCTCATACAACGGCTAATACTAGACACACTAGCTCTATATTTCGGACTCTTGTTATGGTCTCTTTTCTTACTTTGATCGCTTGCACACTTAATATAAATCACTCTGAATAGGGTAGATACAAAAGTTTTCCCTTCTTAAGAAAAGACAATCAGTCTAAATTTTCAACTTCATACATAAACACAAAAATTCCAATAATTCTAATCACTTATACTTCGAATTCAATTAGGATTAATCATACTTACAATACTATTAAATGATACTTCTTCCAAAGGGCGCGTTAGTGTTTCCGAAAATTTGAAGGGTTATAAAATTTCAGGGCGGCCTCCCTACTACGCTGCAGTCGTTCTGTACGTTCACTAGACAGGAACGCTCGATGTGACTGAAGGTCTGCCAAGGCGTCATTGCGTGGGATTCCTAGTTCTGCATGGACGTCCAGGAAAATTTCGCGCAAGAATTTTATGTCTGTTGGTAGTCCTTCGGCTGCTAGCATTAATGTTGCACTAATTTTTGTGATTCCATACGGAATGCATACGGAAGGTGGTTGGTCATGCAGGAATGAAAGGTAGGTCCGCACTAAGTCCATAATTTTAGGGTCCCGTAGTCGCGCCTTCAGAAAGCGTTGGTCGCCAGATGCTGATTGTTCCGTCAGTCTGACTATAGGCGGCCGCATTGCCCTGAACCATAACATCAACTAAACATGCCTCTATTACCCTGTGAATGCGACCAATCATCAAACCAATGCTGATTTCCGAATCTTCTTCGCTGGAATCGTCACAGGAATCTGTTGAACTTTCTTCGGTAAATTACAATTTTCTGCAATAAGCTTCACCGCAAGAAGAAAATTCTCAGCTGACACGTTAGAATTTTGTAAACGATTGTAAAATTCGTAGCGATTCATTAAAGCCGGTTCCACTATATCTAAGTGAGCTTTCAATTTATTTATCATCTCATTATACAGCACTTCGCTTACTTCTTTTTTTTTTTGGAAAAATCAAATTAACCTCTTCGAAAACTTCATACCCACTCACAGAAATAAACCTGGACTGCTCAGTTTCACCCGACACTTTATTCAGCTAAAACAAAATTTCAAAACATAGTTAGCAAAAGATTTATTCTTTTGGTACTGGTCAATTGAAACGATCATACCAGGCGTACTTATTTTGAAGCCTGTACTGTTTGCTTTACTGCAGCGTATGCGTAGCCTCACCAGCCGATTGTCTCTTCCAGCATGCACTTCTTTCTTAGATGCCTCAAACGTACTACTGAAGCTGCAACGACTACGGTCTTCTACTTCGATTCGAATTAAAACCACTCCAACTGCAACTCGCGACAGCCAATGCCCAAATAGAATCACTGGTCGCTGCGATAAGCCTAAAAAAACCGACAGATTGAAATGTGAGCAGTGGGCAAGATTTTCACACAGGCTGCTCTCACCTCATGAGGACCGACGAGCGACGACAGCGGTATCTCAACTCTGCTTGTCTCATTCATTTTCTCTTGGATGATATCAAAATAGCAGAAACCCAACAAAGCATCAGCAAAACACCAAACAACAGCAGCAGCAACTTATATGTACTCCTTGACATTTCGAGCAGTTTTTGCGTCTCGGAAGGAAGAAGTTTTTTCTTGGTTTTGAATGAAAAATAAAAAAAATTTTTTTAAAAGTGGGGTGAAAAAATAAAATAAGTGAAAATAACGTGGTTGTTGATAAGACTGTCTGTGAGGACCACCCTAACCGTCCTAATTTTATCCCGTCTGCTGCTGGCAATATTTGTATAGCTATCGACCAGCCAGACAGATGCATTGAACTTGGCTATTGTTCAGCGATCGAACAGCAAACAGCAAGCAGACCGACAAAGCTGGTAGCACCAACCACGTTGCAGATAACGATAGATCGGGGTCATCGATGAGAGATGGAGATGCTACAGAGAGAGTTTCGGTCGACCCGATGATATTGGAAAATTCACCACGAGTGTTCGGGATGCTGGGGCGGGGGTTTTAAATAGGTAGTTGTAGGTAGTTTTAGTCAGTAGTAACCTTACCATAGGTCGAAGACGGTCCTGTAAGACCAATTTATTTGTTATTTGTTTAATGTTAGATTTAAGAGAATAAATGTAGTGCCGGCAAATAAGTGTTTCCCCTAAAATTACGGACTATTAAATAAATGTAAGAATGTCTGAAGTAGTGTTTTTTTAGTGTGCATAAATTGAAGGGAATTACGGTCATCGAGCCCCAACGGTGATGCAAGGGATCCACATCGCCATCTCTCCGCAGAGCTAAAAATTATTCGGTTCAGGTAATCCTACATAAGTGGTCCTTCGAACCGGATGCCTGAGGACCGTACCAGGACCCTAGGCTCGATTGGCGCCGACGGTGTTCGGAAACAGCCACCCAAAACAATAGTGCAAAGGAAAGGATTGTCGCCATCATCTTGCGAGACAATTAACAAGAACACCATCGCGAACTTGTTAAGGGCTATTGTGGTGGTTGGATTGGCGCCATTCGTTGTTCGGCACCTACGGTTTAACATTGACGAAGTGATTGGCTTGGATTCGGATTTGGACTGCCTACTCAACCCGGACAGGATTCCTGATTCTACAGGTAATTAGCAAAGAGTATATGTCCTTCCGAAGCTTTACGTATCAGAATCTAACACCTCTCTTCGACCTCTCCCGGCTTATCATTTCTTGGAACCTGAATACCTTTGGTGCACCGATGATGCATCGCTGATGAGATCGTTAGCCATTGGGATCGATTCATGCACTACTTTCGGCACATTGGACTTCGTTGTTGACTCTGACAGCCAGATCCTTGGTTTGGAGTTCCTGTGCGGCGATTTAATCCAGGACATTACAACTTGGTGATCTAGTTCATCACGACCATCCGGTCATCATCTGGCCCATATCTGGAGACGTCCACAACGAAGAGGGAGCGCCATCAATTCTCTGTCCAGGTGAGTGAATAAGAACTCTGTATATGTCCGCCGAAGCTTGGCACAGAAAATATACACCCTAAATGAAATTTATCCTCTTCGATTATTTGTGGACACATCCCTGATTTTCCCGCCGAGGTGATTGACATTGTACGTTTGAATAGTTTGCAATCTGGTGATTATTCCTGGAGTTGCGCCATTACTGATTTCTTCAGCCGATTCTCGAGTGAATGATTGATTGAATTACGTGTGCATCAACTGATTGGACTAGAAGAGCTGTTGGTTTCTCTAGGTGAGCTGCTACGGTATATGTCCAGTCGTGGTTAGGTTTTGTGTGAGTACTACATGCTGGTTTTCCCTCCTCTTCATTCGTTCCTCCTACGATATTGAGCACTCATCTACTGGCGAGCCGTGATTGCAGCTAAGGATAGTCGGATCAATCCAGCTGTGATTGTTGGTTGCAAAGTCATCCGTGCCGAGCTAACATCATGCCTACCAAGAAACCGTGTACCCGGAAATCGTCCCTGAGACTCCTCACTACCAAGCTAAAGGAGATTGAGCTGGCGTTCAACGACATCTGGCGGTTTACGGAAGGGATTCAGCAAACAACGACCGCTACCCAGATAAATCTACGATTGGAGAAAATCGACGAGCTGTGGGAGAGGTATGGTGCTACTCTCGTTGAGCTTAAATCCCAAGATGACTTCGACGATGAAGACGACGAATTTGAGTTGCTGAGACAGGAGTTTAGCGATCGTTATTATCTTACTAAGTCTACTTTGACAGATCAGGCTAGGGAGAGACAGGAACATGCACATTTAAACCAATCCATCCGTCATAGTGATCCATCCGCGTCAGCCTCACTCGATCACGTCCGCCTTCCGCAGATCAAACTGCAATCTTTCAATGGCGAGATCGATGAATGGTTGAGTTTTCGAGATTTATTTACTTCCTTAATCCACTGGAAGAACGATCTACCAGACGTCGAAAAGCTGCATTATTTACGAGGTTGTTTGCAAGGAGAGCCAAGAATTCTGATCGACTCGTTACCAATTACTGCCGCCAACTATTCTGTTGCTTGGGACTTGCTGTTGAAGCGGTACAACAACAGCAAGCAGCTAAAAAAAACGTCAAATTCAATCTCTCCTCAAACTTCCTACCTTGTCCAAGGAATCAGCGAACGAGTTGCACAATCTTGTAGCAGGGTTTGAAAAACATGTGCAAACATTAGACCAAATAGTACAACCGGTAGATTATAAGGACCTCCTGTTGGTTAACCTTTTGACGTCTCGTCTTGATCCATCTACACGACGAGGTTGGGAAGAGTTCTCGTCGACTAAGGAGCAAGACACTCTCAAGGAACTTTTGGATTTTCTCCAACGACGGGTTCGAATCTTAGAATCTTTACCATCGAAGTCGACGGAAACATCCAAACATGTCCAGCCACAACTTCCTCCAAGGCAGAGGCCAACTGCAATGAAGACTAGTTTCAACACGATTCAGACGTCTGGAGGGCATTGTGTGGCCTGCTCTGGCAATCATCCGTTAATCCAATGTGGAACATTCCAACGGATGTCAGTGACCGATAGGGTTTCGTTACTGCGATCGCATTCGTTGTGCAGAAACTGTTTTTGACAAGGACATCAAGCGAAGGACTGCCAGTCGAAGTATTCATGTCGACATTGCAAGGGTCGGCACCATTCATTGGTCTGCTTCATGCCAATACGAAGTCTTCAACCAAGAGCAGCACCTCATCCAGTGAAGCATTGAAAGCTATATCATCCTCCTCGTCACAATTCAGCAGCTCATCAATGCCCGTCGAAGGTTTTGCTTGCTACTGCAGTTGTTGTCGTACAAGATAACGATGGCAATCGTATTACGGCCCGTGCTCTTCTGCATTCTGGGTCAGAGAGTAATTTTATCTCCGAGCGACTTAGCCAGCGCTTGCAGGTTACACGTCAAAAGGTGGACATTTCGGTTCTAGGCATTGGTCAGGCAGCAACCAAGGTCAAACAACGTATAAGGGCGGAAATATGCCGGCTCTCAGATTTCCTGCGCAAGATGACCTTTCTAGTGCTTCCAAGAGTTACTGTGAATTTACCGACCACTACTATAAACACTAGCAACTGATCCATCGTTCTGGGTTTCATCAGGTGTGGATCTCGTCTTGGGAATAGAGGCATTCTTCGATTTCTTCGACTCCGGAAGGAGGATATCGCTAAGCGAGCGACTTCCAGCACTCCATGGTTCAGTTTTTGGTTGGGTAATTAGTGGAGGATTCACAGATTATGGTCACAGTTTTCAAATCAACTGCAATTCAGAGATCACGGTTTAGTTGGAGGAACTTATTTCCCGGTTTTGGGCTATAGAGGATATAGAATCGACCAACACCGTATCCCCGGAGGAATCCCGCTGTGAAGCAATGTTTGCGAATTCGGTGCAGCGTGGAGTGGATGGCCGCTATTATATTTCCCTTCCCAATGACGAAAACGTAATTTCTCGGTTGGGCGAATCTATGGAAATTGCATTTCGACGTTTTCAAGGTACCGAACCGACGTTTTCAAGGTACCGACGTTTCAAGGTACCTATCTAAGGACACTCATCTTCGGGAACAGTACGTTGCATTTATGAAGGAGTACGAGCAATTAGGTCATATGCGGAAGGTAGAAGGAGATCAAGGGACGGTCAAACGCTGCTTCCTTCCGCATCATCCGGCGGTAAAGGAGGCCAGTACCACGACCAAGATCCGCGTGGTGTTCAACGCATCTTGCAAAACATCGACGGGGTTGTCATTAAACGATGCATTGTTGGTAGGGCCAGTTATTCAGCAGGACCTTCCATAATTCTTCGCTGCTGTACTAAGCAGATAATGTTGGTTGCTGACGTGGAGAAAATGTTCCGGCAGATCTTCATTCTACCCATAGATCGACCACTTCAATCCATATTCTGGCGTCCATCAATAACACAGGAGGTAGGAATCTACGAGTTGAATACCGTTACTTATGGAACAAAACCAGCTCAATTCCTAGCAACTCGCACCCTTAACCAGTTGGCAATCGGCGAAGGCGATCTATATCCGCTGGCGGTTGCTGCGATTATCGAAGACACGTATATGGACGACGTGATCACGGGCTGTGATTCCTTGGAGGAGACCAAGGAGTTGCAGATTCTGCTGGACAAGATGACGAGCTGCGGTGGTTTTCGGCTCAGAAAATGGGCATCCAACCATGAAGAGGTATTGCATGGAATTCCAGAGGAAAATCTTGCGATCCCATCGGAAGGGATCAATCTCCATCCAGATCCTTCTCTCAAGGCACTAGAACTGACTTGGCTTCCTTAGTCTGACGTTTTCCGGTTTCAATTTGAAATCCCTCGAATTTATTCGGATGAATTAATCACAAAACGTCAGGTGCTCTCGATCATCGCCACATTGTTCGACCCGCTGGGCTTCATATGTGCTACTATCACAGCGGCAAAGGCTTACATGCAGCTATTATGGACGTTGGAGGATAAAGACGGCAAGTGGTCGGATTGGGATCAGCCGATACCTTCGACTGTGGGTGAGTCTTGGAGAAGATTTCACGTCCAGCTACCGATTCTCAACGATATCCGGATAGATTGTTGTGTTATTATTCCTCAAGCCGTGCAGATCGAGATCCATTGTTTTTCGGATGCGTCGATGAAAACATATGGTGGATGCCTTTATATTCGCAGCCAGGATCAGGATGGCAATGTCAAGGTTCAACTACTTACGTCTAAATCCAAGGTCGCCCCGTTTAAATCTCAATCAATCCCTCGTTTGGAGCTTTGCGGTGCACTGCAAGCAGCAGAGGTTCTCAAGAAGGTCCTGCAAGCTACCAAACTTCACGTACGCACGACATTCTGGGTAGATTCTACGTGAGCACTTCGTTGGATCAAAGCTACTCCATCTACATGCTCCGTATTCGTCGCAAACAGAGTGGCGAAAATTCAGGCGATCACGAAAGGTTGCGAATGGAGGCACATTGCGGGTATTGACAATCCAGCAGATTTAGTCTCGAGAGGCATTGGACCAAGGAAGATCATTCGGAACAACGTTTGGTGGCATGGGCCAAGCTGGCTATCTCAGGATCGGAACTATTGGCCAAAATCATCGCATAATCTGTCCGTAGACGAAGGTGATGAGGAAAGAAAACGTACGGTAGCGGCATTTACGACATCTGATTGATGAATTCAATGAATGGTTTGTAGATCCTACACCGTTTTGATTCGATGCATAGCAATATGGCAACGATTAATGCTTTTACTGTGAACCCCAAGGGAAGACCGTTCAACTGGATTCCTCACTTCAAAAGAGCTACGTCAAGCGGAATTAACTCTAGTAAGAAGGGTCCAAGAAGAGTCATTTACTGATGAACTGAGAGCGGTCAGGGAAAATTCGCCAGTTGCTAAGAGATCACCATTACGCTGGTATAGTCCGTTTATTTGCAAGGACGGAATCTTAAAAGTTGGAGGTCGGTTGAAGTATTTGGAAGAAGCCAATGACACCAAGCACCCAATGATCTAACCAGCACGTCATCGTTGTACAAGGATGATTTTCGAGCAGTACCATCTTCGCTTGCTACACGCAGGACCACAATTGTTATTGTCAATGATTCGTCAACGTCATTGGCCACTGAGAGGAAGAAACGTAGTCCGGCAAGTCTTGCACCAGTGCCAGAAATGTTTTAGATCGAAACCTAAGCTGGTTCAGCAGTTTATGGGAGAATTGTCGGCTGCAAGAGTCACAGTTGCTCGGCCATTTTCAAAAACCGGAGTAGATTACTTTGGTCCGGTGTTCATTCGACCAGGGCCTCGCCGTACCGCCGTGAAGGCTTACGGGGTGATTTTTTGTATGCATGTGCACAAAGGGCGTGCACATTGAGCTGGTGTCCGATATGTCAACTGACAGATTTTTGCAAGCTTTCCGACGATTTATCACACGCCGACGAAGGTGCACTGATGTGTACTCAGATAATGGTACAAATTTCGTCGGAGCCAGGCATCAGTTAAAGGAGATGTTTTGCTATAAAGATAAGATATGGGTAACTTGGTTCTGTTCAAATGAAGGGATCAACTGGCATTTCAACCCTCCAAGTGCTCCCCACTTTGGAGGATTGTGGGAAGCAGCGGTGCGATCGGCCAGGCACCACATCCTACGAGTCATTGGAGATACTCCAGTTACGCTGGAAGACATGCAGATATTGTTGTTTCAGATAGAAGGTTGCCTGAATTCCAAGCCTTTAACTCAGATGTCTGATGATCCTGGCGATCTTGAACCACTCACTCCAGCGCATTTCCTTGTCGGATCGTCTTTGCAATTGCTCCCTGAGGAAGATTTACGTTCCATACCAACAAACCGACTGAAATATTGGCAGGTCGTTCAACAGCAGCTGCAGCATTTCTGGAATAGGTGGAGAAGGGAGTACCTTTGCCAACTGCAGGGCAGAGCAAAGCGCTGGAACCCACCAACTGAAATTCAAACCGGAAAACTGGTCATAATCCATGACAACAATCAACCACCAATGCGTTCGCGTATGGGTCGGATCGTTAATGCGCATCCAGGAAACGACGGCGTTGTTCGAGTTGTCACCATCAAAACAGCGTCCAGTGAATTGAAGCGTCCTGTCGAGAAAATCTGTTCACTACCAGTCCCAGAGTCAACCAACGATTAACTGTAACCCTTTCCCTGTCCTGTCCCAATCGAAGAGGAATTTTTTTTTTACTTGCAGAAACGAACATTTCTGGGTGGGTGAGAATGTCTGTGAGGACCACCCTAACCGTCCTAATTTTATCCCATCTGCTGCTGGCAATATGAGTATAGCTATCGACCAGCCAGACAGATGCTTTGAACTTGGCTATTGTTCAACAATCGAGCAACAAACAGCAAACAGCAAGCAGACCGACACAACAGGTAGCACCAACCACGTTGCAGATAACCATAGATCGGGGTCATTGATGAGAGATGGAGATGCTGCAGAGAGAGGTTCGGTCGACCCGATGATTTTGGAAAATTCACCACGAGTGTTCGGGATGCTGGGGCTGGGGTTTTAAATAGGTAGTTGTAGGTAGTTTAAGTTAGTAGTAGCCATACCATAGGTCGAAGACGGTCCTGTAAAACCAATCAATCTGTTATTTGTTTAATGTTAGAATTAAGAGAATAAATGTGATGCCAGCAAATAAGTGTTTCCCCTAAAAATACGGACTATTAAATAAATGTAAGAATGTCTGAGGTAGTAT